>RPFO01000850.1:45000-170000 GCA_009746045.1 Mesostigma viride | reverse complement strand
AATCACTCTCTGGAAGGACGTCCCTGGAAGAGCCAATTGCCTACCGTACTGCCCCCTCGCTGGTCAAGCCACCCAGCTTGCCCCAGAACCAACCCAGCAGCCGGCCCCATAGCCGCCCCCGCAGCCGCCCTCACAGCCGCCGCCACAGCAGGGAGGAATCGCGCCAGGAACTGCACAGTGGAAATGGCCAAGTGTCGAATGCAGCTGGCGTGGAATCGAGGCTGAGGAAAGGCAGTGAAGGGCAAGGAGATGCCTTGCTGCGTGGCGATCCCGATCCTGCATCACTGGCATCCGATGGAGGTAGTTAAGCATGGACCTGAATGCATGCCTGAGGGCGCGCCATCAAGTACTGTGCCAGCATAACATGGCAAAATAAGCTTGTTGTTACAGATGGTGCTGGCCAGGATGAACAGAGGCAAGGTGTGTGGCTCGGTCAAACCGCAGGTGCCCTCATCATCACTGCCTGTCTGCGTAGTCTGCAAGTTGGCAGAGAGGCTTATGATAGGCTTACTGTAGGCGTATTGTAGGCAATAAGCAGCTGGAACAGGGGGTGGGTCAGATAGTAACCAAATAGGTTAACAGGTTAGATGAGGGGCCTGCTTGAAGCATGTTGGCTAGATTTGTGGGTAGCAATAGATATTGTTGAGACCAGAACGCGCTGGTGACCCTGCTGGTGACCCTGCCATGGTCGGTGCGCCTGCGGATTCGGCCTCATTGTTCCAAGGGAGCGCAAGATGGTAGCACGTGATGCTATGTGCGCTCCCTTGTGTGTGTGATGATGCCAGAAAACTCAGCAGTTTTCCTTCCTTGTGTTTTCAACACACCTTGATCCTCTAAAGCTCTCCCTAATGCCCCATGCGTTTGCTGCATTCGTCTGCCTAGGCAGACAGGCTATGTGTAAGCCCTGGACAGTAGTTCCCTCGGCTGATTGGTGCATATCAGGTTTCATTTTGTGCATATTATCTATCGCTATTATCTTAGAACTCGCACGTGTACGCACTGCCATCCGTCGTGCTCATTGCCGATGGCCATCTGAGGAAGGCATGCGTCAACAAGACCGCCAGATCGTACATCTCAATGCACGCATGTGTCTGCTTCTGTGTGGTGGATGCTTGCTCCCATGCCGCAACTGCGATTGCGGTCAACTCGGGATTGGTTGCCATGAACCCCTTGCTGGTCGCTAGCAGCGCCCGCGTTCTACCATGGCTCCAAGCCCCGGCACCGGCGATCGCGTTCAGATCCACACGTGCGACCCGTCGAGGCTCCGGCTATGGGCGGCAGCAACCACAAACATGATGGCAGCGAGCAGCGGGGGGACGAGGGGGATGATGCCGGCACGGAGGGTGACAGCCACCTGGAAGACGGCTATGGCGACGTGGTGACGTACCGCAGCATGACCAACTTGGTGTTTGCGCTGCAGGAGGAGGATGACGAGGGTGATGTGCGCCAGTTGGAGGAGGCGCATCTGGTCTCGCTCGGAGGTCTGACCCTGCCCAACTTACCGGATATCCCGCAGGGGAGCGAGTCCTCTCGTGGCGGGGACGGCATGCTGACACCCCCATTGGGGGTAGCTGCGGTACGATGGCAGCCATAGGCCGGGTTTTCAGGGTCTTCCCCTGATGTGGTTTCCCATCATGTCTGTTTTTGATTGCTGGTGTCATTTGCTTGGTATACCTTGCTGCCACAGCTGCTGCATTGCCCTCGACTGCGCTCTGTTGGTGCTCCCTGTCCTCTCTCCCTTGCCCTCTCTTGTGGGGCCACCGCTCGCTACTTGCGGGATGCCTTCTTTTTAACATGCTGATCTGTCAACATCCTCCTGTGCAGGGTTATATTCAGAAGTCATTGGCAAGAGAAACAGGAGTGAGGCTGTAGTGTCAGATTCCTGAGATGAGCCTGGCCTTTGGGGCGCCTGAATTGACACTTGCTGTTTTGCAGCTCCAATTGGTTTAGTAGCTGATGTCGGGTTTAGAAGCTAGTTGCAAGGCCTGCCCTGCGTCCCGTGAGGCAGCACCAAGGATGCTTATTGTACCCAGGCGTGCGGATCGAAACCATAACCGGCCGGTACCTGGTGATGGATAAAGCAAGTTTGTTAGTTGGTGGGCCTTACAGGTAAGGTAAGGGTATCAATCCATGGATGCTACACATGCAAGACCTATGCCAGTCTGTGAGTGCTGCAAGCAAAGCAAGCCTGCCGTTTCAACACATATAAGCACCCGCTGGCTGTGAGCTCCTTCAACCACCGACGAGCGCTGCTTCCTGTGGTCCCACTCACCCCTTGTACATCATCAGGCTCCAGGGGCTGCCGATGAGTCCGAGGTGGCATTGCTGGGCATGCTTATGGGCACGGTGCCCTCAGAGAGCATGGTGCTGCGTCGCCAGCCCAAGCCAAAGAAAAAGAAGAGGGGTGACATGGCAGTGGACAATGGCGCACAGCTGCTGTTCCGGGCTATGAAGACGCTGGGGGGGAAGGATCACTGGTGGGTCTCACAGCTGCGCGGCTCGCCTTGGGGCCTGCTGCTCACCCATGCGTCTAGAAACAGGCATGCCTGGCACTTGTTTTCAAGGGCACAAGCAGCCTCTCCTGTGGCTGCAGGGCCTATCAGGTGGATGATCCAGATGGGAGCATGGGCGGCTGGGCTGAGTGCCACCGCCTGCAATGATGGCATCTAGTGAAGTACCTCATGCTTTGCCTTTGAGCGACGCGTACTTTAGCCTCAAACTGTGTGCGCAGCAGACCTGTATCAGCAATCTGAAATCCTTACATTCCGTGCATGGCCTGCAAGCCAAGGGAGAAAGAAGGCAAAAAAAGAAAGTATATGCTACTATGTGGGGGAAACACAGTAAAAGGAGAATAATTTGGGGGGGGGAGGGGGGGGGGGCCATGTCTGCTGACAAGGAAGCATGATGACATAGATTTTTGCAATGCACTGCCCAAGCAGTCACTTACCAAAATCAGGAATGTGCTTCTGGCCAGTGGTTTGGCCTCTGCACTCTGTTCGAAAGCATGAAGGGAGGACACTGCAGAAAAAGCAAAAATTGGTCAACCTTTTTGTCTAGAAGAGCCCAGAAGGCTAGGCTCTCCTATTCTGGCAGCCCAGGATAGCCATGGGAAGGTGGTGGACAAGCTTTGGAACGTGCTGATGACCTGTTGCGAGTTGCATGCTAGTCACAGGGATGTTCATGCCACCTCCTGTTGACCGTGGTTGCACCGCCACATTTCGTCGTTCATGATTGTGCCACCCCCCACGACCGTTTGTGGCGGATTGTGCCACCCCCCAACACCCTGTTGTGGCGGACGCCAGGGGCCGTGTACCATTCATCGACATGCGGTCGCGCACGGGAGAAACGGCGCTCATGCTGGCGTCCGGCCATGGGCATGTGTCAGCCGTGGAGCTGTTACTGCGGCACGGTGGTGACGTCAGCGCGACTACGCGCGTGCCGCTGAGCAAGGACAAGCTGACCGAGGAGGAGAGGGTCGGCGCCGAGTACCTGTTCAACATCGGTGCGTGGACACACGTGAGCATACGGGCTGGTTACTCCAATAAGTCTTGTAGTGTTGTGGTTCCTGTGTGTGAGGGTCAGCTTAGAGTACCAGATTCAAACAAGGCGTAGATCAAACCAGTTTAGCATCCATGTACACACGTTTGCTTTAGGTACATTTACACAGCTACTAGCAGTTGACTGACTTGTAAAAATTCACAGTATTGCGTGTGTTGTGCACGATGCGGATGGTGTGTATTTGCACACGCATGCCTTGGGAGCTCCGAAGGATGCCCACCACTCAATAAGGAGTTGAAGAATCCCTGGATCCCTGACTTTTTCTTTGATGGGTGAGGGTGTCCCATGCCGTGCGTGCCTTCAAAACAACAATTACGATCTTCACGTGATGCCACCCTCGCAGTCCCCATTAAGGAAGCCATCCACGCACCCCCCCGCTTAAGCCGTTTAAGGTCCCCTGTCTGAGCCTTGATACAGCAAATTACTTCAAGGCCCCATCGCCACTTGTCCCGTGAAGCCGGGTTCTTTTTTCTCCTGAAGAAACTTGTGCGTGCACCTTATCGCCAGGGTCTGATCAGCACATGCCCTTCTAGGTCAAGGGTCATGGATCTAGAAGACGTGTAATGGCATGGGAAGTGCGTGGGCATACTGACAAGCCTAATAAAATGCAATACATCTCATTGCCGGTTGAAGGTAACTTTGCCGGGTAACTGACACAGTAGCAAGATCTTCACCTGCATGTCTCAAGCTGTGTCTTTCTGGGTTTCGGGAAACCAGCTGTAGGAGGGATTTTGGTTGCTTGTATAGTACCTTATCAAGCTTTGTAGTGGCGCTGCCCACGACGCAGGCTCGTGCGCACACCGGGTCGATCTCATAGAGTCCATCTTGGATAAGCCGTGACCAATAACATTCACTGCCATGCTGCACCACCTTTCCCTCTACTTTTATTATTCGTGTTCCTATTTTTTTGTGTATTTATATCCTTGGTGTACCTTTGTTGGGCACCAGGCCCCGGCAGCACCGCGCTCCACTATGCGGCCGCATGCGGCAGTGTGGATATCCTCTACCTTCTGCTGGAGGCCGGAGCGCCCTTAGAGCTGCGCAACGCCACGGGCATGCGCGCGCATGAGGTGGCCGAGTCCTTCAAGCGCCACGCGGCCGCCAACATGCTGGCAGCGCCCACAAGGCTGCAGGGGGTGGCAACACCTGGAACGCTGTCACCCAGCTCATCATCAGGCTCTGCACGTTGGCGAGCAGGTAGGCACGGGCATTGGGCGGGCGGCTTCCAGGAAAAGCTGCGCAGGCGAGCTGGTGTGGGTGAGCGAGAGAGGGAGAAAGGAGCATTCCTATTCATTACCTTAAATGTCTAGTTGATTAATAATGTTGCCGATAACATGACAGGCATCGCGTCTTTAGTGGTATCATGGTCAAAGTAGTATGCACACCTGGGCACATGGGCCTTGCAATATGCCTTTGACACACCGATTCCGCCCGGGCCCTTACCTCTCATAGTAAATCATGCGTGCTTTGTCATGTCCTCGTGCACAAGTGAGATTCTCCTGTGGCTTGAAGATGCCTGGGCAGCATGCTCGGCTCACTGGCACACGCTTTGGACTTCCTTGCTTCTCTGCTTCAGGGGGCGCCAAGGCCGGCAGCAGCCTGATTGGCAGGCCTAGAAACAAGTCCGTCGATGGCAAGCGAGGCAGCGAGAAGCTGCGCCGGGCCGCCATCAAGCATCGTAGCACGCTGAGCCAGGAGAATGCGCCAGCTGCACTGGCGGACGCAGACGCGGTGATGTCCCAACTGCCTGCCCCCAGGGAGCCATCGGCATCCGCCACACGGTCCTGGCGTGCCCTGCTGGCGAAGCACAAGCGCAGTGTCACCGTCGCAGAGGACTTCACCACGATGGAGAACCCGATTGAGTCGTTTGCTCTCACGCTGCCGCGGCTGCAGTCGATGAGCTCATACCCACTTGATGACATGGACATGTCGCCTCGCATCCTGGGGCCCGAGGTGGAGAATGTGGAATCCCCCAAACTGGACACGGTCCTGGAATCGGAGGGGTTAAGTTCTCCACCCTTGGTAACCATCAAGGAGGAGACTCCGTACCCGTCAAGCAAGAGATAGCTCTGCTGAGGCAAACTGAGATTGGGGGGGGAGGGGGGGGGGGGGGGAGCCTCCTTGGGAGTTCTTGGAGAGGATGGCACAGTGACTGTTCCTGACAGGCCGAAAGGAAGCCGATGCAGCACGGTGTTTCCTTCTGCTAATTTCCCCCATAAGTACAACATTTTAAGTTATTTTGAACGACAACAAACTTCCTGTGTTTATACGGTGAACTATGGCCATAACTAGCAGCTCGTACATTGTGCAAACCTTGAGCTTCTCACAGATTGTCAGGGCAGGGTCCCGGCTGGTACCTCATCTATTCAACCCTTCAAGTTATTAGTTGACGTAAGACTTACTCACAACACGCCTCCATGGCCAGTCCTGGAGCACAATGAAGCCAGTGGGTGGCACAGAGATATCGTTGATATTGCCATAAATATCCTTCATTGTCAGGCGCCGGGAGAGGCCTTTATTCTCTCCCAAACCGGCACCTCTAAACCGAGTTCCAAGCCTACTGCCTATCTGTGGCCACTGGACCATGGGGCAGCCCTACTGCATCCGTTATGCTTTTGCTATGTCGAAGCTTTATTGCACCCACAGTAGTTGATAGGTACTCTCCCAGTGAGCAGTTTAACTGAACCTGTGGTTTGCCTTGGAACGCAACGAGAGAAGGCGGGGGGGGGGTCCCATGCCCCCTTCTTGCTGTCCATCAAACAGGGATGAAATGTACCTACTCAAACGTCGGCACCCGTGACTCTCCCAATTAACGGAGGCGCGTGCATGAATCAAATGAATAAACGAACGAACGAACGAACGAACGAACGAACGAACGAACGAACGAACGAACGAACGAACGAACGAACGAACGAACGAACGAACGAACGAACGAACGAACGAACGAACGAACGAACGAACGAACGAACGAACGAACGAACGAACGAACGAACGAACGAACGAACGAACGAACGAACGAACGAACGAACGAACGAACGAACGAACGAACGAACGAACGAACGAACGAACGAACGACGAACGAACGAACGAACGAACGAACGAACGAACGAACGAACGAACGAACGAACGAACGAACGAACGAACGAACGAACGAACGAACGAACGAACGAACGAACGAACGAACGAACGAACGAACGAACGAACGAACGAACGAACGAACGAACGAACGAACGAACGAACGAACGAACGAACGAACGAACGAACGAACGAACGAACGAACGAACGAACGAACGAACGAACGAACGAACGAACGAACGAACGAACGAACGAACGAACGAACGAACGAACGAACGAACGAACGAACGAACGAACGAACGAACGAACGAACGAACGAACGAACGAACGAACGAACGAACGAACGAACGAACGAACGAACGAACGAACGAACGAACGAACGAACGAACGAACGAACGAACGAACGAACGAACGAACGAACGAACGAACGAATGAATGAATGAATGAATGAATGAATGAATGAATGAATGAATGAATGAATGAATGAATGAATGAATGAATCGGTGAGCTATGCAGCCTTAATGCTCATTTTATCTATGACTATCTTGCTGAGCGGAGAATGCAATGCCATATACCAAGAGAAAATAGCAAGCATGCACCTGTACCCCAACCACCCACGTAGGGGTTGGCTGGACAGCTGGACTTGCTACAAAAGGTGGGCTTCCATTCTAGTGAAACAGGTTGTTTCTTTTGCCTGAGAACCTCTCGTGACCACATCACAAAAAACAAAACGCAAGGCAACACATCAACCATTAATACCCACCATGACCACGACAGTGACAGCCCCAGAACGCAATTTCATAGCGAAACTCAAGCAAGCAGCCAAGGTGGGATGCACCCCGAAGGAGGCCGCCACTGTGGTTCAGAAGATCCTTTGGGCGGGGGGTTGGCTAGAGCAAATCAAGAAGCTCAACAAGGGGCGTGCCGAGAATGTCATGGACTTTTTGGAGGAAAGGGGTTTTGTCAGCTAGCGATTGGGATGGGGAGGAGGACCTAGTCGATGGGCTAGCAGCGCAGCTGGGCGAGGCTATTGCAGAGCCGGATCCAGTCCAGCGTCAATAGGTGCGGTGGGAACATGAGCACCTGTTCCGGCCCCTCCGGCAGGTGGGGGCGGAGGGGCAGGGCATGGTGGGGCTGGCGGTGGGGAGGCGGATGGCGCCCCTGGGGCGACCGACCAGGACGTGGCGGACCTAGATCGAAACATAGGTCGGCTGCTGGCAGGGGGACCGACACGGGCTATGCAACTGGTGGCTTTCCAACCCGGCCGGGCAATGCCCTCACAGTCTGGAGGAGATATTGGCGACGTCCTGATAGCAGCCATGTCGAAGCTGCTGGACCAGGCAAAGACTCCAGCAGCTGCAAGCCCCGCAGCGGCGGCGACTGCTGGCAGGCTGGCGCCCACGAAGGGAGTGGGAATGCAGTGCCGGTCCTGCCGAGCAGCATGCTGGAGGCAGTGCTGCCGGGGATGCTGGACTATGCGGAGAGCGTAGGGGGGAAGTTCATCCCGGTGCGTCGATAATGCTGACGATGCAGGGGGGCAGCACAGCCAGAGGGGAGAGGCGCATGTTGATCCTACAGATCGCTGGCGCCTGGCATCCTGGCGATGGTCGCGGACCAGGTTGGCAAATACGTGCGTGTTGTCAAAATAAATACGGCAATACGCGTTATTTTGGTCCCGACGTGTTATACGCGTATTTTGTCCCGAATAAGTGATTTGGACTTGGAAATTATCGAGGTTTGAGCTGGGGCAGCGCTTGGCGCCAGGCCAACCAGACCGTGGCGCGGCGCCTACCCGAGTCCACCAAGATTTTCTACTAGTAACATATGGCTATGAACTAGGCTCGATTACTACAAACTAGGCCCAGCAGCTCCTTTTGGCTTTTTTTGGGTATGCATTCTCGCAAGTCCATAATGACTTGGCAAGCTAACTGAAATTACACGGAGAGAGTGCCAACAGGATGAAAATGCCAGTTGAGTTGGGAACGTGGTAAGTAACATACATGTCTAAGCCTGTATTGTTAATATTGCATGGCGGTGTGCCATTGGATTTTGCGCTAAGGGCAAACATGTTTTTGCAGCCATGCCAGAAAAAGGGCCGGAGCATAATTTGTAGCGAAAAAAAACTGTCACGTTGAAGGATGCTCTGCATGGGGACTGAAACGGTTTCGCAGCTGAAGTTTAGCTGCATGCTCATTTTGCAGCCACAATTTTACCAGTGGCGATGGTAAGCAGATCTATTAGTGCAACCCGGATGCACGCACATTTTGCGGGCATCGCAGGGCAGGGCATAGATGCTAGTTGCCCTGACGCAAAGATTGCCGGGCAGAAACGGAGGTTAGAAATGTCCAGGAGTTGTGGGGCAAGAAGGCCAGGCTGAAGGCGAGGAAGCAGCAGCACCTTTAATTTTCTTTGGCGGAGAGCGGCCACGGCCTTGCTTCAGGGTCGGCCGATGCAGGAGATCCTCGCCAGCAGACAATCACGAGGGTGGTGAGCCCCACAAACGAAGAGATTCAAGTGCCATCTCCTGCATGGTGGCCAACTTCTTTGTTGAGACGCAATTTCCTTTCATGCGGCTCAGAGCAGCTCTTTCAATGCCTGCCAATAGTGGAGCTGTTATGTGGTTGTTAAAATGATTCCTCATTTTGACATAGTCAGATGATAGCTGGTCGTCTCATTCATGGTAATGGTTAATTGTCCATGTGTTCTGCACCTTGCCATGAGTGATATCCATGCATAACTATGCCCTACCTGAAGGCCTAAACCCTAAAGGCCCATTCATAACCTGATGCCCATAAGGCCATGAACTGCACACTGCCGTATTCTAGTGACATATTCTGCCGGGCTCCACGTATATATACTACCCGTATTTTGGAGGCCGACGTATTTGACGTACCGACGTATTTGCCAACCTGGGTCGCGGAATTCGGTTACTGGGCAACGCCACGCTCGGAGGTGATTCTGGAGCTGGCAGATGAGCCGAGTACATACCTGGCCAAGCTGATCACGGCATGTCAGCTCAGTGGTGGATGTGGGGTCGACGGGCTGGATCAAGGGCACTCCGTCGACAAATTGCTGCCGTTAATTCCAGGAGGGTGGGGCATTATGTATGCTGGTGTCCGGGCCGCCGATGAGCATGGGAAAGCTTGAAGCTTCAGCACAAGCTGGAGCAGGGCCCCGGCAAGAAGGGCGGGGCAGCCCCCCCAATGATGCAACAACAACTGCAACATTGAAGCAGTAAGGGAGCGGTGCATCCTCAGTTTCGCAGCCTCTTCCAGCGCCTCATCCAGTTCGATCAAGACTGGTGGCAGCAGGTACGCTCAGGCCGTATAGGCGCGATTCAGATGAGTCGAGCTCAGTTCATTGCTCGCACACTAGCCTGTCATTGAGCGGTTAGGGCTTTAAACTGGATGGGGCGGGGGGGGGGGGGCAAGACTCGCCTGCTGTAGGGCTCTGACAGCCGGCCATGTGCCCGGCCGCGGGCCACGTACTGCAGCAGGCGGCCTTTAATAGATGGGATCGATGATGCTTGCAGGTCCTTTGTCCACCAGAACGGTGGCAATGGTAGGATCTGTAGACAGGATGGTCGTGAATATGCTCAAAGGAGCCCCTCAGTACGAACCTTTCAGTAGCCGCACGCTTGGCCTTGCCTGGTGACTCCGGGGGAAGGCGGCCAAGATGTGGATAAGCTGAACTTACTACCAGCCCCCAGTCTTCAGGGAGCGATTGTGAATCGGTCTGAACGTTGGTGGATGAGAGCAAAATCACTAAAATGGTACGGACGCTGAGCCCATCAGAGCAAATCTTGCAGAAGTCGATACCCAGCGCGGGGGTGTAGCATGGAGCCTGGAGGAGTTCGCGCGGGTTTGCACGGCGTGTGGAGACAGGGGGGGGGTTGGTGGATTTTTTTAGGAGCAGCCGCCTCTGGTGAATGGTACTTTTGGGGTCGGAAAGCCCGTCGATGGCCGTATACGGCTGATTGTGGACAACTTAGTTCCGTCGTGGCAACATGCCGCTACCAGATCCTATGCCCGCTTTTTTTTCCCGGCCTTGGCGTGATTTGCGACATTTTGCCCACGCGCACTGGGGAGGATTTTTGGGGGGCGTATCAGATTTGGATTCCTACTACAACAGACTCCGCCTGCCCACTAGCTCGGTTTGTGGCGACCGTACTGTGCCTGGATGTCGGTGTGGTCGGATCTAAGGCCGTGGGCCTGGTGGGCCGCGCCGGAAGGTGTGGCCACGTGGATGTTGTGCTGGCCAATGGGAAACAAGCTCGGGCCGTGGCTGTGGCCCAGACTGTGCGCGTGCACCAGTCTGTGCTGTACCACTGTGGCCCCAAGCCCCCCTTGTTGGAGGCTAGTCGTGGCCTGAGCATGGACATGTCAGCGCTCAGCGCTGATTCTGGTGCATGGCTGCATGAGGCTGACGAGGCGGGGCAGACCGTCCGGTTGAGGCTGGAGGAGGACCCTGCTGCGCCCTTGGAATAATTGCCATGTTTCGAATCTCCGCAGGATCTGGAAGGTATGCATGCCGTGACGATCGATGATCTCCATTTCACCCACTGCTTCGGTGGATGGAGTGAATCAGCAGCTAGCTCGTGTTCAGGCTGCCTAGTACGTACGCTGTTGGGCTGGTGCAGAAGTCTGACAAGGTGGTACGGGCGACAGCAGAACAGACTGGTGTGCAGGCGGTGGGTGTCATAATCACCAGAGAGATGGTGAGGTGGTGCCTGTTCCTGAGCGTGTGGTGGCGGTTATCGCCACTACTCATAGGCATAGAATGATGGATCGCGGACATACTATCGCGAACTTAGTTCTGTACATACGTGGCTTGGGAACTTGGGTGTGGATGCATCTGCTTTGCCGCCCCCTGCTCTCGGTGTGGTCTGAGAGGTATCGTCTGCATGCTAGCAGGTTAGCAGCCATGAACGCCTCCCTGCCTGGGCGCGGCTGGCGGCAGTCCCTGCCCCGGCGATCGACCTGGCCCCCTTTTATAAGGCTGCCAGGGCCCGGCCCCTTTCTGACCAGATCGTCGCAAGTGACGCGTGCATCTCCGGCGGTCACTGGGCCATCAGTACGTCTACCGGGGATCTAGACCTCAGGCCGAATGTTCACGGCAGCTCCTGGCACCCCGGCGCGAAGCGCGGGGTTGGCGGGTGACATGCGCAGCCTTTAAGACGACTGGTGAAGACGACTGGGACAGTGGAGCGCATGGGGTAGGGGGACTACAGCCTGCTGGTCGGTGGCCACTGGCGCATACGGCACTGTCCTATGAGGTGGCTGGGGCAGCCGACATAAGTGAGTGCCTAACCACATCAACGTCAAGGCGGCGATTGCTGTGACACAGGCCGGGTCGAGTGGTCGTGTTGGACCAAGCCGTGTCAAAGTAAGGGAGTCGTCCGGCTCGTGGACTCTAGTGCTGTGATGGGGGCGGTTGCATGTCAGAGAGCGTTCGAATCCTACTTCCTCAACCATGGCTGGTTCACGGCGCTACTGCGCTCTGTCAGTTAAAGCGCAATGTGTAGGGATAGATAGATTCCAATGCGCGCGGATAGATTCATCATGAGAATGGTTGGAATGGAGCTTGGTTAAAAATATAGGCTTACAGCACTCGTGCACGTGAGTGCTTAGACACGAGTTTGCCAAGTCAAGGCAACACACGTGAGACGGGCTCGCAAGAGATCTAACCAGTTGGCACTGGCCTATTCTTTATATACTTGTGCACTGTGCTTTGCTAGGCCTGAGCAGCCTCGTAGGCCTGCTCAGTATTAACACCCCCGGTACAGTATTAACAACCTGTACAGCGTCCAGATCCTATACAGTAGGTCTGCCATACAGGCACAGTGACCACAGTGTACAGTCCACAATGATTATTGCGTCTGCACCCAATAGTCCAGGACTAAGCCTGCGGTACCAACAGACCACAGGTTAAGGTTCCTATTTCCTGCGTACGACGTATTAATCCAATACCGTCGTAGGTTCAGCACCTAATTCCTGTCAGCCCAGGAATTACTGTCGACCCCATATGCCGTCGGCACATATTCACGCACGACTTAGAAGAATAGCCGGCTCGCGCTCGCGCGCGACCGGGAAGTCGGAACACCATAACTTTCTTGATACTTGTCGGAATGAACTCGTTCCGGTGCCGCTGGAATCGTAGAGATATGCCGAATCAGGAACACGCCAATGCGCTTGGCGTTAACTCCAATCCTTTCTTTTCTTGAGCTGTAGCAGCTCACACAAGTCTACATACAAACACACACAATGGGTACTGGACATCCTCCCCGACTACAAGTCACAACCCACTGGGCATGACAGTCAGCTTGGATTCCTGGACATCCTCCCCGACTACAAGTCACAACCCACTGGGCATGACAGTCAGCTTGGATTCCTTATTATATGTACATAGCACCCATACTGGTTCAGGAGCACAAACAAATTACAATGAGTCCCTATCCCTTCCCGGGAGGCTCGTTGTGTTACCCATGTACAAGAGGTTGGCCAACTGTGGCAGCCCATAGGTGTTCAGTGAAGAACTTGAGAAGTATGTACAACCTTCAGGACCTTAGGCGAAACCCCACAGATCACCCACAACAGCTCATCAGAAAACATTGCTGACCCCCAGACGGGAGTCGGCGCCGGTCTGCTGCCCCTTATCGAACCAGACACAACATCTACGCGAAGCACATGCAAAACACAAGCTCCTATACTCATTCCAACCGTGGAAAATCAGGGGACCTGTCGCCACCTCACCAGCATGGTGGATGGGTCAGCCAGTCCGTGAAACTCCGCCTTAAGACGGCACCAGGGAATCGAACCCCGCCCACAAACCACAGATCTGGGGAAACCTCAGACTGAGATGAAAACCCCAGATAGACATCTCTCCATCAGAGACAATGTCAGACATTCCCACACCAGAGACATGTCTCACCCCTCAAGGTGTGCTCAGGATTATGTACAATCAAGCTCCCAGCCTGATATCCAGAGACTTAAGCACCCAGCTCTCAGCTTTTAGACAGATAGACCGACTTGACAGTCAGCATTCATGAGCTTCCTCAGTACATTGTACTGGGCTGGGGCCTTGTGTGGCAGCTTGGTCAATGCATCAGCAGGGTTCTCCTCGCCAGGGATATGCTTCAAGTCAACCAAACTGGCCAACTCCTTCAGCAACAAATAATCCAGATCCCGGCTCCTGGCCAGCTGCTTGTGAACAAACTGGACCATACCCATGCTGTCTGTTAGCAACAACGTCTCCATCTGCAAGGACCAAGGGGTAACTGAAGCCAGCTCCTTTATGTACAAGCTGGACTGGATCCCCTCACATATGGCCCTGCATTCTGCCACATCTGAACTGATACAGACCCTCTTCTGCAGTCTGCTGTACCAGCTGAACAAACTTGCCCTGCTCTGATAGAAAGCAAACAGAGCAGCAGATCTCCCCCTGACCTTAGTGACCTGGCGAGCATCCATGGAACTGTCAACAAAGATCTCCAAGGTGTTAGGCTGGGCAAAGTCAATCCCAGACAAAATCAGATCAGGGGTACTCTCCACCAACTGGGCTATGACGATCGAGGCTTCTCATCCTTAGCACCTCATCAGGCATTCTGCTGTGCATCATCAATGATAGGGCCCACAGGTGGCAGCTAACAAACCACGCCCACATGCCTCTCAACTTGGGACATGTCGTGATAAGCACTAACATCTCTAGTGGCAAGGACCAAGGGATACATATCTGAAGCAAATCCAGCAAACAACGTAATGTTATTCTTAGGCTAGATTGTCCAGATCCCCTCTCGTAGGTCCTTCAGCCTGCCACATATGCCCTTATCCAGAGCACAGATCAACCCTCACATACAAACTGTACATGTCAGGCTGAAACTCATTCAGGAACAACCATACTGATAACCATGAAGCAACCATCATTGCAGGGTACACATAAGCATCAGATGATAGAGGCACTGAGAAGAAAACCCCACCCAGGCTGAATAAGGCACCACACCGTGGAGCCAACCTTGGGCTACCTCGTGCACAGATCCATATCACATCTGACAGTGTAACACCCCGAGGTCAAACATCAGTAAGGTTTTTCAGTCCCTGAAACATGTCCTCAGACCAGCCAACTCCCATATCACCCTGGGAGAAACCAAATCCATGGTTTTACAGCAAAACAGTCGTGGACAGAGTAAATCATCCCAAGACCAGCCAACTCCATAATGAGGAGACAACCAAACTATATGGTTTCACAGCATCACATCTGGGATCAATCATAACTTCCAGGCCAGCCAACTCCAAACTAGGAGGAAACCAAATCCTATGGTTTTACAGCAACACACCTGGGAACCATCACAACTTCCATATGCTGATTGTCATACAGCAATCAATCTGAACATGCACAGGCCAGGGACAGGGTCAACTGGAATCACACATCCATCATCAGCAACTCACGTATGCAGATGCTGATCTGTATATACCCTCCACAGTCGGCCTTCAGCATTCAGCAGGTTTCAGATTGCTCTTGAAGCATCCTCTGCAGGCTCCATAGTCCCGGACCTTGTAGACTGGAAATTTTCTTCAGGAAGCTTGTGCCAACCCTTCAAACATAATCTGGTTTCTTCTCCATCTGGTAGCCAACTTTAAACATGCTGCACTGTTCCAACATTTTCTTTCTTTTTGAGGACATAATAATTCCCCAAAGCAGCATGGTTGCTACAAGAAACCATATATGTAAGCAACTGCCAAAACGGGAGACAAATATAAATCTGGCACTCAGCCATGTATGTATCCCCTGGCAACACTCAGGTAGTTACCTCCTGCCACTCTGACAGCCTGAACTCAACAGGAAAATCTGGATCCACTTGACAATATTGTTAGCCCCCTCAGGACACTGGTCTGCATCTCTGGAAACTGGAATCTCTGGAACTCTGGAACTCTTGAATTCTGGAAATCTGGATTTCTGGATTTCTGGTTCATCACCTTCAAGCTCGACAGGTATCACTGGGCAGCTGAAGCTGACAGCATCTCAGGTTCACTTGCAGACACAGAACTCTGGACCCAGCAACACTCCAACGTACCACATTGGAGAATCCAGGATTAGGAACCCCCTTGCAACAGACCCTGCAGGTCTTGTACATAGTATGGGGGAACACTATTATGGATAAACTGTAAATACAGGAGTGATATTGCAGAATATACCATGAACACTGCTTGGATGAGGAGCAATGCTGCCAACGGCTATATTTTCTGGCAACCTGCCAGTGCATATCGGGTATCATCAGTTTTCCATTAACACTGGAAAGTTAGGGTTTATTAACCAACTGTTAATTTTCCCCTAAGGCATGTTGAGGCCCTTTCCACGTGTGTCCCAACACAAAGCTAGACACCCAGGGGCAACTTGGCTCACCGACCAGCAGTTCTCCTGTATGCTGACCAAGATCCCATGTCAGAGACCTGAGCATTGGTATCCACTTTAATGTTAGCAGCCTCAGGACGTAGCACCTGGATGAGCATGCTAGCCATCTTGGCACCGTCTTGTGCTTTGCCTAGCCAAGACCACAACATTAAAATCTCTCTGGGAATCCTCCCAACGCAGTTATAGGCGCACACCCGATCAGGCCTGGTGTTTGGCCGATCAATCCAGGGGTGCAGCCTGCCTGTCTGCTTGCCCAACCACCGTATATGAAGGTACCCCAGGGGCCTGGCCAGGGTCACCCTGGGGCCTCGATACAGCTGTAGCAAACTGATCCTCTGCATTACACCTGCAGCTGGCAAAGCTCAGGTACCCAGGTATAACTGACTCCCATCAGCTTACCTGTCCTTGAATGGCTGATCACAGAACAGGCATATTATTGCTAAGGTGATGTTTCCAAAACCACTCA
This sequence comes from Mesostigma viride, assembly GCA_009746045.1. Taxonomy (NCBI): domain Eukaryota; kingdom Viridiplantae; phylum Streptophyta; class Mesostigmatophyceae; order Mesostigmatales; family Mesostigmataceae; genus Mesostigma; species Mesostigma viride. The sequence continues at coordinate 153,493 of RPFO01000850.1, read as the reverse complement.
AAGCATTTATGGCCAACTGGTTTCCACCTGGCTCACCACGCCAAGCCCAGCTGCCTAAACCTTGAAAATCAGATGCAAATGCTTGACTTCAGATTGTTGGCACAAATCAAAACATCAAACCGAACACTTGTTAGACCCTTCCCACACTTCAATCCAGAAGAGGTACTTCCTGGGTCTCGATCACTAATTACACACCAGCACATGGTGGTAACGGCCAACCGCGAGGCCCTTATCCACACCCTTATACAACTGTAATAAGGGTGCCCTTCCCTGTCATACACTAGACCAGGGGCATTCTGCACAATGCTGTGAGTTGCCCACCCTCACACATCAATACAGAGATCACATGGGAGCTCAACCTGACCCTGTGCAAACAGGCCAGTCACCAACAACCGTCAAATTATTGCAGTAATTTTGGAAACACATTCAGCATCTGATCCCCCAGTGTGTTCATGCTTCAAGGAATAGCAACACCATGCTAGACCGAGCCTGGGGCTGTCCCTCACATATCCCTTAACAGGAATGATGTACTCAACACCCGCTCGGGGACACACTCAACATACAAGCGGTGGAGAAAACGGCATGTTACTTGGCCCTCAAGCCCCTTCACACGCAGAACAGCACAACTGTGCTTCGGCTACTGCATACATGACCCAGAAACAGCACGTCTTCAGCGAGACCTCCGGCTATGGGAACCCTTCAGCTCTCGCCTTATACGCTATCTGGCTACCCCCGACCAACAAAACCATCCCTGCCTGCCAGTCGCTGACTCAGGAAATGCTGACCTTGTAGGAGCTGCCTGCCAGTCACGTACACGCGCGCCAACTAATGATGGACGCACCATCCATTAATTCCTTGCAAACTCCACGAGTTCTGCAATCACGGCCTCAATGCCATGATTCTCATAGCGCCATACCACATATAGCAGTGGAATGCTGAGAGCAAATATGCAATTAACTGCAACCTGCAGCCATCATTTGCCATCGCTCTACATACTCTAGATCTGCCGCCTGCGACATACCCGGTCGCTCGCGACATACCCAGTCGCCTGCGGCACACCCAGTCGCTCGCGACATACCCAGTCGCCTGCGACTCGCGCCAGCATACTCGCGTCTCGCCAGGTCGCCTGTGACATTCTAGTCGCCCCGCGATACTTCGCCTGGCCATCCGCTCTTCTTGCTGCCATCTCTCGCCGCAGTCGATGCCCGACGTCCTCGCGTCGCAGCAATGCAATCATCACGTCGCGCAGCACTGCCATTATTAATTACAACAACACCGCCGACCTTGCCGCTTGTCGACACCGTCACCCGCGACTCGGAAAATTAACCAGGAACAACTTCTCCTCGCTGCTCCCCAGATGCCGACGCTCTCTCGTCGCAGTCGACACAACTTCACCCTCTAGCTGCCGACACGCCCACACCAGCGCCGTTCACAATCGCTCATCAAGCGGTATAAAGAGAACTCGACAGCAATCTGCAGCTTTGCAATATAAATCTGGAAAGATTGACGATGGATAACTCCACACCGCACAAACTGCAACCTTGCAGATGACGCCTCGCGTAGCTCCTCGAGCTCGCGACCAGCACAGCTCGCAGCTATGTCGACTACATGCATGCGCGACAACTCGCCAGCATACTCGACAGTCAACACCAGCCGAGCTTGTCGTAGCCAACACTGCAGCAACATGCTTGACCGCCACCCATGGCAGCGAAACGCCTTCGCTTGACGACAAATCTCGAACGCTTGAAACTCGTAGCTTCACTCAGGTGCAAAGCATAGCCATGCCGCAAACCGGAACGCAACCAATGATCTGATCGACTCGATCCATGCCGAACCGCATGCGCAGTTGACTCTTGATAAATCTGGATAACTCGATCCATTTAAACCCAGCAACCCACAAGGATCACTAAAAGCCGATTCCGCAACATCTTGTCATCAGGAAATGCGAAACAGCCAGGAGCGCTCGTCAACACGTAGCAGGCCAGCAACGAAACTCATTCGTCGCCAATAACGTGCCCGCAATCTAGATAGCTCAGGAAACCTTCACGCAGCCAATCCAGCTAGTCCTGGCGTACAAACGCCCACCAACAACCTCCAAGATAAACTTAGCCTCGGCCGTCGTTGGGAACTCAGCCATTCCCGGAACGCATCATAAACCGATAATCAGCTAGTGCTACGCCCTTCTAGCTATCCGCTAGTCTCGATTCCGCGAGTATCCGCAGCAGTCCAGCGCAGGATTAAACTCGACGATGAAGCCCAGGCAGTAAACCGCCTTGATGGAACCGGAACATCGTTGTAATTTGAGTTAAAGCGCAATGTGTAGGGATAGATAGATTCCAATGCGCGCGGATAGATTCATCATGAGAATGGTTGGAATGGAGCTTGGTTAAAAATATAGGCTTACAGCACTCGTGCACGTGAGTGCTTAGACACGAGTTTGCCAAGTCAAGGCAACACACGTGAGACGGGCTCGCAAGAGATCTAACCAGTTGGCACTGGCCTATTCTTTATATACTTGTGCACTGTGCTTTGCTAGGCCTGAGCAGCCTCGTAGGCCTGCTCAGTATTAACACCCCCGGTACAGTATTAACAACCTGTACAGCGTCCAGATCCTATACAGTAGGTCTGCCATACAGGCACAGTGACCACAGTGTACAGTCCACAATGATTATTGCGTCTGCACCCAATAGTCCAGGACTAAGCCTGCGGTACCAACAGACCACAGGTTAAGGTTCCTATTTCCTGCGTACGACGTATTAATCCAATACCGTCGTAGGTTCAGCACCTAATTCCTGTCAGCCCAGGAATTACTGTCGACCCCATATGCCGTCGGCACATATTCACGCACGACTTAGAAGAATAGCCGGCTCGCGCTCGCGCGCGACCGGGAAGTCGGAACACCATAACTTTCTTGATACTTGTCGGAATGAACTTGTTCCGGTGCCGCTGGAATCGTAGAGATATGCCGAATCAGGAACACGCCAATGCGCTTGGCGTTAACTCTGTCGCTGACTGGTGATTGACAGTGACATGCACAGCCACTGGGGCTGGGTGGCTACCGACCACAACCCGCCATTTGACAAGGTCAGTCGGCGTGGCGCCTGGATTCCTGACTTACCCGGTGCATGCATGCGGCGGTGACGTGCATCCCTGAACCCAGCTGGGCCTGAGGGGGCGTGACGTCCTCGGGACTTGACAGTTTTGGAGGGCACAGTGAACCATGTGTCTATACCTTCAAATGCCAGCCGGTACCGGCGCGCGGTGGCTCTCTACGTGGCATGGGCACCACCTGGCCCCGTCAACCCAGCTGACGCGGAGCAGCCATTTTCTGTGAGTGAATCTCTGCTGTCTACCATGCCCGAGGTGCATGGGTGGGGGCGTACCTCAATTTTGCCAGCACGCCAATTCATTAAACTCGTGCTCCCGTTGGGGAGTCACGGAGCACCGACTGAGTGCTTTTTTAATCCCGGCCAGGCTGTGTGTGCACAACAGGCGAAAGGGCAGAGACCCCCAGTCTCCTTCATGCCTAAGGAGACTGGGGGTCTCCTTCATGCCTTAAGGCATGCCACAGCTGCATTCGGGCGCGCTAGCTAAACGGACACGCTAACGATCCGGCAATCTGTGGGTGCAATAAGACCCATGTGAGCGAGGGAACAGCACGCCAACGGCCTGTCTGCACCTGTACTACCCCGAGCGCGTCACACTGTTCGGAATTGGATGGGCTGGCGGACCGCCTGCTTGCAATTTCTTAAGATGGCAGCAGCTTGTTCCGGCTGTCAGGCCTCCGCCTATGCCCTGGCTGGCGCCTCGGCTATTTCACTAGCTGGCCTGCGTGTTGCTACTTTCACGTCAACAGGTGCATTTGAGTGCGTTGGATATCATTGCTTTCTAGCAGTATTTACGCATTAGCAAGGCGCTACTAGGGCGGCTGCGGGTTCGGGATGTGGCCCATCCTGGCCCCACCCCCTTCGATCTCGAGCCAGGGCCCACAGTCGATCGGAGCGAATGTGTTGCATGGCGCTACCCCCAAACTGCGCAGGGGGCGGCCCAGCACGTCCTCTGACGAAACCTCGTCCGGGATCCACTTTCATTGTGGCTCCTACGGCGGACGCCTGATCATGGCTGGCCAGCCCGGCCCGCCGATGTACATCTTTTTCGGGATTTAACGTACAGCCAAGCTTAAGGCAGCAGTGGGAGGCTGTACAGGCTTGCATGGGCATCCCGGGGATGTTTTGTTTTCACAGCCTCCGGCATGCATGGGGGGGCCACGCACGACGCCACCGCTGGCGAGTCCCCGGAAGCCATGCAGCTGCGCGGCCAGTGGGCCGCGGCCCTCTCGGTCACGCGGTACATTGGCCTCCACCGCAGCCAGGCTCCTGGGGCGGGACATCCCGCGCCAGCCCTCTGCCAGGGCTCAGGCCCTGGGTTTTTACCCAGCGGCATTTCCGGGCACCACTTCGGTGGCGTCCTGTTTTGGCGTCTTCCAGTTTTCATCCCTCGTCTTTTAATTTAATTAATAAGAACGTGACTGCGTCACGTGGGTGCCAATACAGAGTAAAGGAACCTTCAACCCTATAAACACAACGAGAAGGAGGGAGGGCGCCCTATCTTCTCTCACTGCCACAAGTGGGCAGGCCACAGAGCGCTCAGACTCTCCATGCACAGCATGGTGCGGGGGCGCAACACTGTGGGTGCCATGCAACCAATGCAATACCATCGGTAGGCTGACGAATAATAGCTTATGCTTGCCTGGGCGTTTTGTTCTCACATGGCGTGCCCCAGGCCGAGCGCGGCCGGGGGCGCCACCCGTGGACCTTCCGGGATAGGCTAGGCATGGATATGTGTTACCCACGTCGCAATCATTGGGCTCACGCCAGGGTAACCCCCTGGTATGTCTCAGTGTCATCTGAGGCAGATGGTCTGCAAGGATAGCTGGCAGGCAGGCAGTGATGAAGGAGACCACCCGGCCGGGCCAAGTCAGTGGGGGCTCTGCGTGTGACCAAGTATGGCATTCACTGAGGACTTACGCTCACGTAACGCTGTTACGTGTGAATCAATTCACTTATGTAACAAAGGTGCTTAATATGCTACAAAGGTGAGGTGGGCTCAAGACGTCGGCGAAGGCGCAAGCTGATGGCCACAAGACCTGCCAGAGCTAATTGAAGGTACTATAACGCGCTGTGCGCTAATATCATTTCAAGTGCTGTCGAAGCTATCCCATAATCGATTCGTCTTTTAGCTATCAAATGACCTCACCCTTGTGTGGGAGGTCAGGGGGGAAATGGTTTGACTAACCCGAGGGTGAACCTGGGTTGGGACAAAGTACCCCCATAGCTAGGTAGTTTTCTTTTTTGCATGTCCTACGTATTTTTGGCTGTTAGCCATGTAAGGAGATGTGGGTAGAGCAGAGGCACAGCTGCTGTGGGCTGGCCCTGCAAATTCACACATAGTGTGCTAGCTCACCCTAGCATACAGATGGCCATGTTGCCATCTGGTAGAAAAGTCTGTGTTATTCCACCGGATAGAGCTAGCACACACTATTGTAACAAATTTTACGTTTTGTGGTGAAGCATGCAAAGCAACGCAAAGCCAGAAATGGATCCTTCTATTATTGTGGATTCGCGATTCCCCAACGGGAGCACGTGAGTACTTGAATCTCAAGCAATTGACTGTGTCAAATGAGCATAAATCCTCAATGAAGCGGGTGGTGATGAATAGGGTGGTGATGGAATGGGATGCATGCATGGCTGTCTAGATACCGTGTAGGACGTACCATTGCGGCCGCCACGGCCTGGGCTGCGATGTTTACCAAAGGCATTATGTAATTGTACGCTGATTTACCATATTAATTAATTAATTAATTGATTGATTAATTAGGAACATAACTCCGTTGGGAGTATATGTAGCACATAGCCCTTAATTGAGAAGGGGCACATTAATTAATTAATTAATTAATTAGACTCGTGCTCCCGTTGGGGAGTCACGGAGCATTAACCCTGATGGATGGATGGATGGGTGCAAACAGTCCTAAGGGGCATATGGCCTATAATACATTCTAAGCTACTTCCTGCCAGGGTGGGAATGTAAACGACACTTGCTCTAGGAGTTGGTTGGAGACCCATCTAGGGTCCACATGGGTCCTCAGTCAGAGATAGAGGATCTTGTACAGATTACTACAATATACTTTAGCCAATGCCTGTACTTCACTAGTACTCGCCAATGGGATAACGCCACGTAGAATGTGAGGGCGTCTCCCAGGCCTCCACGTCACCGGCTGGTCTAGGGCCGGTGTAGTCCTGTCAAGAGGACTGAGCCGACTATCGGCCAATCATGTATGCGCATCTGCCTTGGAACCTTCTAGAGGATTCTAGAAGTATCTAACACGCGGCATGCACTGAACTACATGGAATGCATGTCCACGTAGGATATTCAGCAAGACTGATGAAGGTGCCAAGCGCAACAGAATATATGCGCAACGAAGACGAATTATGCAACAACGACAATAACGTATGAGAACAATAAACACAACGTTCATTTCATGCTTTCTGATTTACATCGCATTCCATTTATTTGCAACTCTAGGTGCACCAGGGCACCTGCATCCCCATGATCTATCAAGATATGCCCAGCTAAGGGGGAGCATGTCATGGGGGGGAAGATCATCATAGCGATACAGAAGCTAGAGTGTGGCATCTCAGCAGAGAGCAGCTCTCTGCATGGGCACGACTGGGCACTAAATAAAGCTAGGCATCATCTGGAGTGTGGCACATCATAGGCACACATGTACATGGCTAAGTAATACTCGTGCATCAGCTGGTATAGAGCCTGTAGGAGGCTTACATGTACATGGCCACAGTCTAGAACTATTCTACACTACTACTGCTGTATTCCCCTAAGCTGGGGTGACTGGGGCCGCGGGGGTCGCGTGCCAGGGCTTGTGGCCGACGTAGATGGCCGCCCCCTTCCAGTACACCGGCTGCCCCGCCTTGGTCTGCCAGAGCTGGAGGTAGGTCGGCCATAGCTCCCGTCACCGTTGTTGCTGCGCCAGGGTCAAGTCGTCGTCCACGGTGAAGTGAGTATTCTCGAGCCGCTTGCGGTGTCTGAGAAAGGAAATCTTGTCCGCCGGGTTCTTAAAGGTGAGAATTAGGAGCGGGGGCGCCCCTGTCTTACCCCGCGCGCGCGGAAGGCGGTGGCCGGTGGGCGACCAGCTCGATCTCACCAGTAAGGCCCATGCGAGCAAGGATTTCTCTCTCAAACGCACGTGCAAGCTTCTCAGAATTCTCACCTTCCTCCATGTCGAAGTTCTTGACGATGACGTTAGGCTGCGCTTGGCGAGCTCGGCCTCCTCGCGGAGGTCAAGCGTCTGCCGCTGGAGCTGGGCTGCGACGGCGGAGGTGGTGGAGGTGGTGTGTTGCTTAAGCATGTCCGCCCAGGTCGTGATGGGAGGAGCATCGCCGGCCAGGCCGGCAGGGGCTGGCTTGGCGGCAATGTCCTTCACGGCCTGGGCGGTGAGGCCTGCGGTGTTCTGCAGGACCTCGATAGCGATGGCATTGTGTGACGCTGGTTGATGTCGCGGAGCTGGGCGGTGATGGAGTTGGTGGAGGCAGAGGGGGGGGGGGGGGGGGGGAGGCGAGGAGGGTGGCGGTGGCGGTGGGGATGGAGGGAAGCTCAGCAGCCAGCGTGCCTCCCATTGCCGCCACATCTGTGGCAAGGGGGGTAACGTGCTGCTCAAAAGCTTCCTTAAGGAGGGTGCGGATGATGGCTTCGGTGGGGAAGGTGGGGGGGGGGGGCGGTGGGGAAGCCCAGATCTCGGCCTCAGAGCGCCCGAGGAGGGAGCAGAGGGCGAAGCGTTGGAGCTTGGGGCGATTCATGCGGAGAACTATCAGGAGAGCCTCGGCGGGGTCGGCAGGCTGGCCACCGGGCCAGCGGCCGCGGTTGTGGGAAATGAGGTGCGAGCACAGGGCTACAAGCGAGGCGTGCGTGCCGAAAAACACGTCTTCCATGAAGGCTGCTGGGCGGCGAGTCCAGTAGCCAGGTGCGTTGATGTCAAAGGCGATCTCGTCCCAGTGCGGCTCGGCAGAGCGACTGCGCTTAGGCTCAGGCAATGCAGATGGCGAGGCAAGCCCGGGGGGCTGGGCGAGCACCAGTGCGCGACTAGTGTCACCGCTGCCTTCCGGACCTGATGGCGAAGCTGCAGCCGGAGCTGCAGGCGTATATTAATTGCTTAACGCAGCCGCCAGGCTGCGTTGCGTCGAGGAGCGTTTGCTCGTCATATATTGCGTAATAGCTTCGGAAAATTATACCAGCATGTGCGTCGTAGAAAGACGCGTCGATTGTGATATTCACGGCTAAATTCGGTGCTCAAACGTGAAAGTTATGAGCTCCGCCGTCAGCCATGGCTACCTCGTGGCTCGTGGCTTGAGATATGACATCCGTGGCACCCCACCCCACCCCACCCCACCCCACCCCACCCCACCCCACCCCACCCCACCCCACCCCACCCCACCCCACCCCACCCCACCCACCCCACCCACACCCCACCCCACCCACCCCACCCACCCCACCCCACCCCACCCCACCCCACCCCACCCCACCCCACCCCACCCCACCCCACCCCACCCCACCCCACCCCACCCCACCCCACCTCCCCTCCCCCTCCCCTCCCCTCCCCTCCCCTCCCCTCCCCTCCCCTCCCCTCCCCTCCCCTCCCCTCCCCTCCCTCCCCTCCCTCCCCTCCCCTCCCCTCCCCTCCCCTCCTCCCCTCCCCTCCCCTCCCCTCCCCTCCCCTCCCATCATATCCCACTCTCTACTGTACTGAGGACTTATGCTCACGTAACGCTGTTACATGTTTATTAATTGATGTAAATTACAATTAGAAAACATTTGCATGCCTGAGAATAAATCATTCTGTTACTATTGTTAACATGTCCTGTGAGATCAGAGGGAAATGGCAAAAGTTCACTTGCCTCCCAGTACTTGTGTTATATGAATGCCTTCTCAAAATCTAGTTGGAATAATCGCGGATCTGCCCAGATTTTTTGTGACTATGGAGCATCTCTTGCCCTACCATTGTTCACCCACAGCAAGCTGCCCCTGCTTCTTCCCTCTACCTTGTTTAGGCTTTGCCATGAATCGTGATGGCGTAAATGCAGACAGGTCCACCACTGATGCCTTCCCATCCACCAGCAGCTCTGCCATTGCTTTCCCTACGCGAAGGTGGCAATCAGCAGGCAAGGGCCACATATGTCGCATCAAGAGTAATGAGAGCAAGGCTGTACAGGGCTTGTCCAGGCCAAGGGGTCCCCAACCTGACAGTAACAAACTTTTGGACAACCACAAGCTGTGGGCTAAACTAACGCCAAACTTGCCACAACGTGGAGCCTGCCCCGCAACTACGTCAAGTGTGCTGCCAGACACGCAAACGGGGACCACAGTAATTGAAAATGGATAACTACGCTGTGCCTGTACCTAGATTGAATTGATTACAATCCATCAAACAGTTGTGTGACATGTTCATATGATGGCTCTACCTTGGAATATCATGTCCATAGGAACGTACCTGAATAGGAAAGCACCTGAAACTATAAGATGCTGCTCAGTGCCCCCAACGCTGACAAAGACAGCTCAAAAACAGATTATGCCGAGGCAAAACCACCTCCAACCTGGAACAACAGAAGCTAAACGCATATATACTGATTACAGACACTTGGCAAAAGAGTATAAACCTCAAACATATAAAGTAAAGGAGAAAGATGTGCCCACAATTTCCACTCGACATCACGCCATCGGTAGTACACGCGCACGAAATGGGAACCTTTGTGGTCGTAGACCCGCCACCATGACATGACATGACATGACATGACAAAAGAGGGTGCACCCATGGCCACCCAAGTACCTGTTACAGGGGCCCACAGGATGCCCCAGCAGTTGTGGCCGGTTGCCATGTACAGACCCTGGCAGGTGGGGACGGGGCCCATAATGGGTAGGCCATCCTCGGGGCATGGCCGCATGCACGCCTGCACCAGGGCATGACCAAGGGATAGCCACATCACGGTTGACAGGCCACCCGGCAGAACGAAGAAGGAAGCGAAAAGATTAGCAACCAGAGAAAAATTTGAGCAGCAAATGAATGCGTAGACTGTGAACCCGAAAATTCTAGGTAATTCCTTGACAAATTCAGGGATGCATCAGCAGTGCTGTCGCTTTCCACTTTCCACCGCTGGCTAATGTCGTGACAAAGTTGTAAAAAAACAGTGAAAATTTTTGTACGATACTGGATTCAAACACAGGACCTCTTGCATGATTTCGCGACTATAGGGGTCTCCTGATTTGAAGGCATCCCAAGCTATAGCCCATCTGCGAGAAAGCTCTTTACCAGAGAGCGGTGCAAGTGCGTCCGAAATTCCACAATATGAACCAGTGGAGTGAAGATACGCTAGCCCCATGGGGGCGAATGTGAGTAGGAGTGATGATGCAACAGCCAGGCCAAAAGACATTGCAAGGCCTGTAGAGCCCCATGTCGTGGGGCATTGGCGACATCCTGGCAGGGCCCACCTGCGCGACATCTGGAGGGGCATTGCCGACCGTGGACAGCCCTTGGAACGATGCTGAAGCCGCCGACGTCCGCTTCGGATCCTGGTCCACGTCCCTGGGATCACCGCAGTCACCCTGGGCGCGCAGGCGGGCCCCCCTGACGTAGTCGCTGCCACCACACCCGCAGATGTACACCTGCACGATCCGCGGTAGAGTGGCAGGATACAAAAGTGGGGGCATGGAGGAACAGGAGGGGCGGACATCATCCTCGCGCAAATGAATGCGCAAATGATCCCTTTTATACCAGGAGAATCATTCATCCAGACATAGGAGACATGGAAAGTCTTAACGTTGAGATAATAACTTTGTAGACTGAAAAGGGCGACAACAAAGTACGGCACCCGGCATGCAAATGCTACACGGGTATGCATATTCACAGAATAACCATGGGGGCACACACCTGGATATGCACACATAGATTTGCATGTATTGACACTGTAAAGGCACTAGGTTTCAACCGTTGACTTCATGAATGACGTAGCACACCCACCGTCAGCCCACTGTCAGCCCGCTGCCCATCAACAGCGCATCTGCTGATATGGGTGGCTGTAGTTGTTTCTTAAAAGGAGGCAGGGCGCAGGGCGAGAAAGGAGCAAGCCAGGGTTAGGCGTGTGACCACGCACAAAACACTTGCGGATACAAGACGTATGTTTCTACAACCTTCTCATCGACACACACTTTGTAAACATAAGACGGCACCATGTTCGCTGGAAAAAAAATTGAGTACGTGTACAGGCTTGCATCTATTCCACACGGGAGCGACTTATAGGAACTAGAAAGCACGAGTGATAAGACTAAGCAAGTTTCCGCTTAGAAGGGTGGCAAGGCTCGGTGATATGAGATAACATCAATAGGGCAGTGACGGGCACGACTGCTCAGACAAACCTGTGCATGCTGGTTGCTGAGCGCCATGGGAATGCCTCCCCAGCAACCATCAAGGGTGGCATCAGGGTGCCAAAGGGTGCCATAAAGGCGGATCATGAAGTATCAGGGTGCCCACTCGATCCAACTCACATCTCCGTTGGGCCGAGGGTACACCTCCAGGTGGCAGCCGTTGGTGTCCTCTGCACAGAAGAGCGCAAAGGGCTGGTCCATCACCCGTGCGTCATCCTGCGATGAACCGTTGGGCCCAGGAACCAACTGCCAGGGTGTCAGGAGTCAGGAAACCAGGACCTACACAGTTCCACAAAGCAAATGACAGCACTGACAACAGGCACAACTAAAAAGCCACTTTTAAACCCTATGGACTTCTACCACCTGATGACTGCGCTGCCTTACCCAGCACAGTGCATGCCTCATGGCCACCCATTACGGCCCACCCATTCCTCCATCGGCCCGGTAAGAAGTGACAGCCACTGCAACACACGCGCGATGCGCCCCCACCCACGCATGCATGCATGTCACCCACTGCCACCCGTCACTGCCCACGTACACGCTCAGCCGTGTGGTAGACGAGGGAGGTGCTCTTGACGCCCTCCATGGGAACGGGGCAGTCGCCCAACCAGTCCTCCACCAGGACAGACCAGGGACCCATCGCGACCACCACCTTGCGGGCAGGGACCACATGGCCGTCCACGCACACCCCCGCCACGCGCCGCGGGGAGTCCCCCTGCCCGCCCTCCAGAGCCAGTCCCTCGACCACCCTGGTCAGTGCCGCACGTACAATTCCCCACCCCAGTTCGCCGTGCACAGCCAGGCGTGCACTTTAGTTAGCGATGATTCACAGGCATTCACCTGCAGCTGACTGGCCACCCAAAGGCCAATATTAACGTGCATTGGTAAGCCAAACCGTTAGCTGCAGAGTGACTCGTGTCTGCGCATCCTGCTGGGCATGCCACAAGGCAAGTGCATGCGTGCACCAAACCGCGACAAGTGCCATCCGCGCACACTTTTTGCATCTGTACAACACAATCACATGACACAAAAGTCACAAGCCTGGAAATAACAACCGTGACTAACTAATAATGTTGAGACTGCCATATCAGTATAAAATTATCGAGTACTAGTATTGAGCTGTTGTTGTCATTAAAGACTGGCACAAACACATAGCGGAATATTCATGCCTGGCAGAGCAGCACGGATGCCCCTACCACAACCCGGCACTGTACTCTACTGCGTTAACGGCGCACATCACACTGTGCATGGTACTGAACATGGCACACACCACACTGTATACTGTACGTTTCACGACATGCTGTGTGCAGCAACATGCTATGTACGCAGCGCGCTCCTTGGTTCACGGGCCATGGGCCATAACCGCGCGTGCACCAGTGCATAGTGCCTGTTGACGCACAATAGCGAGGTTTCCTCGGACCTGCGCGCCCACGTATATAACCCACAGTTGTCCAGAAAGGCCACCATGCCTGGCCGCAAAGGCACAGCCAGAGCCACCTGCGCTGCGCGGCCTTGTTCCCACCATAGCGCATTCATGCGCTCGGATAGGAACACGGGGCTTGTCGTTGGTGACGTACGGTAGCAGGGCTACCACGCTGCTGATGAGTACCGTATTGGCTAACCGTGGCTAGCGCAACACCCGACCAAACACCACTGCTTTCAGTGCCTTCAATGTCCCGTTGCAGCGCCCGCCCCCCCTCCACTTGTCAACGCTGCCATGCTCGACCCAAACCCACAGCCACCGACACCTGCCTGCAATACCGACGAGTGGCCCGCCTGCAAACCGTACCCGATGCGCAGGCGCGCCCCCTTGGCTACCGCCTCCTCCATGAGCCGCTGGGTCAGCTCCAGGGGGGTCACCTGCGCGGTGTCAGGGTCCAGCATCGCCACTTTGGCGAGCTCGGGGCCATCCAGCCAATCACACGCGATGCTGCCGCGGCTCGCCTTGCGACCGCCCCGTGCGCCACCTGTCACGCTAAGGGTGGGTATCTTCCTGGTGGTGACGCGCCGAGAGGGACCCACCGATGCACGCGAAGGCATACATCATTCTCATACGTGCACGCACGCGCGCGAAGCACAGAAATACGGGGGGGACCGGCACATGCCCCGTACGAGAACATGTGCCAGCGTGTGTGCTCCGCGCGGGGCCTACCACCGTGTGCCACAGAAACCAGTCAAAGCATCCAGCCACGACCGATGGATGGTGGCGAACACGGCTACGCCAACACTTGGACGTCAACAAGATGTGAGCGGAGCCTGTTTGATGTTCTGCCCCACATCACGGCTCCCCCCAGTGTCTGTCGAGGTCCTACTAGCTACCATTGGCAACAACCAGCAACTACGGGCTTCCACTAGCAGCTACAAGTATAATGACATGTGCACGTGCCATACGGCGTGAGCATGAGCTTTGTCGTGCTTGCTGTGATGCCTTGCCATGCCTGACAAGTAGAAACGGACTCTCTTCACGTTCAAGGAAGGCTTCATTTTAATAACACTACTAGGTTACACTAGGTTTAGTAGCCTACACGCACCTGTATGACTTCAAGCCCAGCGTCTTAGCAAGCTGTGGAGAGGAGAGGCATGCAGCATGTACACAGGAAAGATTTCGAGGATAAGTTAAACCTGCGCAATGAGCCTCCTAGTTCCATCTAATCAACAGCAACAGCTATGGTGAAATGACAAACATAGACCTGCAATGCCTGTAGAAAAAGCTCACGTGCAATAGGTAGCGACATGAAAGGACTGAAGGTTCTCCATTATACTCGCCATGTTTCGGGGCCCAGACCAAACCTACAAGAACATTTCATTAATGAGCTACCCACGCACCCCCCCACGCCCGAGTCCCTAGACAACAACCAAGGGTGCCCACAACAGGAACGGATAGCATCATGCAGCGACGAGCGCAGAGAGAGGGGGGAGGGGGGGGGGGGGGGGGGGGGGTAAGGGCCAACGGACCTCTCCATGCATGTCAAAGCTGACACGGTGTAGCTGGGCTGTCACCCCTCCATCACCCCACCCCCTGGCGAGAAACCCTCCACTCTTCCCGCTTGCTGCAGCTGCCACTTGGCATCTCTCCACCACTAGCGGACGCAAACCTCGGAGGGTTAAGTGGTATGCGATTGAGGCGCCGATTATTCCGCCACCCAGCACGACCACATCCTCAGCCTTCTGCTCAGACGACGCCCCAGCTCCATCCATGTGGCACCGGACAGCGAGGGTCCGTGGGTAGGTGCGCTTACCAACGGAAAGATTAAGACGCTGACTGATTCCTGAGCTCAGCTTTAGATGCCCCTCTCCTGCCTTAGTGACACGAGCTTCAATCGGTAGTGGCCCGAGGGCAGGGAATGCCGTGTAAGAAAGCGTCCAATTCATGGAAGCCTACGTTTCGCGCGGCTTCAAACGGCCAACTGCAACGCCACAGACAGCCGCGGCTCAGGAAATTCTGCCCCAACTGCTAAGCTTACTGTTGACAACAACTACACACAGGCTGAAGGCATGGGCCCATAAATCGGTCATAGGCAATACATATATCGAGCTGTCATCGCACTCTCTCGAGCTCGAGAGGGTTGTACTAACAGCGATGGTGGCAGGGCACGTGGCAGGATGCGCTCTTTAGAGCGGCCGGGTCCGTCCTGAAGAATACAGTAGCACTGGCTCGTGGGCAGTTGCCACTTGGCCTCATCTTTTTCTTGCAAGACGGGCTCGAGGACAACCATGAACGAGTAGGTACACAAGATCATACTAGTGGCCATAAGGCAGGCAACATATATCGGCTAGAAAATTACACAGGCGGGCTTCCATTTAGAAATTGTTGTGCAAGGTGGGCTGAGTAGGCTTCGGCGTCCGTATTGAGCAGTTCAACCCGCCATGCGTGGCCCTCCCATGCGGGAATCTGAACTTCAAACCGCCACTACACCGTTGCATGATACCTCTACCGAGGAAGTCAGACAAACGCTGCTGGGGAAATTGGAAGCGCTGGCGTGGTGCCTAGTGGCGACGGGAGTCGTTTACTTCGGAGACTGGCACAGAAATCTTGTGGACTTGATCATTCACGATCCTCGGATTAGCAGGTAGCGGCGATTGCGGACTGTCACTCACCACGTCCTCTGTAACCTGGGTTGACGTTTTAGACTAATGCTAGCTATTTCGTGCGAAATGGGGATCACCTGCGTCATATGGTATTGTCTTGACGAGATGAGACGGAAACTCTGTGCATCACTCCTTCCTCTCAGCTTAGGCTATCGCCAACGCTATAGTTTAACCAATGTACTGACATGGACATTGCACGGTAGTCAAAGAGCGAGATTAGGTATGCGCCTCCCGCCTGCCAGCCAAGACGTAAGCGTTTCCTTCTCCTTTCCTGACCAGGTTACGTCAGACATCGATTTCTTTGTTTCTTCTTGAGAAATTGGCGAGATTGCACCCCAACCAGATGCTCCTAATGCAAGCTGCCCTTGGGAGCCTGGGGAACCGTAGGCCTTGTGAAAACAAGATGGCCGAGCTGTTTAATTTTTAAACTTTTGTTGTACGGTATTATGATGGTCTACTAGTATAATGCTCATTTGTATGGCTCATTGTAACATATTTTAAGTGCAGGCAGTATTATTCCGCTAGCTCGTACAATGATGTCTTAATGGAGAGATTTTGTATCTAAGTCGTCTGAAGTAAAACTGCCATCCTACTTTATTTTCACACTTCCCCTACCAAGGGCGTGGTCAGGTTTGTTCCCAACTTGTGTTAGCTTGATGCCTGCCCGGCAGCCACAGCCAGCATCAACAACCACGGAGAAAGAAAGTAGGAAACAAGATTATGTATCAAGATGTTGTGGGGCTAACGATAGTGTGGGGCTACTATCCAGGGAGCCACAGTACCGAGTGTTGCCACACAAGCAGTGCCAGCTAAGTCCGTCTCACCAGCATTGCAGGCCATCAAGCGCAGTGATCAAGCAATTGCCTGGTTTTGCAAGCTACCAAGTAGCACCACCGGGTGTACAGTACGTGGCAATCAGACGAGATGGTGGGCACCATGTCTGTGCTCATTATGGCCGGATGCCCTGCCTTGACTCACATCCCAGCAAGAATTTGTTGTGCCTTTGTCCGCGGTGACACTTACTATAGGGCCGTCCATTATAATTCTTTTTCTGCTATGTGTTAAATGCTTTTTCCATGCTAATACATTTACAGAAACAAGGACCTCAACCATTACGGCGGCCACATTTACTGACCTTTCTTTCGATGTTGCGCTGCCGATGATTCCGCTCTATGATGACTTGCGCTCTTCTTGTTGGCGCGTGTTGGCCCATGGGTGGCTTCCCTCCTTGCAGGCGCCCGCTGTGGCTGGGCAGCGTGTGTGTCGTCCTCAACCTAGCGATCTTCCTGTACCTCGTCCTGTGGCTTCCCCGCACCAAGCGCGAGCAGCGGGACTGGACGGTCGCGGCGCCGCGGGCCATTCCAAGTGCAACGGCCGCGGGCCTGCTGGCAACCGTCTTGTATGTCCCCATGTCAGGTGGCGGCGAGCCGCCCTTTGCTTTGGATGCCAGTAGAAGCAGAGCCCGGCTCACGCTGGCTGGGCATGCAGGCAGGCACGCGCTGGGCAACCAAGCGCGTGCTGGGCATGCAGGTGTACCGGCACGCGCTGGGCAACCAAGCGCGTGTTGGGCGTGCAGGTCTACAGGCCCTCGCTGGGCAACCAAGCGCGTGTTGGGCATGCAGGTAGGCACGCGCTGGGCAACCAAGCGCGTGCTGGGGATGCAGGTAGGCACGTGCTGGGCAACGAAGCGCGTGCTGGGGATGCAGGTAGGCACGCACTGGGCAACCAAGCTCGTGTTGGGCGTGCAGCTAGGCACGCGCTGGGCAACCAAGACCGTGCTGGGCATGCAGGTAGGCACGTGCTGGGCAACCAAGCGCGTGGTGGGCATGCAGGTCTACCGACACGCGCTGGGCAACCAAGCGCGTGGTGGGCATGCAGGTAGGCACGCGCTGGGCAACCAAGCGCGTGCTGGGCATGCAGGTAGGCACGTGCTGGGCAACCAAGACCGTGCTGGGCATGCAGGTAGGCACGTGCTGGGCAACCAAGCGCGTGGTGGGCATGCAGGTCTACCGACACGCGCTGGGCAACCAAGCGCGTGCTGGGGATGCAGGTAGGCACGCGCTGGGCAACCAAGCGCGTGCTGGGCATGCAGGTAGGCATGCGCTGGGCAACCAAGCGCGTGCTGGGCATGCAGGTAGGCACGCGCTGGGCAACCAAGCGCGTGCTGGGCATGCAGGTAGGCACGCGCTGGGCAACCAAGCGCGTGTTTCGTCGGTGGGCGGGCAGCCGTGCGGGTTTGAGGGAAGCCATGCAGAAGCACAGGGCACCGTTCCATCTCAAGGTACCCTGGTTGTCCGCATGGTTGTGTGCTCAATAATCGTGGAGGTGCCGTGGACACTTACTTGCGCTGCGTGCAGGTGTTTGCGACATCAAATAGTTTCATGTTGTAAGTGCGCAACGTAAGCGAGTGCATACTGCTGCCAGGTAGCATGAGGGGATTTTGTATCATTCTGCCTGCTCCACTCCTGCCTTACCTGAGTGCTGCCTTCGGGCATCAAGCCGGTACATGCTGCCTGCCGGTAGTGATTCCGTGGCAGATGGCTGCAAAGGACAAATGGGGCATTTTATGCGTTGTTTAGAACCATTGCAGGCACTCTGCTCGTCGTTGTCTTGCACTTGTTTTGACGCCCATCTGTGGCCGTGCCACCTGAACCAGGCTGCTCCCCACTTCCACCGCCTGCCTGGGGTGTTCCGATCGCGTTTGTGCAGCTTCTTGGTAGCTCTCTGGCCCATCTACGGGCTTCTCACGCCGATCGTCCTGGTAAGTTGCGAGGGGACGCTTGCCAAGCACATGTTGATGTGCTGGCTGTCATGCTTGCAGAATTTCCCCTCTGTTTCTCAGGGACCATATATATTCGTGAACATAGCAGTGTATAATTGTCTATAGAAAATTCGACTGACGTTTCCTTTTGGGGTTCTTCCGTGGCAGCCGCAAGTATGAATTGTAAATGCTGGCATCAGGCATGCTCAAAGACGGTCCCATTTCCTCCCTACCATGGATTTGTGTGCTACGTAGGTATGAAGAGCTCAATAACACGTACTAACACGTGATTTCATTTTCATTACGTTTTATTCCTTTATTTCCTCATTTCCCATAATATGCGATGAGAGATATAGCTCTTTGAAGAGTGACTGCGCCTGCCTTGACAGCATGTTGGAGTTGTGTTATCACAAGTGGCACACAGCTCTCTCGCAGTGGAATTCCAAGCTTGTTACGTGAGAATTCGTGCGTGGACTGCACAGCTGGGAACACAGCACTTGGTGTATCATTTCAAAGCATGTGGGCACCGTCATCGGCTGATCCTCTCCCCACCATTGGGTTTGGAGTTTAGGGTTTAGGGCACCTCTACGTTGGGGTGTAACGGCATGACAATTTGTAATGCAGAGATGGCGACGAGTACGGCTAACCTCACCCTTCATGCCATTCGTGACATGGAGCCTGTAGCAGGTTTATCTATCTATTTGAGATGCGCAATCTCCTGCCCGGGTGGGGAGTCGCCGTGCAAAGCTGGCTTGCTGACTAGCTACCTCTGCCTGGCATCATCATAGTTCTTCATCTGGCAGACAGACAAGATTTATTGGGTCCATTGAAGCTTAGCAATGACACTAGACGGATCATGGGCATCCCAGCTAAAGCCCGCAGACCTAGCAGGCTACTTTCAAAATAGTTGGGACTCACCATGTGCCAGTCTTGAAAGCTCGGAAGGGTTCTTGTAAAATGAGCTTCATGCTAAGGAGGCCTTGGGTTGAGCCCGCGCCAGGCATTAGGTGGTGCCGACAAAACAATACCTCAGCCTCAACCTCGTGATCTGTGAAAGTCTCTTAAATCTGCACTGTTGGTGCGAACCCCCTTTGAGCCATGAAGGTACTGAATCGCATGGAAAGAGGACATTGAAGTGTCTAGGATCCCCTGTAATATTCTAGGCCTGTTCTGGTTGTGCCCTTGGACAGCTTAAGTGGATATTGCTCGGAATTCTCGCCTCTACACGCTACTCAGGGGAATTAGGGCATGCTGAGCAGCAGCCTAGTTGCTGACATGCTTGAACTCATTTCTTTGTTTCATTTGTGTGTCGTGCCTTATTATGCGCTGCATGGCGTTCACCGTTCTCTGCAGTTTTTTCTCTTCATGGGATTCATATTTTCGCTACAGCTTTTCCCATCATTTCGGCATGTAAAAGCGGCATGAAGGTCACCATGGTCGACGAGTACCCATGCCCTGGAGGGACTCATCGACCACCCTGTCAAAGCTTCTTAGAGATCCCAATCAGTATGAATCATGTAGTCAAAAGACGGTTTAACAATTCTTCTATGTTAATAAGCGAAGGTACACCTGCTGTTGCGCGCCGTTCCGATTCGCACGAGTATTGGCTTTACGCGGGGCCGCCATGCGGCCGGCCCGGGGGACGAGGCGAGGCAGCTAGGCATTGCGCGTGTGCGAGTTGTTATGCCTTTGGCATTTGGGCCTTACGGGAGCAACGCATGCGCCGTAGCGCGACGCGCAGCACTGGGAGTTGACAGCGGTACTGACATGCGTCACCAGGAGGTCAGTGCCAACGCTGGCAAGCAGCACGCACTGGCTGCTGGACTACAACACGGACCAAGCTAGGCTGCCAGCCTGGCAATTATGCGGATCGTGCAGGCTGAACATGCACGTGCACGCAAGCTGGCGCGTTATTGATCTCGAGAACTGTCCGCTGCAGGTAGATAATGTCGTGCAATATTGGCATTGATATTCGGCAGGCTGGCAAGCCGCTTTTGTGAATGCGACGAGGCAGTTTTCTCGTCAGGGCCAGCTAGTTGTCGTACATGCTTGATGATATAGTTGTTTGGCAAGCTCAGGGGTCGGCAAGCCGACACTGGAGTGATCTGCGACAAGGGCATTTTGTCGTCTGGGATTTCTGGCCTACCCAGGTTGTCTAGTTGATTTTGTCGTCTAAAGAGAAAGTGCTAGATGATATGTTTCATATGCGGAACAGGGAGTCGTTGCAGACAACGACTTAGGATTTTGTGTACTTTTAGGTCTTGGTGCTGACCAAAGCCGAGTGCCACGGAGTAGCTTTGGTGTAATTGAAGCAGTATGGACGACAAAGCGGTTGTCGTCAGGATCAGATACTGAGCGTGGCTACGAGGTAAGGCTGACGCAAGATATTGCGTAAGTGAGAGGCATTCATTGGGATAAGTGTGTTTTCCACCAGGGCGTTGGATGTAGCTCTGTGTGGATCCTTGAACTCTGTCTTGGTCATGGTGGTGCGTGGCAAGTGTGGCCAGCCCTCCTTTCTTTCATCGAGCCCAGCCATTGCTGAAACAGAGCTGCCAAGTTAGGTAGAGTATTGGTAATAAAACGTTATTTCATTTGCAACAAAGAACACAGTGTGAAGCCTAACCTAGTCATACCTCACTCTCAGGTCTCACCTTTTGAGAAGTGCAGTTGGCACTGGCTTCTCGTCTTATCCACACAGAGCTAACTGAGAGTTGGTAGGTAAGCTTGGTCAAGGCTGAGGCCTCTTCCTGAATACTAGGAATAGAGGTAAAGCTGGCTGTGCAAGGCTGTCAAGGCAGGCAGCTTGCAAGCAGGTCCTGAAGCAGCATTGGTTTTCAGCTTTCAGGCAATTGTTTTTTTTCTCCTTGCCCTGTGCATCTGGTGTGGTGCCAGCAAGTTGAAGGGGCCAAGTGGTGGCCCTGTGGTGCATACTGATTTTGCACTACGTCTGCTCACTCTGTAGCCCAGTGATTGGTTGCAGAAACGGTGCTCACGAGAGCACAAGCACGAAGCTTGATGGCAGACCAAGATGGTCAACATCAAGGGGGCGCCAACCCCAACCAAGGCACGGTGGTGGATGGCGCACCGCGGCAGGGTGATGCTGCAGGCACGCAGGCATCCTTGCCAACTGGCGACAACGGCAATGGGCCACTCGTCCCACCAGCAGCCTCGGGTTCCGGGATGGGCAATGGGGGGGGGGTCGCCGATCGGAGTGGTGGCGTTGGTGGTGGTGGTGGTGACACATCGGTCGTCAACGGAGGGCTGGGTGGCAGCGCGGCAGGTCCTCAAGATGGAACAGTACTTCCCATCACACCATCATCGCAGATACGGCTCAGCGGGTTGGCAGGCACCGGGCTAGCGCCGGGGCCAAGTGCCAGCCAGGGGGTGGGTGCGGATGTGTTGCAGCAGATTTTGCAACATGTAGCACAATCCCAACAACAGATGCAGCAGCAACAGCAGGCTATGCAGTTGCAGCAGCAGCAGACGGCGCAGTTGGCGGCGCAGATTGCAAGTCTGCACGCGACGTGGACCGCGCAAGCAACGCTGACACCAGCGCCGCACCTACCACACCACAGCCGCAAGTGTTGCAGCCGCAGGCGCAAGTTTGGCAGCCCCAAGCGCAGGTGTTGCAGTCGCAGGTGCCTTTAATGTCGCAGGCACCATCCGTGCAGCCACAGGCGCAAGCGCCACAGATGCAGGCGTCGCGGCAGCATGTGCCTGGGATGCCTAGTGCACAAACTGGGTTTTCTTTTGGCGTGCCGCATGCGCCGGCACCAACAAACCCAGCGACGCCACGGCTACAAACACCGTGGGTGCGGCCAGGCATCATTCCGGGATTGCAGCGAGGCAGTCCATACACGGTGGAACGAGGCTATGGGCTGGAGCCGAGGTTTGTGGCTACTCTACCAAGGACGCCAAGCATGCCGGTGGGCTACAATGGGTCGCCGATTGAGGGATCCAAGGTGGGAATGCCGGTGCAAGCGCAGGTGGAGCTCAAGGACAGGTATACTGCTGACGGTGGGCTTGTTGACATCAACCAAGCCTATTGGAAATATAAGACTTGGCTGCACCAGCAGTATATCGTCACGCATAACCAGCTGCCGAAGTCCTTTGAGATGGACAACATCCCAATGTTTTTCTCGGGCAACACGCAAAAGCTGGTGCAGCGGTGGGTCACAGGCTACCATGAGGTGGCGCTGAAGACGGGAAGATCCGATGTGTGGTACAGGCGCGACCAACAAGGCTTGCCGGACTACCAACACGTGGTATTTGACGTCGACCCTGCCGAGGAGCTGTGGGAACTGCTGCGCGCCAAGTACGCCCACTCCTCCACCAAGGCGGAGGCGGAGTGGCATGATTTCAAGGTGGGGGACAAGGAGTCGCCTGACGCCACGATGGACCGCCTGGAGGTCTTGCGGGATGAGGTCCCGGCATGGACGGAGGCGGAGGCGTGTGAGAAGTGGCTCAAGGCGTTGGGTCCAAAAGCTGCCATGATCCCACAACCTAGATTTGGTTGTCATTGGGACCTGGCCCAGCTGTGCACGGAAGTGCATGCGTTCAACCGGCGACAGGCACGGGGTCTCCCGGACCTAGTGGAGCTGGTACGCCAAGAAGTCGCCCAAGCGCACAAGGGTAACAGGGTGGGTGGCGCGCAATCAGGCGGTGGAGGGTCCAGCGGTGGAAGGGGTGGACCAAGCAGCCGGCAGTTTGGGTCGCAGGCGGACAAGCCAGCCAGCGCGGGGGGCGACAACACGGCCTCCAGCAGCACCGGCCAGGCGACGGCTGACCCGCACAAGGCATGTTGGATCTGCGGGAAGCCAGATCACGTGAAGCGGGCCTGCCCAGCCCAGTGCAAGAAGGAGCACGCGGCTGGAACGCCCGCCCATGCTCCGGCAGGGTGCAAGTACCCAGTGGTCACCAAGACCGTGCAAGCACATGCAGCGGCCATGGTGGCGGCCGACAGCACGCCAACAGAGCAGGCAGCTGAGGTATCGGCAGCGCCGGCGTCACCCAGCCAACCGAGTGGGCAGGCGGCGGGGATGGAAGCGTATGACGCGTATACGCTGGTGGAGCAACCCGACTTGTTCTGGGCTCCTATCCATGCCGTCGAGGTCCAGGCAGCTACCCGAGGCAAGCAGGCACGGGCATTGCCGTCGTTCCTACCAACCACGGGCAATGGTGAGGGGGGGCCACCCCAGCTTCCTGCATCGTTCCCGGCAGGTTCAACCGGCGGTGAGGCATCGCTGCTGGAGCACCCGAACCCCGCCGACGCCGAGCAGCGGCGCAAGCTGCCACCATTCTTGCCAGTGGATGGAGTGATTGATGCTCCCTTGTTTTCTGCCAGGCAAGTGATTGATGGCTGCGGGCAGCGGGGCATCACGTTGGTGCACCAAGCAGCTGCGGCACTGCAGCGGTGCGCCGACAGCCCAGACGCACGCACATTGCCGGTGGCGGAAACTGCGCGGCGGGTCACCATGCCAGTTATGCCGGCAAACCCGGCAGACGTCCCAGCACCAACCATGCCCCGGGAAGCAACCTGGCCGAGGAGCGGATGTCACGGGTGCCGAGGACAGTCACGGTGGCAAAGCACCCTGATGGGTCCCCGGCTATCGCTTTCCAGGCAATGAGCGAGGACGGCACTTGTTGGGGCCCTATGGTGTCACTAGGAGTTAATTTTATGGGGCGTAAACGCCCCGGTTGAGGTTACCGGGGCGGTTACTGGCCAGTAACCATGTACGTTTAAGGTTACCGGCCAAGTTACCGGCCGGTAACCCGGAATGCAACAGACTAAATACCGGCCGGTAATGGTTACCGGGCGGTAATAGTTACCGGAACGTTTACTGGGCGGTAACTTTTACCGGAGCCGTAACCATGCCCGTAACCTATCTGGGTTACGGTCATGGTTACGGCCCAAGTAGAAGTTACCGGGCGGTAAACTGGTACAGTACTATGGTTACGGGACCAGTTCTGAGAACCGGGATGGGTTACCGGCATGGTTACGGGACCAGTTCTGATAACCGGGCCTGGCTACTGGCCTGGTTACGGGTCCGTCAACCGTCCCGTAACCTGCAGTAGTTACGGCCCAGTAGTTGACCCTGGCTACTGCGGTGGTTACGGGGCCGGTTATGCCCCAGTAATAATAGTAACCCATGCCTACTGTACAGCGCAGCCTGTCCGGGTTATGGCCCCGAATTCTAAAATGCATTGACCCCGGCTATGGTGAGTGGCTTGCATGATATGGTGCTTTTCAAGATGCATTTTTGAATTAGGCATTTCATTAAAATGTTTAAAAAGTCATTAATAATCAATTGCACGAATCACTTCCATCCGATGTTGTCAACGTGGGCTTCATGATGAAATCGTGGAGATGACGCACATGAAGTTCACGGAACATCTTAGGTAATAAATTAAGCCGTTACGGCAGTAGAACCTTGGCCGATGAGGGTGGCGTCTTGAAGCTGTTGTCACCCTCAAGTCCGCTCGGCCAGGGGTAATCGCCCTTGTTGATTTGAAAGGTACCGCCGTCCATATGGCGGCTCCGCTTTTCGTGCGAGTTGACCAACTTCCCGTCTTAATCATTCCGGATTGCCTGCAGTTCATTCCGCCTTTGTCCAAGTAAGACAGCAACTGTCACGCACTCATAGAAAACGCGAAATGCCCCGAATGCAGTTACGGCCATACGGTAGCGAGGAATAGCAGTTGAAATTTCTAGTACACAGGCAACTAGTAAGAAAAGGGACGATGCGTGCACCACCACCAATACGTACGTGCATCCCTCTCTTGAAAATGACAGCATCTTCCATGCCGTCCAAGAAAAACGCAACGTATTTCACATGAACCCGAATGCAGTTACGGTCGTAGACTAGTGAGGACTGGCAGCTGAAAGTTCTAGTTGATGGGCTGAGAATAAGGAAAAAAATGATGCGTGCACTCACCTACCCTATTACGTCCCTCCCATGGCAAGGAACCAGCAAAACCACCCACATACCCTGTTGTGTCCCTCCCTTGACAAGGAACAAGCACGTGCACATGCTCCACCCCACATGCACATGCGGCTCCCTTGACAAGAATCGAACGGGCACGTGCACCCACCTACCCTATGTGCACCCCTCCTTTGACAAGGAACAAGCACGTGCACATGCCTACCCCACATGCATGCCTCCCTTGACAAGAATCGAACGAGCACGTGCACCCACCCACCCTGTGTGCACCCCTCCTTCGACAAGGAACAAGCACATGAACTCACCTACACTACGCGCGTCCCTCCCTTGACAAGGAATAAGCACGTGCACATGCCTACCCCACATCCATGCCTCCCCTGACCAGTAACAAGCACGTGCACCCACCTACCCTACGTGCATCCCTCCTGTGACATGGAACAAGCATGTGCACATGCCTACCCCACATGCGTCCCTCCTTTGACATCGAACAAGCACGTGCACCCACCAACCCTATGTCCGCCCCTCCCTTGATAAGGTACAAGCATGCCCACCCACCTACCCTACCTGCATCCCTCCCTTGACATGGAACAACCATGTGCACATTCCTACTCCACATGCCCCCCTCCTTTGACAAGGAACAAGCATGTGCACTCATCTACCGTACGTGCATCCCTCCCTTGACAAGGAACAAGCAAGCCCACCCACCTACCCTACCTGCATCCCTCCCTTGACATGAAACAAGCACGTGCACATGCCTACCCCACATGCATGCCTCCCTTGACAAGGAACGAGCACGTGCACCCACCCACCCTATGTGCACCCCTCCTCTGACAAGGAACAAGCACATGAACTCACCTACACTACGTGCGTCCCTCCCTTGACAAGGAATAAGCACGTGCACATGCCTACCCCACATCCATGCCTCCCCTGACCAGGAACAAGCACGTGCACTCACCTACCCTACGTATGTGCCTCTTGACAAGGACCAAGCTCGTGCACCCACCTACCATACGTGAATCCCTCCCTTGACAAGGTACACGCATGCCCACCCACCTACCCTACGTGGGCCCCTCCCTTGATAAGGTACAAGCATGACCAGCCACCCACCCCGCGAGCCTCCCTACTTTGACAAGGAACAAGCACGTGGGCCCGCTAGCATGGCAGCAAGGAAGACATTACACTAACATGGCATGGCCAAAGCAAAAGAGACAGAGAAGTCAATGGAGAGAGAGCTCCTAAGAACTCCTAGTAAAATTGGCAACCATGGAGGGCAAAAAACGTTCAACAACTTACGATGGGCATCGGCACATACAGAGAAGCCCAGGTGTGCCAGGTGTAAAATAAGCGAGATTGAAGTGTCGCCTACCTCGTGGTGGGAGATTTTTGGTATCTGGTAAACAATGAAAGCGAGTGGAAAGATGGACAACGTGAAAATAACATACAATCGACTGCAATGCATGCAAAGAGGACAGAATCAGTAATAAAGCGCGCTGCATTCAGGCAGCGCTGAGCAATTGAACGGTGAACAATTTAATCCGGAACGCATTGTCTACGCGACTCGATGCGACTAAACGTGGCATGCATACGCGGTCGCTGACTGAAGACATTGTGTACCTGGCTCAGCAAGGTGCGCTTGCAGCCGCTTTCTTAAATATGCCGCAGGCGCACGATGTAACGAATTGAAGTTTGCATGTAGTAACAAAGGCAAGAAAAGCGGTGTAGCTGGCTACCGACTACGCCATAGTAAGCTGTATCGGAGTTGGCGCTGCCGATGGCTGGAAACGGATGACCGAATCATGCTAAACTGGGGCTCCAAAAGGGCTTGTCATGCATCCTAGTGCGCCTTTTGCTTTTTTTTCTTCAAGCATCGTGAGCATGCGGGTTTAGGGGGGCGCTTATTCTTTCACCACTATCAGTCGGCTGGACTGCAATCGGCATAGCCAGCGCAAGGTGATGCAAGGGCAGGCAAACTTTACCAGCTCGTTCAAGGCTCGTTGATGAAATTCAAACATCTAGGCGGCGCGTCTGCAACGGCTCATCGCAATTCGAATTCGCAAGCAGAACCCTCGTTACACGTGGCGCATGCAGAGATCTGCTTCGGGCGGCTTGGCGTATCTCACTGCGTCGTGACTCGAGTACATAGTCAGCCTAGTTAGTACTCTGGGTGTCGCGTTTGCGTGCCATATCATCCTGGACTGGTCATTACCGCTACTTGGAATGCATCCACTATCAGCAGTAATCATGTGTGAGATATGCCACCTTAAAATGAGAATGAAAGGTGCGGTCCTTTATGGCACCGCCACCTTCATGACAGGCAATCCGGCCCAACCAGCCGATTCTTGAGACCATGCTTTATCATTAAAGCAACCAAAAGACATTTCAATTCCAATGAGATACGCCACTGCAGGCCCCTTGTGGCGGCAGTGCGTGTGTTCCCGACCTAGTTCCTACTGGCATTCTTGCCAACGACGACCAGGGTGCCCGAAGGCCCTGTCCCTTGTCTCGTTCTCAGTCTTACACACATTCTTAACAAAACCAATACATTGTCATATCCGTCAGTCCATCCTCATGGCAACTGACTGCATGCAACCACTCACGGGGGCTGCTCCGGGCTGCTCGAACTATTTCACCCCATGAAGACAACAAACCAGTTGTGAGGGAGAGAAACGGACGAACAACGACCACCATGGTTCGTTGCTCATCCTTCTATACTGCTCAAAGCTGAAGCCTGGCGGCTGGCGCCACTAGCGCCACTTTAGACATCAGCCAATCATAACATTGTCTAATTTCCGACAAGCTAAACTTCAAGCTTTATCTGTCAAGCGAACACAAATATACAAGGGCAAATCTATCGGCTATGCCAGGCACCGCCTGGGGCTTCCTTGCATTTGTGTCTGGTGTCTGGTGTCCCACGTTGAAATCCTGAAATTGCACATCTGCTCAGTGCCTCGCCGGCTTGCTGCGTACCAGCATTCGGCAAACTGCCCTTGTGACGAATGTCAGTGAAATTCAGGTCCGCCCAAAAGTTCCGTCAGCAAATTCAGCGGACTTGGCGCGTGAGTACAATTGAGATCCGCGGCGTCAGTACCGGGCCGCGGTATAGCAACCCGCACAAGGCTGCGGACGTCAGAATTACGCTAAAATCTGAATTGCGGACGTGATAGATCACGGACGCGACAGCTGTCGCGTTTGCGTGCCATATCATCCTGGACTGGTCATTACCGCTACTTGGAATGCATCCACTATCAGCAGTAATCATGTGTGAGATATGCCACCTCCCCCCCCACTATTTAGCTCACAACAACGTGAGAGCAAAAAGTGAAAGAAAGGCATCTCACACTAAAGAAGGAAGCCCAAAGAGGGCGTCATTCCAGGCAGCAGCAAAAAGAAAAAAAAAATCCAGCTGCTCCAAGATGCTTTTCCAGGATCAGCAACAACCTTAACATGCATGCTTTTAAAGGCTTAGCAATAACCCCTTCGATGGCTTTTTACCGGGAAAAGCCTAACCTCTTCAGATGCTTTTGAAGGCGAAGCAATAACCTTTTCCTTGTGCTTCCCTGGGTGAAGCAGGAGGAACATCCAGGCTGGCCGGACTGAACCCATCATGGGTTGTTCGTCCGTTTAAAATGAGAATGAAAGGTGCGGTCCTTTATGGCACCGCCACCTTCATGACAGGCAATCCGGCCCAACCAGCCGATTCTTGAGACCATGCTTTATCATTAAAGCAACCAAAAGACATTTCAATTCCAATGAGATACATGACGAATTACAAAGAGTGTCGAGTTGTAATGTTGTAGTTATAAGAGCAGCTGTGAGCACGGCCCCTTGGGTGACGCCACTGCAGGCCCCTTGTGGCGGCAGTGCGTGTGTTCCCGACCTAGTTCCTACTGGCATTCTTGCCAACGACGACCAGGGTGCCCGAAGGCCCTGTCCCTTGTCTCGTTCTCAGTCTTACACACATTCTTAACAAAACCAATACATTGTCATATCCGTCAGTCCATCCTCATGGCAACTGACTGCATGCAACC
Organism: Mesostigma viride; assembly: GCA_009746045.1. Classification (NCBI taxonomy): domain Eukaryota; kingdom Viridiplantae; phylum Streptophyta; class Mesostigmatophyceae; order Mesostigmatales; family Mesostigmataceae; genus Mesostigma; species Mesostigma viride. The sequence continues at coordinate 124,187 of RPFO01000850.1, read as the reverse complement.
ACTCACGGGGGCTGCTCCGGGCTGCTCGAACTATTTCACCCCATGAAGACAACAAACCAGTTGTGAGGGAGAGAAACGGACGAACAACGACCACCATGGTTCGTTGCTCATCCTTCTATACTGCTCAAAGCTGAAGCCTGGCGGCTGGCGCCACTAGCGCCACTTTAGACATCAGCCAATCATAACATTGTCTAATTTCCGACAAGCTAAACTTCAAGCTTTATCTGTCAAGCGAACACAAATATACAAGGGCAAATCTATCGGCTATGCCAGGCACCGCCTGGGGCTTCCTTGCATTTGTGTCTGGTGTCTGGTGTCCCACGTTGAAATCCTGAAATTGCACATCTGCTCAGTGCCTCGCCGGCTTGCTGCGTACCAGCATTCGGCAAACTGCCCTTGTGACGAATGTCAGTGAAATTCAGGTCCGCCCAAAAGTTCCGTCAGCAAATTCAGCGGACTTGGCGCGTGAGTACAATTGAGATCCGCGGCGTCAGTACCGGGCCGCGGTATAGCAACCCGCACAAGGCTGCGGACGTCAGAATTACGCTAAAATCTGAATTGCGGACGTGATAGATCACGGACGCGACATGGGGGCCTCGAGTTCGGCAGTCCCCTATTCGGAAATCCCGGATCATATGTACTCCACACTATGTACTCTTGGAGTACATAGTGTGCCACCCTATGTACTCTTGGAGTACATAGTGTGGAGTACATAGTCACTCCTTCCTATGTAATACGGGCGTGTCTCACCGCGTCGGCAGTCCCCTATTCGGAAATCCCGGATCATATGTACTCCACACTATGTACTCTTGGAGTACATAGTGTGCCACCCTATGTACTCTTGGAGTACATAGTGTGGAGTACATAGTCACTCCTTCCTATGTAATACGGGCGTGTCTCACCGCGTCGGCAGTCCCCTATTCAGAAATCCCGGATCATATGTACTCCACACTATGTACTCTTGGAGTACATAGTGTGCCACCCTATGTACTCTTGGAGTACATAGGGTGGAGTACATAGTCACTCCTTCCTATGTAATACCGGCGTAATCATGCGTAATCATGCGTAATCATGCGTAATCATCAGAGTAATCATCAGAGTAATCATCAGAGTAATCATCAGAGTAATCATCGTCCAGACAAGCTGCACTGCCCCTAAGACCCTAACTTACACAAGATGATGGAGTAGTTTGGTGTTGAAAGGGAAGGTCGAAAGCCTGCGCTTAATGCACCACCCGTAATTACGAGCGAAAGTACAGCCACCATGGAAAATCCCGTTGACATCGCGCAAAAACAGGCCAAGAGAAAGCGGCAAGTGGCCGAAGCAGCCCGCCGGTGGAGGTTGAAAAAGAGGGGGAAGAAGAGGGGGACGACTCAATGCATACGTAGTCAGGCGATGGAGGGTGGCAACGCCGCTCCCCCTGCACGATGGTGCTGTTCCACACCGCGCTCCTCGCCTTCAGTTGAGCCGGCGTGTAGTCCTCGTCGAGGCTGAAGTCGCCGGGCTGGAGCAGACGACGTGCTCCCAGCACGAGGCGTTTGTCGTGCATGGAGGCCATGGTGACGACGACCAGGCCCGGAGGGCCTGGCAGCCGAATCGCTCGTTCAATGACAACACGGTTCTGGAGCTGCATCTTCCCCAGAAACGCTGGGCCGCGCAGCTCCTCGGCAAGTGAGTGTGCTGTCTCATGTGCCGCCGCGCCTGTCTGGAAGCCTTTGATTACCATATTGCGCTGGCGTTGCTGCACTGCATTCTGGGTGACCGCAGCGGTAGCTGCAGACTTGGCCGCCTGTTGAACGATGGTGGTCAACTGCTTGCCGGTGACGTCGGCAAACGTGGTAGTTTTGGCGGGGGCTGCCATGGCTTTCTTCAGCTCCAGCAATTGTGCCGTCGCAGCTGCAGACGCCTCCGTCAGGACCTTAATGTCGCCCTGCACGGTCGTAAAAGACTGTGCGACGTCCTGCAGCTGCACGTTAACATCGGTCGCGGGGGCTGGCCTGGCGATGGTCGTCGCCGGCAGCTCGACAAGTTCAGGGCAGCACGAAATAAGACAGGCAAGCCGACGCTGGCGCTCATCCCAATGAGGCCATTCATCCGAAGCAGCCTCCATAACCTGGCCGCTCTTAGGGTGGCGAATCGGGGCGTCGTTGTCGTTGCGGAGCTTCAGCACGCTTGTCACAGCGGCGTCATTGTAGGCGAGTAAGGTATCGATGTCTGCCAGGCTCAAACGCTGGCCTGGCATGTAGGATGAGGAAGAAATGGCGTCCGGCAAGGAGGTTTCAGCAGCTATCAGAGTTGCTTCCGAAGTTGCTTCCGAAGTCTTGGATCGCTTGTTAGCGGCGTTCTTGGCGATGACAATGTCGTGGGCGATTTTGTTTGCAGCAATCTGGGCATCAATAGAATTGGCGGCAAGAGCTGAAGACGATGCGGGGACCTCCATAGCTACGTTTAATAGCACCTAGACGAGGGCAGGGGGCGCAGGCACACTGATCACGTGCGTGGTGCCGCCATAATGTGCAGAAAAATAGCGAGATCTGCTGGGCAGGCCGCTGGCGATAACTTGCGAAATCCTGGGCAATGGCTGCCAAAAATTAGATCGGCGTGTTCGTCATCAAAAGGCGAGTCTATTGCAATTTACCCGACCAAATTTCATCATGGATGGATGGAGGGAGGGAGGGAGGGAGGGAGGGAGGGAGGGAGGGAGGGAGGGAGGGAGGGAGGGAGGGAGGGAGGGAGGGAGGGAGGGAGGGAGGGAGGGAGGGAGGGAGGGAGGGAGGGAGGGAGGGAGGGAGGGAGGGAGGGAGGGAGGGAGGGAGGGAGGGAGGGAGGGAGGGAGGGAGGGGGAGGGAGGGAGGGAGGGAGGGAGGGAGGAGGGAGGGAGGGAGGGAGGGAGGGAGGGAGGGAGGGAGGGAGGGAGGGAGGGAGGGAGGGAGGGAGGGAGGGAGGGAGGGAGGGAGGGAGGGAGGGAGGGAGGGAGGGAGGGAGGGAGGGAGGAGGGAGGGAGGGAGGGAGGGAGGGAGGGAGGGAGGGAGGGAGGGAGGGAGGGAGGGAGGGAGGGAGGGAGGGAGGGAGGGAGGGAGGAGGGAGGAGGAGGGAGGGAGGGAGGGAGGAGGGAGGGAGGGAGGGAGGGAGGGAGGGAGGGAGGGAGGGAGGGAGGGAGGGAGGAGGGAGGGAGGGAGGAGGGAGGGAGGGAGGGAGGGAGGAGGAGGGAGGGAGGGAGGGAGGAGGGAGGGAGGGAGGGAGGGAGGGAGGGAGGGAGAGGGAGGGAGGGAGGAGGGAGGGGGAGGAGGGAGGGAGGGAGGGAGGGAGGGAGGGAGGAGGGAGGGAGGAGGGAGGGAGGGAGGGAGGGAGGGAGGGAGGGAGGGAGGGAGGGAGGAGGGAGGGAGGGAGGAGGAGGAGGGGGGAGGAGGGAGGGAGGGAGGGAGGGAGGGAGGGAGGGAGGGAGGGAGGGAGGGAGGGAGGGAGGGAGGGAGGGAGGAGGGAGGAGGGAGGGAGGCCGGAGGGAGGGAGGGAGGGAGGGAGGGAGGGAGGGAGGGAGGGAGGGAGGGAGGGAGGGAGGGAGGGAGGGAGGCCGGAGGGAGGGAGGGAGGGAGGAGGGAGGGAGGGAGGGAGGAGGAGGGAGGGAGGGAGGGAGGGAGGGAGGAGGGAGGGAGGGAGGGAGGGAGGGAGGGAGGAGGGAGGAGGAGGGAGGGAGGGAGGGAGGAGGGAGGGAGGGAGGGAGGAGGAGGGAGGGAGGGAGGGAGGGAGGGAGGGAGGGAGGGAGGGAGGGAGGGAGGAGGAGGGAGGAGGGAGGGAGGGAGGGAGGGAGGAGGGAGGGAGGGAGGGAGGGAGGAGGGAGGAGGGAGGGAGGGAGGGAGGGAGGGAGGGAGGGAGGGAGGGAGGAGGGAGGGAGGGAGGGAGGGAGGGAGGGAGGGAGGGAGGGAGGGAGGGAGGGAGGGAGGGAGGAGGGAGGGAGGGAGGGAGGGAGGGAGGGAGGGAGGGAGGGAGGGAGGGAGGGAGGGAGGGAGGGAGGGAGGGAGGAGGGAGGAGGGAGGGAGGGAGGGAGGAGGAGGGAGGGAGGGAGGGAGGGAGGGAGGGAGGGAGGGAGGGAGGGAGGGAGGGAGGGAGGGAGGATCGAGGAGGGAGGAGGGGGAGGGAGGGAGGGAGGAGGGAGGGAGGAGGGAGGGAGGGAGGGAGGGAGGGAGGGAGGGAGGGAGGAGGGAGGGAGGGAGGGAGGGAGGAGGGAGGGAGGGAGGGAGGGAGGGAGGGAGGAGGGAGGGAGGGAGGAGGGAGGGAGGGAGGGAGGGAGGGGGAGGGATGGATGGATGGATGGATGGATGGATGGATGGATGGATGGATGGATGGATGGATGGATGGATGGATGGATGGATGGATGGATGGATGGATGGATGGATGGATGGATGGATGGATGGATGGATGGATGGATGGATGGATGGATGGATGGATGGATGGATGGATGGATGGATGGATGGATGGATGGATGGATGGATGGATGGATGGATGGATGGATGGATGGATGGATGGATGGATGGATGGATGGATGGATGGATGGATGGATGGATGGATGGATGGATGGATGGATGGATGGATGGATGGATGGATGGATGGATGGATGGATGGATGGATGGATGGATGGATGGATGGATGGATGGATGGATGGATGGATGGAAGGAAGGAAGGATGGATGGATGGATGGATGGATGGATGGATGGATGGATGGATGGATGGATGGATGGATGGATGGATGGATGGATGGATGGATGGATGGATGGATGGATGGATGTTCTTAATTAATTAATTAATTAATTAATTAATGGTCAAATTAAAGGCAATCATGGTACAAGGCAGTAGTAGTGTAGCATAGATAGACTGTGGCCATGTACATGTACGCCTCCTAGAGGCACTATCCCAGCTAAGCCATGCGCTTTATTTAATCATGTACATGTGTGCCTATGATGAGCCACACTCCAGATGATGCCTAGCTTTATTTAGTTATGTTGTGCCCATGCAGGGAGTAACTCTCTGCTGAGACGCCATGCCCTAGCTTTTGTATAGCTATGCTGATCTTCCCCCCCATGACAGGCTCCCCCTTCGCTGGGCATAGCTTGAAGATCATGGGGATGCAAGTGCCCTGGTGCACCTAGAGCAAGGGTCCTTTACATCCCCACCCTTGCAGGAAGTAGCTTAGGATGTATGATAGGCCATATGCCCCCTCTCAAGGGCTATGTGCTACATATACTCCCAACGGAGTTATGTTACAATTCAATTCAATTCAATGGTACATGAAGCGAGACAACTCATGCCTGGACGCATGGCGATGTAAGAGCCCCCCCTCCCCCACGCCAGGAGGAAGGGGTGCGTGACTGAGTAGAGTAGTTAGGATTTTGTATTAAGAGAGACAACTTTGTATATTATCAAGGAGACAACTTGGTATATAAGATTAGAGTGAGATCAGCTAGTCTTCGCGGCTCAGTTCTAATGCACCCACCCCCATCAGTCCATGGAATACGTGCTCCTGCTCCAGATCCTTAATTAAGGCCAAAATGAGTCCCTTCCAAACAACGTTTGCACTTAGATAGTTAGACGAATTATGCCCGACGAAGCTGGAACTTAACAGCCACAATGAATTACGGTTGTTCAGACCTTGTACAACGCCTCAGGGCATTTGGAGCCCTGAATGGTAACAAATGCTAACAAGGTAGTGTTGCTATCAATAATGATTTTAAAAATTAATATGATGTCATTAATTAATTAATTAGTTATCAACATCACTCCGTTGGGAGTAAATGTAGCACATATCCCTGAGAAGGGGCATATGGCTTTTAATACATTCTAGGCTACTTCATGCAAGGGTGGGAATGTAAGCTACCCCTGCTCTAGGTGCACCAGGGCACCTGCACCACCATGTCATATTACAACCAAAACTGGTCGTCATCATGCAAGCATCTGAAGCATGGTCGCAAAACTTCGTGTGCAAAATCTCATGTCATAAGGAGCCCAACATTATGACAATTGCCAGGCTTTGTAAAGATTTTTGATTTAACGATGACTACAGCACAAACAGTGAGCGAAACCCTGGTGCATGTGAATGCCTGAGTGGCGACTGTTCCTAACAGAATGCAAGATGTAAGGTAGACATTGCGAGTATGCCACAAATGTGTGATGTGCAGTGCACATGCATGTGAGCTACCATGGTCCGGATTCTCCCGATTTCTGGCCTGCGCTGGTTGTCTCCTTGATGTATACCCCATGACACCATACTTCTAAACTACTTAAGAACCTTGGCACATTGCAAAATGGGAAAGAAAGCTGAACAATACATGCAACATCACTCACTAACACAGCCATGTGATTGCTACCAACACGTACCATGTACGTCCTGTGTGAAATTATTGGCAACGACACGCCAAGCAAACGCCAAGGTATAGTATAACTGCGACAGGCTGGCACATGTCACCTGGCATCCACGTATGCTCACCCCAAGGCATTGGCATATCCCCATGTCTATATCCGTTGCCCTTTGTGCGTACCGAGTCACCCATGCAGTCACCCACCCATGCATCCACCTGGCCCACCCACACAAGTACTCATACACTTGCGCACCTGAGTACCCAGCCACCCACTGGTCCACCCACCCGGTGACCCAGCCAGCCAGCCACGCACCTACTAAACCAACCTATCTAACCACTCGTGCACCCAGGCACCCAGCCACATACCCACCCACTGGGACATCCACCCACCCAGCTAGCCACATATGCAATCTACCCACCTAGGCAATAAGGAGGCATTCACCCATCCTTTTATCCAGGCACCCATTACTAAAACCACGCAGCCACCTAACCACCCAGCCAGCTGGCCCCATGTGTGCCCACCGGGCCGCCCACCCCTGACCCACCCACGCCCCTTCCCACTCGACCACTCTTTCCCCCCATACCCTTATACCCACCGACCTGCACCCACTCACCCTCACACATCCACATCCTCTCAGCCAGTCACCCACCCATCTCACCCCTAACATGCACAGCCCTCCACCCGCGATAGGTGAGTCGATCCCAACTACAAAACCACCCACCCACCCATATCCGTGCACCCACCCACCCATCTACCTTCCCCATCGCTCACCCCACCCACTTCTAATCACAGCTACACATCCACCCGCCACAAACCAACGGTGCAAATCCTCCAGCCCATGAAACAGTTTCACTCAGGCATCCAACAATGCACCCACCTAGGAGTTCCCAAACCCCGTCGATCCCCCAGCCACCTGGCGATTCACTTATAAGCAACCACCCTTGCACCCATCCACCCACCATAACCACCCACCCACCCCCTCCCTCCCTCCCTCCCTCCCTCCCTCCCTCCCTCCCTCCCTCCCTCCCTCCCTCCCTCCCTCCTCCTCCCTCCCTCCCTCCCTCCCTCCCTCCCCCTCCCTCCCTCCCTCCCTCCCTCCCTCCCTCCCCCTCCCTCCCTCCCTCCTCCCCCTCCCTCCCTCCCTCCCTCCTCTCCCTCCCTCCCTCCCTCCCTCCCTCCCTCCCGCCACCCCACCCACCCACCCTCTCCAACTGCATGTGGACTGCCTCTCCCAGCGACTCGGCCAGCCGTTTGAGTGTGTTTGGGACCATATGCTGATGCCCATGGATATTACGTGCGCCATCAACCAGGCAACACCAGTGACACTTGAGCTCCTTGTTATCCTTCTCATCGGATGTACTGACGACACCCTGCACAATTACAGCTCACAAGGCAACTAACATGCTGGAGGAACGCATCCGCCGCAGTGGACGTCAGTAACGGATGTTGCAATGTTGCTGGAGGGAGGTCAATCGACCGCACCCGTACATACAAGGGGCAATTATTGATGCGTCATACCCAAAACAGGAAGAAAATGTGGCACAACTAACCTTGCCATCAACATGGATGGACGGAGTTGGAGACCAACTGCAGCGCGGCATTCGCAAGGGCACAGGCTGTGTTGTTCAGCAGGTCCACCGCTGGACTGCCCGATGCCGAGTCCAGGTTCTTCCTTACACAAACTCTCCACAAGCGTGATTGTCGCGTCCTTGGCTGCCAACTGCGGAAAGGAGGCCAGTGCTCGCTTCAGCAGGAACTCGGCAATTGCAATCACGGTGGGCCCTGGCACGATTTGCAGGCCTACACATGCTTGCCCCGCATGTGCCTCCCCCACGTGTGCATCCACCGCAGTTGACGTGCTTGCTCGCAGCTCCCACTACCGCTGGCTTCGTTGCCATGTTCCTCCACCCGTTGCCTCTTGCATCTTAGCTGTTCCTCGCGCTTCTCCGCAGCCTCTCTTTCCCTCTCTTCCTCTCTCTTTTCTGCTGCCGTTCATGCCTTGCTCCAGATATAGATGTGGCTGCTTAGGCGTTCAATCTGCATCACAGAATTGGACGATATGCACGTCAAAGGAAAGCCAACCAAGCTGCAACATTACCAACAATGTAGCGGGAGGGTCAGTGCAGAGGCCAGCAACATAACTGCCTTAGTCTTGTACTCCTACCATACACATTAGGGAAGACTGCTGGCATGGCAGCCTGCATCACAGCAATGAATTGCCGCCAACTAAAATAAGAGAGTGACTCACCGCTACTCTTCCCTGAAGCCGACTGGTCACACCTCCATTGTGGCGTTGTTTTACCACTTTAAGGCTCTTCCACAGCGTGCGATTTTGTTGATGCCATTTTCTCAATTCCTGTAGCATATATTTTGCCCCCGCCGCACGCTTCCATGGGTTGCCATGTACATCATACTTTGCTGATGCTGCAGAGAAGTCAATTAACGCGTCTTCTACGTCTTCCACAGTGTGCATGCGTAGCTAGCCAGCTATGTCGCGGTTTACGATCCAGTTAACGATAACGGCTCCGTAACCACCCCAGTACCTAATATTGGGGCAGCTATGGCGCCGTAACCACTACCTGACCCGTCCCGTATACCCCAACGTAACCTGAACCGAAGCCGTTCACGCCCCTGTAAACATAACCGGCCCAGTTACTGGGCCGTACCGAATCTCGGGGCCAATATTCCGAATGGTACCGTAACCGGTCCGGTAACCCAAACCGCCAACGAATACGGACCCGTAACCTGGCCCGTCGAAGTTACCGGGCAGGTTACGGGGGCGTCGAAGTTACCGGACAGGTTACGGGGGCTTCAAATTAACTCCTAGTGGTGCCCCAGCGCAAAGTCCGTCACCAAGCTGGATGGCGGAGCCGGGCCGCTCGTGATCACCATGGAGCTGGCCAAGATGTGTGGTGCGACCCGTGAGAACGGCGGGCTCATAGATCGACAGCACCGTTCTCGTGCAGGGATGGAAAGGGCCAGCGGCGCGACCCGGTGCAATGACTTCCATGCTGATCAAAGTCATCATCAACCCCACGGACCCAAAGCGGATGGCCTGCGTGGCTGTGCCGGCCTTGGTGGTTGACAGGTGTGGGTATGCGGCACTTATCGGGATGGACGTCATGTATCGCCTCGGGCTCATAATTGAGCCTTGGCTGGAGGTTGCGACCTACCGCCGTGATTGGCAGGGGGAGGGGAAGCAAAAAGGCGCTTCTTCCCATTCAGTGCAGCAGCAACGCGGAGCCTAACCCGCAGGGGGTGGTGTCGCTAGACGCGTGTGTGGCTGCAGTGGTGTCGCCCGCCAGCATAGAGGTGGAGCCAGGGGATGCGGCTGAGAACTGGGGGGGGGGCGTGTGGCCGGACGCGCAAGCGGCGCACATGGCGCAAGCGGCTAGCGACAAGCGCGCGCGCGATAGGCACCGGTGTGTGCTGCCTGCGGCGTTGCCAGCGCGGGATGCGCAGAGGCAAAGTTGGCTTGCCCAGGTTGCGCCCCTGCCACGCCTGCGCGATGTGCACACACGGGTGATGGCGGCATGTCAGGCACTGCCCAAGGATGTTGGGGGGAAGCGGCGCCAGCCGGGTGCCATCACGCAGTACCCCGGCTTTAGCGCAGAGGTGCTGGAACGCATCCCGGACTTCGGGCGTGCCACCGTCGTGCTGGAGCTGTTCGCAGGTATGGGTGGCGGCATAGCCGGTTTCCTGAGCAGCGGGGGGGTATGCAGCAAGCTCATTGCGGTGGAGGCATCGCTCACAGCCAGGGCGGCATATTTGCACCACTGCGCTATCTTGTCGCAAGCATACCCAGCACAATTTCCTCCATCCGCCTGGGCTGATGTCTTCGGCGAGGGCACTCATGATGTGCGCTTCCTTGGGCAGCAGCAGCTGCGCCGCCTCATCTCACAACATGGCGAGGTAGGGTTGGTCATTGCTGGCTGGGAGTGCCAAGGCATGAGCCAGGCTGGGCATGGCCGGGGCCTTGCCGACAGCAGGAGCGGCCTATTTTGGGAAATGCTGCGCATTGTGGGCGAGCTCCAGCAGCTGCAGCAGGTGCCACCCGCCTACTTATTTGAAAATGTAGTGGCGGTGGACAGTCCCAGCCTCACTGTTCGGGAGGATTGGGGCACCATTGTGGGTATTTGGGGGGAACCCGTGGTGTCGGACAATGCCGGGCTGGGAGGGAATACCCATCGGCTGCGCGCGTTCTGGACCAGTTGACATCGCTGGCCAAGGTTCTACGCACTGCGGTGATGCATCACGTCGCTAGCCAGATTGAGCTGCCACCGGTCGATGTCGTGTTGCCCAGTCAACTCACGGCGCAGTATGTGGAGCACGATGATCAGGCACCCTACGCGCCCGTCAACAAGGCAGGCGCCCCCATGCGAGCACTGCCCACCCTTGTCAGCTACCAAGGGTCCCAGGCTTATTGTGACCGGGGCAAGGGGCTTGTGTGGGAGCGTGCCACAGGTCTCTTGGTTCAGCCACCCGCGGGGGTTCGTGAACTAAGCATGGGCTTTGCCGAAGGTGCATCCGCAGCCCCAGGGCTCCAGGAGGTGGAGCGATGGTCGCTGATTGGCCAGGCCATGTCAGCCTGGCAGGTGGGGTACACCTTGCTAGCAGCGCAAGGTGTGCGGAGGGTGCAGCGGGTTGCACTCCCCGCGTCCATGCTGCGACTGCGCAGGCGCAGAGTGACACTTCTCCACCCACCGGTGCTGCGCCGGCTGGTGTGCCTAAGGCGGAGCGTGCAGGCGGCAGGGGCCAAGGGTGGTCCTACACCTGGCGGCAGGTATGGTCAGTCATCCTCATGACTGCGCTCCTCACCAGCTGTGTGTTCTCGGCGGCTCCGGCCTTTCAGTTCCTCGTGGCGAAGGCACAACGGCAGGTGGGAGAGCGAGGCATTACGCCGGGAGCGGCGGCATACATGCTGTTTCAGTCGGCGGCCGTGCGCGGTCCCACGGTGGCTGTGCACAATGTCTCGAGCGCAAGCGACCCGGCAGCAAACCATCAATGGAGCGTCTGTGAGCACCTCACAGCTGAGCAACGTGCGAGGCTGCTCAAGTGGCTGGAAGGTGCGCGCAACGCGTTTGCATTCAGCAGTCAAGAGCTGGGATGCTACAATGGTGGGCAGATGCGGGTCCCGCTGGACACCGATCAGCCACTGTTTCGCCGACAACACCGGCTGAGAGTTGTACAAGCTACTGCTTATACTTTTTTATGCGGAAACCTTTTTGCTAAGGTTAACGCATATTCTTACATCCTGCGCAGGATGTAAGAATATGCGTTAACCTTAGCAAAAAGGTTTCCGCATAAAAAAAGTATAAGCAGTAGCTTGTACAACTTAAAACCTTTGCGCGTTGGGGCGGAATATTAAGCGGCTCCCTAACTAGGGTTTACTTCCGCATCGAATTACTAATTCGATATCGAATTACTGATTCGATATTAAACCCGGGAAGGTCCGATATCTACCTCGCTAGGCGATTAATTAGGTCCGACCGGTGCCCCGGCGGATCCTCCCAAATAATCCCTACTCGGCACTGTCCCCACGAGGTTTCGAACCCATGACTTCCGCGCCGCGCCGGTTGTACAAGCTACTGCTTATACTTTTTTATGCGGAAACCTTTTTGCTAAGGTTAACGCATATTCATGTCCCACGTAGCTCCCACAAAAACCAGCATCTTCATTAAAACAATAAGTGGAAGCATACATGTGACACTATTGACATGCCCGGAGGCACGCCGTTCAAGGCCCTTCATGAACTACGTTGCCCAATCACCCCCGCCCTGGCTTTCCCTTGAAGCCGCACTCCACCTTGCTCGTTGTCACAAGTGACCGCCCTGCCGCAAAACGGGAGCCCCCCCACATCGGGAGGCGTGTGCCCGGCGGCTGTGGATGCATGGCCAGGCCCAAAAAGGCCCAGCGCATTTGCACTGCGATTGCGCACGGCCAGCCTATCATGACCCCTCTCGGGGCCCCGAGTCGGTACCGCTATGGCCGTCTCCCCATAGACCCGGGGTGCTTCGAGAAAAAACGTGGACCTAGCCCAGGCCCCGCCATGCAGCTAGAACGTTGCCCTAGAGGCAACCAAGACAAGGGTGGGTGGGTGGGGAGCAAAGAAAGAGGCCGACAAAACCAGCCAGAGCGGCTTTTAGTCGCAAAACCTCCCTTATCCCTAGCTAACTGACGTCATTAAACCCTTATGTTCAGTGATGCTAGTAAGACGCTAACCGTACAGACCGGGGGTAGAATATCCCGAATCTGCACGGCTAGTATTAAATAATGCGTAGGTTGTTCTTTTCAGGGGCACTGCACCTCACGCCCCGTTCCGCCCGGGTATAATCAACCCAAGCGCGGAACGCACATTTTATTTAATTCATTTTTCAACCATGCACTATACTGCATCTACTAATCACAAAAGCTCTAGCCAAACAGCTACGAGAAAACACTACGACCTATAATAAGCCGCTCATCCAGCGGCCTCTTGTTCCCGCATTCACGTATAGAAGAAACTCCGTTCAAAGAACCCCGATTCATGTCCCACGTAGCTCCCACAAAAACCAGCATCTTCATTAAAACAATAAGTGGAAGCATACATGTGACACTATTGACATGCCCGGAGGCACGCCGTTCAAGGCCCTTCATGAAGTACGTTGCCCAATCACCCCCGCCCTGGCTTTCCCTTGAAGCCGCACTCCACCTTGCTCGTTGTCACAAGTGACCGCCCTGCCGCAAAACGGGAGCCCCCCCACATCGGGAGGCGTGTGCCCGGCGGCTGTGGATGCATGGCCAGGCCCAAAAAGGCCCAGCGCATTTGCACTGCGATTGCGCACGGCCAGCCTATCATGACCCCTCTCGGGGCCCCGAGTCGGTACCGCTATGGCCGTCTCCCCATAGACCCGGGGTGCTTCGAGAAAAAACGTGGACCTAGCCCAGGCCCCGCCAGCCCGGATGCCCGAGGCCACAGCCCCAGGCACCTGGCTGAACGAGAGTCCGTTCAGCCAAGACCGCATTCCCCCCGAGGTTTCTATGCGTGGGGAAAAAATTTCTAGCTTAGGCGCTTTTCCCATCGCCGTCCCCAGCCCCAACCACCCCCCCCTCGGCGGAAGGCAATTGCAAAGTTTGCTGGCCAGCAGCAATTTCCGAAGAAAAAGCCGCAGGCCGCGGACCGAGACACGGGTCGCCAGTGCCAGCCATCCGGCTCCAACCCGGGGTGCAAGCATCCCCAGGTACGGAGCACCAGCTCGCGCACTGGGCCGACCAAGCGACAGTTGAGCACCTGTCACGGCACCCGGCCCACCAAAGACCCCAAGCTGGGGAAAAGGTGCGGACCGGAGGTAATCATTTTCTTTTCTTTTAGTTAACCGGGCGAGGAACTTAGAGGCCTCAACGTAGAGCAAAGAAAGAGGCCGACAAAACCAGCCAGAGCGGCTTTTAGTCGCAAAACCTCCCTTATCCCTAGCTAACTGACGTCATTAAACCCTTATGTTCAGTGATGCTAGTAAGACGCTAACCGTACAGACCGGGGGTAGAATATCCCGAATCTGCACGGCTAGTATTAAATAATGCGTAGGTTGTTCTTTTCAGGGGCACTGCACCTCACGCCCCGTTCCGCCCGGGTATAATCAACCCAAGCGCGGAACGCACATTTTATTTAATTCATTTTTCAACCATGCACTATACTGCATCTACTAATCACAAAAGCTCTAGCCAAACAGCTACGAGAAAACACTACGACCTATAAGCCGCTCATCCAGCGGCCTCTTGTTCCCGCATTCACGTATAGAAGAAACTCCGTTCAAAGAACCCCGATTCTTACATCCTGCGCAGGATGGTCCGGAAACGGGGCGATATATCGCCCCGTTTGACCCCCGGTGGCGCGGCGCTTAATTCCAGGAGCGCCGCGCCACCCGTGACGGATGTCAGTGGTCCGGTGGGTCTGGGAACACTTAGGGACGAAGGTGATGCATAGGTTTGGGGGTAATATTCGCCATAGCCTGGTAAATACAACGTGTATTGAGACAGTAGCACGTGACTTTGGCGGGAAATTTTCACTCGCGCGCGCGTAACAAGATATGGCTGCTACTATTAAAGCGTGCCGTTATCAAGGAAATTTTGCGTCTCGCGGCTTGTAATGGTTCAGAATGTTGCTCAGAATGATGATGCGTGATTTTCGTAGGTCAGGGGTGGCATTGATGTATAGCATTGGTAAAATACAGGTAGGACATTACTGCATGCTTTCAGTTGGTCGTCAGTACCAGATGAGTAATGGCATGCCATATTTCGATTTTCTTCTTATGGCCCGGCAGTCTGCGCCAGCCCGAGCACCCAGTTTTGGTACGGGACATCCGCAGCAGCGTCCCTGTGAATTCGGATGCGTTGATAGGTAATCTTTGCACAGAACATCAACCTGGTAATCATGGCGGATCACATGCATTATGCGGCTATGGCGGCCTATGCCTGGAAAGCATTAGCCAGTGTGAGATATGAGGGTCCCGGCCAGCAGAACCCGGAAAGGTCGTGATCAAGCCAGGTACGGCAACGTGTTTGCATGTTGTTTGCACGGAAATCTGTCGTTTATACATCCATTTTACACGAGTGTATCAGTGCCTCTTGCAGCAGGTTTCCATGCCTGCTGTATGAGTGCTATTAGCCCCAAATCTGCTCAGTTTGTGGTGTTTCTTTGGAGGATGCCATTCCGTTAGTGCTGGTTTAGCACTTCTTTGTTTAATTCCCAGCACTTTTTACAGTCCTATGTGGATGTATACAATGCATAAGTGTGTGGCATTTCATGGATGGCCGCTTACGCGCGCGTAACCCACACACGTAAGTGAGCGCATTATATAGGTCAGATGGGCTATCCGTGCGGTCTGACCCAAGGAAATCATGGTGGCACTATCTATTGACATTGTCCAACCCCAGAATAATTTTTTAGAACCCTCCCTGCAGGGGTAAACTACTAAGGGGATTTCCCTTGCCTGAAAATGATCGTCTTTTGTCCAACTTTGGCAGTAAATATCTTGCAAAGCACTAAATGGACTCGTGATATTATTGCATTTTCTGAAAGCCCTTGAAGTGTAGATACTCCTAGCACCTTGGTTGGGGGTATTTGGAGTTGTGGCCTATGAGTTATGATTTTTTTGCATTTTCAGGGGTCTAAAAATGCCAAAAACCCATTCCCGGACTATCAGCAAAAAGGTTTCCGCATAAAAAAGTATAAGCAGTAGCTTGTACAACTTAGAACCGGCGCGGCGCGGAAGTCATGGGTTCGAAACCTCGTGGGGACAGTGCCGAGTAGGGTTTATTTGGGAGGATCCGCCGGGGCACCGGTCGGACCTAATTAATCGCCAAGCGAGGTAGATATCGGACCTTCCCGGGTTTAATATCGAATCAGTAATTCGATATCGAATTAGTAATTCGATGCGGAAGTAAACCCTAGTTAGGGACCCGCTTAATATTCCGCCCCAACGCGCAAAGGTTTTAAGTTGTACAAGCTACTGCTTATACTTTTTTATGCGGAAACCTTTTTGCTAAGGTTAACGCATATTCTTACATCCTGCGCAGGATGTAAGAATATGCGTTAACCTTAGCAAAAAGGTTTCCGCATAAAAAAGTATAAGCAGTAGCTTGTACAACTCTGAGTCAAGCTGAGCTGGAGTTTGTGCAGCAGCAATGCGAGGAGCTGGAGGCTGCTGGCATCACTCGGTCATCCACATCCAACTATGCGGCCGCGACCGTCGTGGCGCCCAAGAAGGATGCGGTGACAGGTGAATGGACTGTGATGCGCATGGCGACGGACCTGCGGCAACTCAACGCACACACCCCGATGGACAGGTACCCCATGCCGCGAGTGGACGATGTGCTTGACCGGATATCGCCACGCGTGCAGTTCATCTCATCCCTAGACCTCCGCAGTGGGTTTCACCAAATCCAAGTGGCGGAGGGTGACCAACGCAAGCTCGCGTTCTGGGGGGGCCACCGACTCTATGAGTGGGTCATGATGCCTTTCGGGCATAGGAATGCGAGTGCCATCTTTCAGCGTGCCATGGATCAAGTGTTGAATGGCATGCCATTCGCTGCGTGTTACATTGATGATGTGATCATCTTCAGTGAGACATTTGAGCAACACCTCCAGCACCTTGAGCAGGTGCGCATGGCACTGGCGCGAGCCAACCTAAAGCTGCATCCCGAGAAGTGTCAGTTTGCGCAGCGGAGCCTCGACTTCCTCGGACACCAGATCATTCCTGGCGGCAGAACTCCACAAGCGGCCAAGGTGGAAGCGATCGTCAACGCAGCAACGCCCACGGATGTGGCGGGTGTGCGGGCTTACCTGGGGCTGGCGGGGTATTACCGAGGTTATATCCCCAACTTCAGCACCAAGGTTAAGCCACTGACGGAGCTGTTGAAGAAAGGTGCAGTCTGGGCATGGGGTCCGGCGCAGCAACGCGCAATTGAGACCATCAAGGCAGAGCTCACCTCAGCGCCGATACTCCGGTCAGCCCGACTATGCCCATCCATTTGTGCTATACACGGATTGGTCCAGGGTTGGACTTGGTGCTGTGTTGGCACAGAAGGACGTGCATGGCAAGGAACATGTGGTGGCGTATGCCAGCAGGAGCAACAACACGGCTGAGGCCAAGTACTCATCGTATGAGGGCGAGGCTCTGGCCGTGGTGTGGGCCATCAAACATTTTCGGCCATACTTGTTCGGGCGTCAGTTCACGCTGGTCACCGACCATCAGCCACTGCAGTGGTTGATGACAAGTGCTAATCTGACTGGCAAGCTGGCGCGCTGGGCCATGATTATTCAAGAATATAACATGACCATTGTACACCGCGCTGGGGTGGACCATTCCAATGCAGTTGAATGCCCTTCACCGCTGGCTAGCACGCCGGCGATGGAGACGGGATTTTTGTTGTTTGGGGAACCGATTGTGGGAGGCTGAGCCCGCAGCCGCCACTGATTGCTATTGAACCCTTGCTGCTGGCCAGGCCGCAAGGAGCTCAGCGGCGCGGCGCTAACCGATAAGGCATGCTCGAGCCTCTAACCCGAGGCTACCGGTAGGCTACCCGATAGTGCATGCTCGAGCCTCTAACCCGAGACTACCGGCACTCAGCGGATCTGTGCTACCGAGGGCGACGGTTCTCTGACCGTCCCGGCGCGCACTGGCTTCCGTACCTTGCTTAGGCACCGACTAGCATCTAGACACCAATCTTTGATGCCCACCTGACTAGGCGCCCAGGCCGGCGACTACCGGCCAGCGGATAGATGCCACTCGGGAGCACAACTCCCATACTTTCTTTTTAAATAATTATCATAAATTATTTAAAGCGAGGGGCAATGTTACGTCGCGTAACAATTCGTTGTAGTTACGGACGTAAATTAGGTCTTTTGCCTCGGTTGTCCCTAGGTTTACGTTTAGGCTCCTACCGGGACATTATTGTCCTCGTAACAGTACTGTGGTACATTGGGTGCCGTTGGGCGCCGCGCCGCGTACTTTACTAGTGGTCCTGATCCTGTGGTAGAATGTAGTGGACCAGCGTGCATCAGTAGATGTAGTGGACCAGCGTGCATCTGTAGGCGAGGGCCATGTCGGCCCGAGCGTGTTGGACCGTTGGTGACCATTTATGCGCGTTCTACCCCTTGTGTGTGCACTCGGCGTGTGTTAAATGAATTAACACATATAGGCTTGGGTCACGGCAGTGTAGTTGTGTTTCCTTCCTCTATTCCTGGAGTAAACGGGTTTTGATAAATGGTTGTATGGCGTATTATAGTAACACTTACGTTAACGCATTGAGATCAGCTCCGTCACGTTCGTCTTTCGCCAGAGGGTTAAGTAGAGGAGGCCTGACCAGTTTAGGTAGTATCAGGCCCATTAGAGGTAGAGGTGGAGGTAGATATCCGCGGCGTAACAATGGTTCCGGAGGAACTTCAGTAGGTAGTGAACGAGACGACTATCCCTTGCCACATACACCTGTTCAAGACCCCTTCCGCGTCCAGGAACAAGAAGTCGACACTTCCTTGATAGGTAATGGGCGGGTCGCCTTCAAGCTAGGAGAGTCGTGCTGCCCGTTTCGGGACACGCTCTACCTAGAAGCTAGACCTGCTCGCAGCTGATAAATCCTTTCGTAGTTAGCCTGTCCTTCGCCTTGTTTTCCTGCTTACGGTTGTTTCCTGTCTTAGATAGGGGAGTATTACTGTTCGGAGACGATTAGCGTCGCAGTACCTACACCTTTTTCCTTGTGCTGCTGTTTTATTAGACGGCCGCACCCGCAGAGCTACGGGGCGCTGTGTTAGGACGAGCGCTGGAATATCCGGCCGCTGACTTAGGACGAGAGCTGGAAACTTCCGCCCTCCTTCTTCTTTCGGTGATCCAGATCGTCCAGCTAAGTCGCCTACCCCTACCTCGTCTAGCTTGACATCACAAGACGCGCCAGGTGAGTTATCATGAGTCAACGTCGTGTTTTTACTGCGCCTTCCCATTCATCTAGTGATAATAGTTTAGCTAAGTATTACGTAGTTATTACCCCTCAATGGTCAGCCATTTTCCTCTCTTGGTCAGATGCTAGGAAGATAGTGCAAAATCGTACATATAATGTAATTAGGTATAAGAAATTTGTTACCTTCGAGGAAGCTCAACAATTCCTTATAGACCATAGCGTATCAGATCTAGGCCTACACGTACGTTCTACTCCTCATGGTCGCCCTCCTGTAGAAGCTCTAGATTTTGCTACCCCTCCTTCGTCTCCCCCTAAGAGGGCTGCATCCTCATCTAGCTTAGATACTCCTCTCACCTTAGAATTCGGTTCCCTATCCATTACTGTTGTTAAAAAGGATTGATTTAAATTGTTTCCTTCTTTTAAGCCATTAAAATCTTTTTCTTTTCTTTCCTTGCCTTATATTAGGCCTTGTCCTTTATCCTTGTTGCTTTCAGTTAGATTTCTGATCATTTACTTAAATAAAAATGGATCCAGTGGGTGGTAACATGTCGCCTATACCTACCAATACTCCTACTATGAGTAATAATAATAATAACAACCATAACAACAATCGTGGTAACCGACGGGACTCACTTGAAACAGTGCCTTCTCTTTGGCAAGGCGGTAGGAGATCTCTTTAAACCTGTTCTGGATACTTCTGTAGCGATGCCTACCTCTGATCTTGAACGCCTTATTAGTAGATTTACGGCCACTGAGCCGGAAGCATTAGCTGCCATTGCTGCACATCCCCAACAATTAGGCAAGCACCCTTGTAAATTTGTAGGTGGGTTTTTATATGTGCAGATAGCAGATTCTCCCCCTCAATGGCGCCTGTATGTCCCTCCTATCTGTCGCTCCTCCTTGCTCTTTGAGTTACATGACTTAGCTGCTCATCAGGGTGGTAAACGGGTACGGGACCTAGTAGCCCGCTCTTATTACTGGCCTTCCCTTTATAAGGATGTAGATGAGTATGTTAGAACTTGTCAATCTTGCCAGGAAATGAAACCCAATAACGTAGGACAGATAGCAGAACCTAGGACCTTGCCTGACCCCATCATGCCTTGGGATTCTATCATGATGGATTTTGTAGGACCTTTTAGAAAGAATGATAGGGGCAATGCCCAAATCCTTGTGTTCATAGATCGTTTTACTCGTATGTGCCATCTTGTGCCGTGTCCTTTAGAACTCACCGCACGTGATTGCGCACGCCTATACCTCAATAATGTATATAGATATCATGGATTGAGTAGGCAGTTTATTAGTGATAAGGATAAATTATTTACCTCAGATTTTTGGCAGCAGTTTTTCGCTGCCATCGGTACCAAGGTTACCTACGGTACTGCCTACCACTCCTCCTCCTCTCATTTAGTAGAGCGTCTTAATAGAGTAGTAGAAGAAGCGCTTAGGCACTATGTTAATGGCTCGGGTAGTGATTGGGAGGATTATTTATGTTTGGTAGAGTTCTCCCTCAACAATTGTCCCCAAGCTGCGCATGGTATACGCCCTTCTTCTTAGATACTGGTAGACAGCCCCTTACCCCTACCTCTCTCTAGCTAGTCCTCTACGGGACAAGGATGATGTGTCCCGAGATACTGTAGAAGGTGTACAGTCCTTACTAGATAGAATGAAAACTGCTCATGACCACGCGATCTCAGGGTACCAAAAAGCTCAGGCTAAGTACCTTGCTAGGTTGCGTGCCTCCTTAGATAGACGAGCACCTGAGATAGAAATAGGAGATCTAGTATTAGTAGAAGGCCCCCGTGTTGGCCGTTTTGCTCATAAGTTTGAAGCAGAACTGAAGGTCAAACTTAGGCCCGCCTTCTTAGGACCCTTCCATGTGTTGTCTAGGGTAGGAAATTTCTTATATAAAGTCGATATCCCTACCTCCTGGCAAACGCATTCAAACACCTTCCATAGGAGCCAGCTTAAACTGTACCATCCTAGTACGTTCGCTGGCAGGGAGTTAGCGCCTGCCCCTTTAGAGCATAACCCTGACACTGGGGAAGTAGAAGACGAAGTAGAAAGCATCGTGGCCCATAGAGATATCAAAAAGGGCCGCGGTACCCAGCGTCAGTATAAAGTGAAGTGGATGTATGCTCGTAGTGAAGTAGACAAGGTTTGGTATACGGAGAGTGAGCTAGATGGGTGTAGTCGCCTGCTGCAGGAATATAAAACCCTGCACAAGCTCTAGTTGTAGGCCTTCCCCTCTCTTATGTTATGTCTGCTGTCGACGGGTGGTTGGTTGTCCCCTCCCCTCCGCAGCCGTCATGTCAGAGCCTACCCCTCCGGCTGAGAGCCCGCTGCCGTCCCTGCCCCTACCGGACCCTGAGCTGTACTTCGAGGCCCTTCCGGGTCGTTGGGTTTCACGGTCTAGTTTCCCGGGTGGCGTCGTGCACCGGCCCTCCAGGCCCAGCATGCGGGCATAGTCCGGGCGGCTCTCTTCGGGGTCACGTGGTACGGTCCTTCCCCTGCTGAACCGCATCAGCTTGTTTTGCACGGATTTGACGATGCCGGCCACTGTTTGCTAGAATGTGGCTCCAGCTGTCCAGCCCTGGGACAGATAGCTGCGATTCTCCAGTGCCCCAGGGTGTTTTCCTACCTTTCTACCCCTGTGGGCCGCTCTTGCCTACGGGATGTGTTCCCCTGGCTTCCTGCCGAGGGTGATGCGGAGCTGGATGAGAACCCCTGCGACCTGTTACGGGCCGTAGAGTTTATGGAGATAGCAGACCAGAACGCGGGTGTAGGATTTGGCGACCCTACCCCTACGGACGCGCCGGTAGAGGCGCAGTATTCCCCTGAGTATTCGGCCTCCCCTGCGGCGTCCTCCTCTTCAGTGTCGGCGCCTTCCCCTGTCCCGTCTTCACCGAGGTCGGTCCTGTGCGCATCGGTGGAGCCTACCCCTTCGGGCTCTGGTCGTGAGCCTGATCCTCTTGCAGCGACAGTTTCTGCGATGCAGGCGCAGATCCAGTCCCTGACGGCGGCCTTCGGGGCCTTCATGGCGGCCCAGGCGCACGCTCCAGCCACGCCAGGTGGGGTGTCTGTTGCAGCTGTGCCCCCTTCCCCTTCGGTCGCCTCGGCGTCTACGGTTCCCTCTGGTGCTGCAGCTCCTACGCCTTCGGCTACCGCTGCGCCTGCTACTGACGTACCTGCGCCTCGGCGCGAGTCCGCCGTCCCAGTGGCAGCGCCCGCCGCCGCCGCGTCCGAGCCGCCCACCACGTCAGCGCCGCCCTCGCGGGGTTTCTTCAGCGACCCGGGCGGTCTTCCCAGGCTTTGGGAGGGCGGTCCTCCGCAGAGGATCCCGGTGCCTGACTGGAGCTTGGACGGTAACCAGTCGTATGCCGGATTGCCTGTCCCCACGGGTCCTATTTTCAACATGTGGCCTGGTGGTGCTCCACCCCCAGAGACCGGCGCGCCAGTTGCGGAGGCGGGTCCGTCGCGACCCCCTGCGGCCTCGGGTCCGACGCGGCCCCCTGTTGTACCGGCACCTTCTGCGCCTGTGCCGGTTCCTACCCCTTCGCCGGCCCCTGCCCCTTCGGCCCCGCGGTCTTTGGCTGCGGTTGTTCGGTCCAGTGGCTCTGACCCGCGCGCCACCCGCGCTGCCGATTCCCTTCGGGAGTTGTCAGAGGGCGATCGGGATCGGGCCCCTTCTGTAGTGCATGCGACTCCGGAGTCGCGCGACACGCCTGTCTTCGGGTATGGTATGTCTGCGCTCGCTTGCCGCCAGTGTGACCTGCCGCGCGCCTCCGCCGAGCTGGCCATTTCGCCCATGTCCTACGGGTTCTCCCAGGTGTGTCGGGCGCCGCGGGACCGTAACCTACCAGTTGAGACTGATCGGCCTCCTTTCGACATGGTTATTTTGGCTGATCCGGTGTTCCAGGGTGAGATCCTGGTTCGGCGCGTCCTGTACCGCTGGGCGCGGCGCCACAATGATTTGGACACCTATGGCGGGTTCCAGTGGGCCTTCCCTCCGCCTCTGGGCATTATGGCCTCAGATGCTCTTACGGTAGATTTTCCTGCGGTGCCGGGTGCCACGTACAGCACCGTCCTTCAGCCCATCCTAGAGTGGGATGCCCGTCGTCCAGCGCCCATCCCGGGCCAGGGTTTGGACTCTCGGGGTCATCCTCCTCCCCGGGCTAGCGACTACCTTGAGACGTTCGGGTCGCGACAGTGTGCCCGCCGGTGGCGTTCCCGCGAGATTCGGCACATCCGGTTGTGGCCGTCCAACGTGGAGCCCCTGGTAGATCTGTTTTTCCCGACGGGTATGCGCCCTCGGATCCGGTATCATTGCCTGCTCCTTCGGGCTCTCTGCCTGATCGCGGTAGAGCCTTTCCTACGCCTCTTTGCCTGCGGTTTCCTGGACTGGGCCCGGGGCCAGGTCGTTCTTACACAGCATAGGTACTACTGGTCCTTCCTGGGACTTTTCCCTGACGGCGTGTGGGCCGATGTTTTCCTCACTGTAGATAGGCACGACAATGCTGAGGATGTGTCTCACTACCAGGCTTACCTGGATGTCCTGCTGGCCTCCCGTGGTACCTACCAGACGGATGGCCATTAGATAGAGGGCCTTAGGCCCGACCTGAGGGTGTTGTCCCTCCGGTATGTAGAGTCGCCCTCATGTTCTGGCCAGTTGACTGGTCGTTCTTGGTCCTTGGTGCTGATTGGTTTACTCTGTGTGTCCTGCCCAGTGCCGTTCCCCCCGGCAAGGACTTTGTTCCAGGCAGTTAGGGGAACCTACCACCAGGCTTGGTGCTGGCTAACCCTACACCTCCAGGCGTGGTGGTGGAGACCGTGTGAACTATTGGTGCCTTGTATCTTGGATGGCCTGCTGACTGTGTTAGTGTGTGCTGGGTGCATTAGGTTTCCTACCCCTTGTTTTCCTCCCTGTGCGTAGGGAGAGGGCTCCCTACCTTTGTGGGGGGGAGGTGTTACGTCGCGTAACAATTCGTTGTAGTTACGGACGTAAATTAGGTCTTTTGCCTCGGTTGTCCCTAGGTTTACGTTTAGGCTCCTACCGGGACATTATTGTCCTCGTAACAGTACTGTGGTACATTGGGTGCCGTTGGGCGCCGCGCCGCGTACTTTACTAGTGGTCCTGATCCTGTGGTAGAATGTAGTGGACCAGCGTGCATCAGTAGATGTAGTGGACCAGCGTGCATCTGTAGGCGAGGGCCATGTCGGCCCGAGCGTGTTGGACCGTTGGTAACCATTTATGCGCGTTCTACCCCTTGTGTGTGCACTCGGCGTGTGTTAAATGAATTAACACATATAGGCTTGGGTCACGGCAGTGTAGTTGTGTTTCCTTCCTCTATTCCTGGAGTAAACGGGTTTTGATAAATGGTTGTATGGCGTATTATAGTAACACTTACGTTAACGCATTGAGATCAGCTCCGTCACGTTCGTCTTTCGCCAGAGGGTTAAGTAGAGGAGGCCTGACCAGTTTAGGTAGTATCAGGCCCATTAGAGGTAGAGGTGGAGGTAGATATCCGCGGCGTAACAGGCAATAGGGTAGCACTGACCCTACGTACGTTCAAGTAGAGAAACACGTAACGGCACACTGGCCGTCCCCAAATCCTAAACCCCAAGGAGGGTGCCCTACGCTCGGATCTGAGCACGCAAAAACACCCGGGCTTTGCTCCCGGCCTCCTTTTCTACTTGGGTGCAACTGCACCACATGCATCATTAGTAGGCACACTGGCCGCCTGTCAGGTCTAGGGAAATGTATTCACAGATGAAAGAAGCGCCCATTCCCATGCAAAAAGACGACAGGTCACACGGTAAAAAAAACTCATGTCATCATGAGCTGCCGCAGCAGCTTGTACTGAGGCCCCGACAGCATCGCGGGCTTGGTCAAGGCATCGGCAATATTCTCGCTCTCCGGGATCCACCGCCGCTCATCCAACACCGTGGCGGACTCGGCCAACACAAGGTAATCTAGTTTGGTGGTGGAGGCGAGCGGGTTATTCAGAAACTCAATTATTGACTTGCTATCTGTGCACAGCCGCATGCGGAGCGACAGCGCCACGCGGGCCTTATCCGCAATCCATTGCAAAAGATGCTGCACATAACACGCATGGTCGACAGCGGAAATGAACGCGCGACACTCCGCGCGATTGCTGTCTACCACTACCCGCTGATGGATGCGGCTATACCAGTCGACAATAGTGGGCTGCCCAGTGGGGCTATCAAGAAAAAAGATGGCCGCCTCCCGCGCGCGCAGCTGCGTGATGGTACGCGACTCCAGGTTCGCGTCAGAGTAAATGGTCATTGCCACCGGGCGGGTGATATCAACCCCCCACACGCGCAGGCCCGGTGACGCCAAGACTTGCGTCCGAAGATGCTGCGCTCCCATGCCCGCAAGCACGGCGTCGGGCGCACGCGCGTAGATGGACAGGTCGGGTCGCACCGTGCCCGCGAGCCACCCCAGCTGGCCGCGCAAGTGCGGTCCCGCGGACGCATCCAGCCGCTCAGGCAGCGATTGCGCGAGCTTGTCGGCGTATTCCTGCTTGGCCGCCATGTCAATGCACCAGCCAACCGGTGTGCGGTGCAAAGTGTAGGTTAGGCCACAGAAAGGGACGGGGGTGTCGGGGTCCAGCCACAACGTGCGGCTAGTGGGCAAAAGCTTGGCCACAGCGGTTATGAACTGCCGGACCCACGCCCGGGGTCCAATAAGCCGCCAGTCATCCCCATGCCATTGCATGAACGCGGGCTCGTGTGGGTTGGGTGTGTGGATGTGAAAGAGGTTGCTATCGATGCGGGAAAACACCGCCCCCATGCTAGCAAAGATGCGTTCAGCCGTCTTGCGAAAGATGATGGGGCTAGACTGCAGGCCCTCCACACCAAGGAGAAGCCGCAAGTACACACACCGCAGCTCCCCCTGCCACACCAAAGGGACCTTGACCACATACACCGTGCCACGCCACACTTCCTCGGCCACTGCCGGGTCGCTATGGAGAAAGGCCCGCTGAAAATCTGAGCAGGCCATGGCATAGTCCAACCCCGATCCAACAGCCCCAAGAACACCGATGTTAACACCCGGCTAGTGGTCTGCGACAGCCCGGGC
This sequence comes from Mesostigma viride, assembly GCA_009746045.1. NCBI lineage: Eukaryota > Viridiplantae > Streptophyta > Mesostigmatophyceae > Mesostigmatales > Mesostigmataceae > Mesostigma > Mesostigma viride. The sequence goes on along the minus strand of RPFO01000850.1, from coordinate 98,305 downwards.
GTAAACAATTCCTCCTCCGACAACTCAGACGAGCCCCTAAACTCCGTGACACAGGGCCGTACATGAAATGTGACAGGGTCAGTGGGGAGGACCTGCTTATACTTGAGCACAAACTTCAAGTTCAGCTTTACCGCCCCTTGCGGCACCTCCATCAACTCCCCATACACCCCATACATCGCCCACTCCAGCTGCGCGCGCAAGAAAGCCGCGCGCCACTTATGGAACTTGACAGGGTCACGGCAGTCCTCCTTAAACTGCGGATAACTAACAGGAGATTTAGTGGCGATGCTCCAGGGAAAAATGCCAAGACTGCTGGGGTGACACTTCTGCGGCTGCGTGACATCGGCTACCAGCGGCTCTGCCGTATATTCCGCCCCGCGAATGGCCCCTACTGCAGTGGCATAATCCTCAGGGTGATTAATAGCCTCGGGGGGACCCCGGCCCGTGAGGGCTGCAAGCGCTACGTGATATTGGTACAAGCCTATGCTCCCCACCCCCTCGAGGGTCACCAAGCCGGCTGACACAGAAAACCCGGGGAGGGAAACAAAAGGGTTACCTATGAGGGTGATCCCCTTGTAACCCTCTAGCACTTGCACAGGGACATCTACCCCTAGGATGGGCATGAGCACCTGCCCAGCCACCTTATAGGCCCGCTGCCCGTCAAACCCCGCAACCTCCTTCCAACTACTGGGCAGCAAAGGGTAATAGGCCTCGGCCGCCGCCGGGCTCGTGATAGACACGCCTGCCATGGTATCTATGGCCGCAATATGCCTAGAGGGAACATCATGAGCTTCAGTCACAACCGTGGGGCACTTATCTGGCATGACGCGGCTGACTTGTGCCGCACCCCCCGCTGCCGCCGCCTTGAGCTTGTCCGCCTTGAGCAGCTGTCGGAGGACGTGGGCCAGCTGGGAGCCCACGCCCGCGCCTGACGATGTGTCCGGCGCCGCCACGGTGGGCGCTGCTGGGGTCGCGGGGAGGGGCTGAGGTAGCGCCCCCGCGTCGACCCCGGGGACTTGCTCCGGCGCGGCGCCTGCAGGGGGGTGGGCAACAAGCGCATCATGCACAGCCACCCCAAGTGGGGTGGGTAGGACAGGTTCCAGCCGGGCCCGCTTGGCCGGCCGGCTATCCACATCCCAACCGAGCTGGCGGCTGTGCTCCTTGGCCGCCTGGACCTGGGCATCGGACGCCTTGTACCGATACACCTTATCCCACGGGATGAGATAGTCCCTATGCTCCCAGTGCACCTTCACCCGCCTATGCACCCAGTCCAAATCCACCACCATGCCTGGCCCTTGCATCTGCCCCCGCTTGCCAAAGGAATTCTCCTTGTGAAACAAGACCAACTCCCCCAGCTCCCACTCCTGCGACAAGTCAGGCTGGGTGCGGTCTAACTGCCGCCTAACCTCAGCGGTGGTAGCGAGGTGGGCCTCCCAATGGTCTGCCACGTCCGGAGGGTAAATGCCCGACTGCAGCCCCCGCGCGGTAATAAGACCTAGTCCCTGGGGCAGCTTGAAAAGCACCTGGCTGTTGTACTTGTCCATGAGCAAGCGGCACCACAGCGCGCGTTGTGCATAAGGCTGCCCCGCGGGCTTGAATCCTAACCCGCTGGCCTGCTGCTTGGCTGCCATGCCCTTTACGCTGCTGATGTGCCTATCAATCAGCCCCAAGTTGCCATGGTCCTGCCGCCCAGCAATAACCACCATCTCACAGCCCTCCCGCCCCACAATGCAATCAAATTGTTGGTCCAACATGACCTCAGAAATGGGAAAGAAGTGAGACATGGCAATGCGCAGCCCCCGCCACAAGGACTCCTCTACCATGCTTGGCAGGGGCTCGATGGCTAGGAACTTGGTATAGCGATCCATCAAGACCAAATAATAGTCCCCCTCCTCCAAATGCATGACATCCCCCACTAACCTCCCCCGGTACGGGGAAGGAGTCTTAGCATGCCAGCGCCTACGCTTCTTCCTGACACTTGCGCATGCGTGGCACTCCTCTAACTCCGCCTGAGCGACCTTCAACCCCGGCGCCCCCATAAGCCGAGTCGCCCAGTCTAGCGTTTGCCCCGCCACATGACCCACCGCAAGGTGAATCTGGTGAGCAAGCATCCGCAATCCTATGGCCGTGGGGGTGGTGCCATCCCCTTCTATGCTAGGCACCTGCCCCGCCAAGCTCTCTGCATGTGCATTCCTGTCGGCAATGTGCTCTAGTGAGGCCTTACTGAGGCGGCGACCCAACTCCACGTCTACGTGAGGGGCTACCTCGGCATCTGCCGGCACTATCTCACCTGAAGGGGTGAGCTCCGGAAGGGCGTGTTCAGGCTCTATTGCGACCACGCTGGGCACGCACTCCTGATCAGCTGCAGCACTTGCACTTCCATTCTGAACCACGGACGTGGGAACATTAGGACTACAAGGCACAGCATCCTCACGCCTAGCCGACTCACCGCGACACACATCACCTCTATGACGTCACTTGGGCATGGCTGGCCGTGGGGCGCGGCATGTGTTGGGGTCGTGTCCAGGAAGCCGAACCGCCCAGCAGCGCCGGCACACTCGAGTCGCCTTGCCGAGGTCCAGCCGCAGCGTGCAGTTGGCCTCGGTGTGCCCCACGCCGGTGCACCGCTCGCAGACGACCTTCTCCTTGGGGACGCCACCCTGCTGCTGTTGCTGCCTGCCAGCGCCGCCCTCCTGTCGAGGCTGCTTGCCCTGACCGCCTCCCGGCCCGCGTTTGCTGGACGCGTTCTGGTTGTGCCGACCACCGCGAGCTCGGCGTTTGCCACCCAACATTCGCACCACGTTGTCGGCCACCGTCGTGGACAGCTGGGTAACAAGAGTGGTCAAGTCCGACAGAGAAGCTGCTGGCGGGGTCGAGGCAGGCACAGGGTTTACCTGAGCAACTGTCGGCAGCTTGTTGTTACGCCTGGGGCCGCCCCGGTCCTTGAACATCTCTCGGAGGTGCGCCATGGCTGCGTTGAACCGTTTCTGGTCGTCCGGGGTGCCCACTACCACGGAAGAAGCTAGCGCAATTTTCATGCCGAGACCGGCCTTGACATTGGCACGGCTCTCTGGCGTCAGCCCCAGCGCATCCAGAACTGCGCTGAGTAAATATTCGCTACTCATGTGCTTCAAGACACCCTTGCTCCGGACCTGGGCCGCGAATCTGGCCATGTCCGAGCTGAGGTAATTCGGGTCAAGCGACAGGTTGCGCACCAGCGCCTGCCCCTCCTTTTCCTCGTCAGGAAAGCTTGAGGTGTCGAGCACCTCTTGCAGGGCCTTCACTGTGTCGGGCCAGGTCCACGCCTCTTTGCTGGCGTTGATAATGACCCCGCGCACGTCCGCATTACCCGTAGACTCGTTGCATACCTCTGACCGGCGCAGCTTGGTGAGGAAAACTGCGTCGGACAGTTCGTTGTAGTCCTGCCGGAGCTCGCCCAGGCTGGACGGCGTCAGAATTTCTGGCAGCTTACTTGGCAGCTCTTCTTTCTTGAAAACTTTCCGGGCAGTTGGTGCTGACTGCTGCCCCGGAGCTAGCTGTGCTGACCGAGCCCCCAGCTGGCTCAGTCGCCACGGTGGCTGCGCCACTCCCATCCGCCGGAGTTGATGCTTGCGTTCCCTGGTCCTGGGTTGCAGCTTGCGTTCGCTCCGCGCCACGCGCCATGAGCCCAGAAAAATGGTCAACGGTAATGTTGACTGTTGTGAATACAAGTTGAATGCCCTTCACCGCTGGCTAGCACGCCGGCGATGGAGACGGGATTTTTGTTGTTTGGGGAACCGATTGTGGGAGGCTGAGCCCGCAGCCGCCACTGATTGCTATTGAACCCTTGCTGCTGGCCAGGCCGCAAGGAGCTCAGCGGCGCGGCGCTAACCGATAAGGCATGCTCGAGCCTCAAACCCGAGGCTACCGGTAGGCTACCCGATAGTGCATGCTCGAGCCTCTAACCCGAGACTACCGGCACTCAGCGGATCTGTGCTACCGAGGGCGACGGTTCTCTGACCGTCCCGGCGCGCACTGGCTTCCGTACCTTGCTTAATTAGGCACCGACTAGCATCTAGGCACCAATCTTTGATGCCCACCTGACTAGGCGCCCAGGCCGGCGACTACCGGCCAGCGGATAGATGCCACTCGGGAGCACAACTAATGCCGATGGCTTATCACCCTATGCTTTGGCAACGTCAGAGGACCGGACGGGGGCGCGAGCGCAGGGCGCGGAGGGACCACAGGGCTCAGTCGTCTTTGTCAACGCAGCCGGGCCATGCGATTCCGAGTCGCGCTGGCTTTCCTGCAGTGATGCCGTGGCGGAGTTTGTGTGCTACGCCAATCCCGTACGGCCAGCGGCTTTCACGCCATCCCAGGGCGTGATGTTTCTTCCTTTGGCTGAAGACACGCTTGCGCAGCCGGTGGATCCGGCGAGCATGGGCTGTGTGGTGCTGCATGCTGCCGCCAGTCACGCCATTGCGGTGGAGTGCTGCGCTGGGGACGTGTGGCTGGATGGGAGGGTTCTCGAGCGGGTGCAGGGGTTGCCTTCCTCTCCAGCCCCTGCTGACTGGACACCGACGCAGAGGCAAGCCGAGCCAGAGCGCGTGGAGCGCCGGGCTGTGAATTATACCTGGGAGGGCAACCAGGTCTACATACAACTGGCTTGTGGGGCGCCGCAAGCTGGTCGTGCCGCCCCCTGACAAGCGTGCTGCCCTCGTTGCACATTACCATGAGCGGTTCGGGCACATGGGTGCAAAGCGCACAGGTGCCATGGTGCCTGGGGTGTATTGGTGGGCGGGCATGAAGCATGCCCTAGCACGGCAGGTAGCCAGTTGTGCTGAGTGTGCTCGCGCGAAAGCGCGTTTCAACCTGGACCATCATGACAAGGAGCTCATGAGCTTGCCCATCCGGGGCTTGTTCTACCGGTGGCACGTCGACTTGTGTGGGCCCTTTGAGCTCAGCACTTCCGGCAACCGTTACGTCATGGTGTGTGTGGAATCGTTCAGCAAGTGGCTGGAACTGATTCCCCTACCCGACAAGCACGCCGCCACCACAGCCACCTACTTCCTGGATGTTATTGCTCGGTATGGGGCACCGGCGGAGGTGGTTTCAGACCAAGGCGGGGAATTTCGTGGGGAATCCCAAGAGCTATTGGATTCCTGCTCCATGGATCATCGGCACACGTCGCGGGAGCACCCTCAGGCCAATGGACTGGCTGAGCGTTTGGTTCAGACAGTCAAACAGGCGCTGCGCAAATGGGCGTTGCAAGCAGCACGTGTGGCCACCTGGGATAGGGAACTACCCTGGATTGCCACGGGCTACCGGATGAGCCCACAAGAATCCCTCGCCCAGTTCTCCCCCTATTTTCTGCTCTTTGGTCGGGCACCATTGTTGCCCTCTGAGGTGCAGGAAGCTCACCCCCAGCCGATTCAATGGGATGACGCCAACGAGTGGCTGCGGGAGGTTGTGGCGCGCGCCGCCACATTTAAGAAGGTGATGCCCATCGCGATGAACAATCTGTTGATCGCGCAGCACCGCGACACACTGCGGTACGCCCAGCGACGAGGTGGCAAGTATATGGCCAGGCGGCTGCAGTTCCACCCCGGCCAGTATGTGTTTCTGCGGACTCAGCCCCAACACACGCTGGACGTCACGGCCGGGCCCACCATCCTTCGCATTGTGGAGATTAAGCCTTCGGGGGTGGCCGTCCTCGAAGGTGCGGATGGTAGTAAGACCACTGACAATGTGTCGAACCTGTCTCCTTGCTCCATGCCCCACCTGGCACGGAGCATCCAGCCGCACACCGCCAGGCGCATCCGCGATGCGCAGTGTCAAATTTGTCACCGGGTCGACCAGCCTGAGGTCATGTTGCTGTGTGATCACTGCAACTGCGGCTGGCATCTTCACTGCCTTCAAACCCCTCTGTCTCAGGTACCTGAGGGTTCCTGGTTTTGCCCTGTGTGCATTGCTGTGGGGTTCACCAACCATGCGATTCAAGCAGCTACTGCCACTTTGTTGCTCGCTACCCAGCAAAGGCCTTGGTAGCGAGGGGGGGGAGAAAAGTGGGTAGCACTAGTGGGGTAAGGCTAGCATGTGGCCCATCGATCACCCATGCAGCCATACCTCATGAGGGCTAACGAGGTCGTGGGCTACTGTCAGTGCAGGGAGTTTGGCACGAGTACGCGACACTGCTGATGGTATACCCTTAGCAATTCTTCTATGTTAATAAGCGAAGGTACCCCTGCTGATGGTACCCTTAACAATTCTTCTACTACTATGTTAATAAGCGAAGTTACACCTGCTGATGGTACCGTTAACAATTCTTCTATGTTAATAAGCGAAGGTACACCTGCTGATGGTACCCTTAACCCCTGCGAAGGTGCCACTGCATTCACCCGCTGTACCAGTATGGTGGAGTGTTGGAATAATAATTCTGCATCTTATTCCATATCACGAAGAGGCCAAGCCCCCCCATGTTTGCCTGTATAGTTGGGTACGGAAGGTGTGGGGACCATTGCAGGGTTTGGCGTTGGCCGACCCAGTTCACGTGAGGAGTTGCCGGCCTGCAGGCTGGGCAGGCCGCAGCCCGGCACTATAGGACCACTGGACCGGTGTCTGGTTGGTGCGGGCCAAATGCCCGGCCAATTGTAGTATACATGCTTGGAATATCACTGATGAGCGGCATGCATGCCTAGATATAGATTGTCCTGGCACACACGTGCGCGGGATATCAGTTGACCTGGAAAATGGATCGTAATATGCGGGTGACGGTGCCATCCAACCTGGAAGCCAAGGCGTCCGTGAGGGTCCACGTTTCCACTCCGTGAATGAGGACGGGGAGGACGAGGACCTTGAAGAGGTCCTTCTCAGTTCTTGAGCCTGCCAAGGGGCTTGCGCCACAGATAGGCCCTGGTACCAGTGCAGAGTGGCCCATGCCAGGCCTATCCTAGCCTCAACATCGTCGGCAGAGTTGGGTATGATGCTGCCCAACAGCTTGAACGGGGCCTGGTACTGGACAGTGGAGCCATCCCGAGTCGGCTGAGAAAGACTCAGGTCTGGTGGGGGCCCCGCGAGCCCTTCCGCCATCGCCTCCTCGTTCCGTCTTCTTGCTGACCACCCGGGCCTCTCCAGGCAGTGGCTAACTATCACTTGCAACCAGCGCAGGCCAGAAATCGGGAGAATCCGGACCATGGTAGCTTGAGCCTGCCGTTATCTTGCCCGCGTTTTCGAGTCGTTCAGGATGATGAATATGAATGGAGATGGAAATGTGTATAGCCTTGTGCATATTGAAGTTATGGCCGGCTTACATGTAGATCGACTAGATGACCTAGGCGGTGGGGCCGGATACAGCTTGCTTGATCAGGGCGTGTGTTTCGAGCCTAACTGGCCGGGAGTGTAGGTGGTGAGCTACACAACGGTGTAACTATGCCTGGACATTAATTATTTAGTTAATTAGACTCGTGCTCCTGTTGGGGAGTCACGGATCGCCCGATGAATGGATGGATGGATGGACGGACGGACGGACGGACGGACGGACGGACGGACGGATGGATTGATGGATGGATCCGGATGGATGGATGGATGGATCCGGATGGATGGATGGATGAATGATGTATGTATGTATGTATGGATGGATGGATGGATGGATGGATGGATGGATGGATGGATGGATGGATGGATGGATGGATGGATGGATGGATGGATGGATGGATGGATGGATGGATGGATGGATGGATGGATGGATGGATGGATGGATGGATGGATGGATGGATGGATGGATGGATGGATGGATGGATGGATGGATGGATGGATGGATGGATGGATGGATGGATGGATGGATGGATGGATGGATGGATGGATGGATGGATGGATGGATGGATGGATGGATGGATGGATGGATGGATGGATGGATGGATGGATGGATGGATGGATGGATGGATGGATGGATGGATGGATGGATGGATGGATGGATGGATGGATGGATGGATGGATGGATGGATGGATGGATGGATGGATGGATGGATGGATGGATGGATGGATGGATGGATGGATGGATGGATGGATGGATGGATGGATGGATGGCCGGATGGATGGATGGATGGATGGATGGATGGATGGATGGATGGATGCGGATGGATGGATGGATGGATGGATGGATGGATGGATGCGGATGGATGGATGGATGGATGGATGGATGGATGGATGGATGGATGGATGGATGGATGGATGGATGGATGGATGGATGGATGGATGGATGGATGGATGGATGGATGGATGGATGGATGGATGGATGGATGGATGGATGGATGGATGGATGGATGGATGGATGGATGGATGGATGGATGGATGGATGGATGGATGGATGGATGGATGGATGGATGGATGGATGGATGGATGGATGGATGGATGGATGGATGGATGGATGGATGGATGGATGGATGGATGGATGGATGGATGGATGGATGGATGGATGGATGGATGGATGGATGGATGGATGGATGGATGGATGGATGGATGGATGGATGGATGGATGGATGGATGGATGGATGGATGGATGGATGGATGGATGGATGGATGGATGGATGGATGGATGGATGGATGGATGGATGGATGGATGGATGGATGGATGGATGGATGGATGGATGGATGGATGGATGGATGGATGGATGGATGGATGGATGGATGGATGGATGGATGGATGGATGGATGGATGGATGGATGGATGGATGGATGGATGGATGGATGGATGGATGGATGGATGGATGGATGGATGGATGGATGGATGGATGGATGGATGGATGGATGGATGGATGGATGGATGGATGGATGGATGGATGGATGGATGGATGCGGATGGATGGATGGATGGATGGATGGATGGATGGCCGGATGGATGGATGGATGGATGGATGGATGGATGGATGGATGGATGGATGGATGGATGGATGGATGGATGGATGGATGGATGGATGGATGGATGGATGGATGGATGGATGGATGGATGGATGGATGGATGGATGGATGGATGGATGGATGGATTTGCTGAGCTTCGCTCATTATATATATTATAATAATATAATTACTTACAGCAGAGTGAAATCACTCAAACCAAAGCAAACGCCCAGCTATAAACCTCTATACAGAGCCATGTCAAATCTCTATACTACGATAAGACCAATGGAAACTCCTAACGGGAGGAACCTAATAGCCCTGCTGCACCGCAAAATCAGCCCGCGTACGGCTCATTATATATATGACGGGCTCAAAGGGGACCGACCTGCCGTAGGTAGCGTAAGATTAGCGCTTGTCACGAGGGTACTGCACCGGCCGGCCCTTTTTGTGCCGAGGCTGAGTGTGGTTCCGGAGTGCACGCCTAGGTAGCTTCTAACGTACGTCACTACTAGACCTTGTTACCTGCGCCAGCCGCCAGGCGTGGCGCAACTGTGATTGGCAGTCAGTACACCTTGTACCTGCGCCAGCCGGCAGGCCTGCGTGGCGCAATGTGAATGATAGTCAGTACTAAGAGTGGTGTAGGGGACGTAGGGAGGCCTCTTTTCAGCTTCGCAACTTGATCCCAGCATTTGCTGGCAAGGTCGGCTGGCCGCTATGGCGGCTGCGCTGAATGTAAGACGATGCTATCGGCCTCTCTGGGCGTGGAGATCGAGGCCTGGAATAAATTTCTTTACGTTCTCAACCAACCGTTACAGGCCACGGTAATGGTTGTTGGGTGGGGGGCTCTACGATTTGAGTAAAAGGGTGTGATTTCCGGCGCTGGGCCCACTGACGATTCCCCTCTACCCCTGGGTGCGGCAAGCAGCTTCCTGACACTGGGGAAGCTGCGTTTTTTAGTCGGACAACGTCAGGGAAGGAGCCATACAGGCCAGGGCCAGCGGCTACGGTGGAAGAATCACAGGTGGAGGCGAATCTGCCTTAAACGTGGGGATGGCTAGCGCGGGGTGCCAGGGTAGCCCATAACTGCCAGGAGCCTGACAGCGGACCCGATCTTTCGGCCTGTGGCCAGACGGGAGTTTCGGGGAGGATGCGGGGCTGGAGCAAATCTTGGTGGGAGGAGCGCGCTCTTCATCATTGCCCAGTTTTTTCAGCAAAGAATGCTCGCCTGGCGAGGCTGCAATTCTGGCTGTTTTACCGCCTTTGTTTTTATCCTGTATGATGCATTATAGGAAAAGCAATAAAGAGTTCGGTTCAGCCAGGGGGGCATATCTATGCCATAAAAAATTTCCTACAACAACACAAGCCCTGGTCAGGGCCTTGGCTAAGCAGTTTCCAAGCCAAGGCCTTGGTAGGGTAGAGGGCCTATCGCCACAAAGGTTTCAATGCATGCCGGGAAATCCCAGCCTCGGGGGTGGGGCTGGTGCATGATGGGTCCTCAGTGGGCTTTTGAGAGACGGTCCGGGGGCGTAAGGCCTAATGAGCAGCCGCTGGAAACCGCCCCCCTAACGGGGGGAACGATATGGGTGCCGCCCTGCGTCCGCCGGGAAACCGTAGCGGCCACACGGGGGCGGCAGTACAGCCGTGGCAGCGTGCAAGAGGGGGGCCATGGGTGGAAAGAAACTCGGCACCAAGGTTGGCGACAGCCTTGGTGGCCAGGAAGGAGGTGTGGGGGCAACACCTTGTGTTCGAGTATGCTGGGCCCCCAGCATGGTGCTACAATAACCAACTTGATAATGATGTGCACTGAGTTTGAAGGTGTGGTATAGGCTGTCCGTATAAAGCCTAGCACACAAAAATGTAACATAAATGTTTCTCTTGGTGGGAAGGAACTCCAATGGACCAAAAACAAGAAATGTATTTGCTGAGCTTCGCTCATTTTATATATGACGCGTGGACGGGCTCAAAGGGCCGGGACCGACCTGGCAGCTGTAGGTAGCGTAAGACTAGCGCTTGTCACGAGGGTACTGCACCGGCCGGCCCTTTTTGTGCCGAGGCTGAGTGTGGTTCCGGAGTGCACGCCTAGGTAGCTTCTAACGTACGTCACTAGACCTTGTTACCTGCGCCAGCCACCAGGCGTGGCGCAACTGTGATTGGCAGTCAGTACACCTTGTACCTGCGCCAGCCGGCAGGCCTGCGTGGCGCAATGTGAATGTCTGAATGATAGTCAGTACTTCTTAGAGTGGTGTAGGGGACATAGGGAGGCCTCTTTTCAGCTCCCACCCACCCACCCACGCTGCTAAGAGGGGCAACACCTTGTGTTCGAGTATGCTGGGCCCCCAGCATGGTGCTACAATAACCAACTTGATAATGATGTGCACTGAGTTTGAAGGTGTGGTATAGGCTGTCCGTATAAAGCCTAGTAGCACACAAAAATGTAAAATAAATGTTTCTCTTGGTGGGAAGGAACTCCAATGGACCAAAGACAAGAAATGGATGGATGGATGGATGGATGGATGGATGGATGGATGGATGGATGGATGGATGGATGGATGGATGGATGGATGGATGGATGGATGGATGGATGGATGGATGGATGGATGGATGGATGGATGGATGGATGGATGGATGGATGGATGGATGGATGGATGGATGGATGGATGGATGGATGGATGGATGGATGGATGGATGGATGGATGGATGGATGGATGGATGGATGGATGGATGGATGCGGATGGATGGATGGATGGATGGATGGATGGATGGATGGATGGATGGATGGATGGATGGATGGATGGATGGATGGATGGATGGATGGATGGATGGATGGATGGATGGATGGATTAATTAATTAATTAATTAGACTCGTGCTCCCGTTGGGGAGTCACGGAGCATTAACCCCGATGGATGGATGGATGGGTGCACACATTCCTACCGGTCTAATCTATCTACATTGGCTACATACTACATCTATCTAACAACCTTCTAACTACAACATCTATCTAGGCAGCCGCACGCTGCCCTAGGGGGAGCTATCTAGCGTGCCTCCCGCGGGATTGCACACGCGGGCGCTTCCCCACTGGGGGGGCTCGTTGTCCTCTATGACCTGGGCCCACTTGGCCTTGTCCATCATCTTCTTCCAAATCACGGAGAGGCCTAGGCCCCCCATGTCCTCTACTAGCTGTTCTTTGAAGGTGCGGGCCTTGCGGCGTCGAACATCACTGGGCCCAGCCCACGTCAGGAGGTGCCGGCCAGGCTGGGCTGGTCGCAGTCCTGCGGGGGGGCCACGTGAGGTGTCTACCTGGTTGGTGCGAGCTAGGTGCCCTACTAGCTGCAGGCGGCGTTGCTTAATTGTGCTGGTGATATAGGGCATGCCCTGGTACAGGTCCTCATTGCGGACATGAGCAGCATATCCTACTCTGAAAATGGAACGCAGCATGCTGGTGACCGCGCCGTCCAGCTTGCGGGCCAGGTCGGCGGTGAGGGTCCACGTCTCGGCGCCATACGTGAGAACAGGAAGGACGAGGACCTTGAACAGGTCCTGTTTCTCGATCTTGCCCAGGGGCTTGCGCCACAGGGCCCGGTACTGGCGTAAAGCGTGCCAGGCGAGGGAGATGCGGTGGTCCACATCCACCTCGCAGCTAGGGAGCAGGCTGCCCAGCAGTTTAACGCGGTCCCGATACAGGACTCGAGAGCCGTCTAGGAGATAGAGGGGCGGCGCTGAGGTGGTGAGCCCAACCGCCAGGGCCTCTGTCTTCTTGCTGACCTCAAGCCCCACTGCACGGGCCTCGAGAGCCAGGCAGTCAAGCCATGTCTGCACGTGCTCAGTGTCCTCAAAGAGGGTGGTGTCGTCTGCGTAAATGATGTCTGCTAGCCGAATCTCCGTGTCCGCACCGCCATGCCAGAATTTGTTAGCAACCTGCACTCCTGGTTCCCTGCCCACGATGCGGGCAAATCGCTTGCGCGCCTGAATCATTACGTATTCGACAACAATAATGAACAGGTAGGGCGACAGCACGCAGCCCTGCCACACACCCTTCTGTAAATGGCATGGGGGCGTGGTCCCGTAAGAAGTGCGCACCGAAGTGGTGGACCCTTCATACAGGTTGCGGATGACAGCAATCAGGGGGCGGGGGATCAGGAACAACTCCGACGAGGATGTCCCAAAGCGCAGGCCAGAAAACCGAATCGAAGGCTTTGATGAAGTCCACCAGCACAAGGTGCAAAGGGGACTCACCAGGCTGAAGGCGTTGCAGTTCCTCCACCAGTCGGCGAGTAGCGAAGAGCGCCTGTACTGTGTTGCGACCTGAACGGAAGCCGTGCTGAGTCTCGCTGAGGTGACCGTCCAGGGCCGTGCGCAGGCGGTTCAGGATGAGCCGCATAAGAAGCTTGAGGGGGGCACTTTGAATGCACACCCCTCTGTAGTTGCCGGGGTCGGCAGGCGACCCCTTGTTCTTGTACAGCATCGTGCGAAAACTGTGTTGCCAGGCCGCTGGAGGTGGTTGCGACGACAGCAGAAGGCGGTTGCAGATGTCCCGGAAGAGCAGCATAACACCTGTGTCCTCGAATTCGGCTGCAAGTTTTACAACTGCGGCCGGAATCTCGTCAGAGCCGGTGGCTGCGTCATAACGCAGGCGCTGGACCGCCTCCGTGACCTCGCGAGAGGTGAAAGGAGGCATGTCAGACGGGTCGCCAAGTGGGCCGACCAGCGGGGGGACTAGGTAGTCCGCCGCTGACCTAGGCGGGGCCGGGGGCCCTGCGGGGCCGGCCAGGGCGGCCGGGCGGGCGGCGGCGGCTGGGAGCAGGGGTGGGAGTTAATATTGCCTGGCAAGCAATATTATTCTACTAAGCTACTTGGCTTGTAGAGATTCTACTTCCGGTTACTACAATCCAGAAACGGGTTCATTCTGATGAGTATTGCTCGAGATATGAGCAAGATACTGTTCTACTACATTCTACTTGGATTCGGTGATTCTACGGTGGTTCTTCAAGTGACGCGTGGCATACGACGTCTTGTCACAGTGTACGATAGGACATTTAGTCTCCGACACTGCGGTCTATTCAATGCTATTGATTAGACGTAACAAGTAGTGACAGGACTTGTGCGACAGGACACTGATGTGACTATTTATGGATAACGAGTCGAGATCTGCTGGTCCAGAGTGAAGGACAGCAATATTGTGAGATGATCTGTCCTATCAGTCATCTGGATGTGACTGCGTCACAATTAGTATATAACGAGCAGGACGCTGCCACTTGGTAGCACCACTTTCCCTGCACCTGTGTCCTCGCACCTTCGGCGACGGTTCTCACGTGCCTCGTGCGTTCTGTGCTGGTAGCCATAACCAGCAACGTAAACCTATTGATTAATATAACTACTTCCTCTGTAGATATTAATCAGTGCAGGCTGAACCACAGTTCAGCCACAGTTTCGTTAACTCGAATTACAAGCGAGTTCGTAATCTACTGATTACGGCATTGATTTCTGGTGTCGGCAATTTTTACGGTGTTTTCCATTATATGGGAAACACGCGTGAATATCGTGAGCCATCTCCCGAGCGTGCGTCGGCTCCATCGTCTTCAGGCTTTAATTTCAACGTTCAACGTACGGCGTCAACTGCTGCGCTGCATTCGCGTGCTGTTCAACCTTCGCTGTCTCAAGCGCTCGTCAGCCGGCCGCCAGTTTCTAACGATCTGCATCAGTTCGTCGACGACCTTACTCAAGATTTGGAAATCCTGTCGGAAAATTCCCATATTTTCCGAAGGCTTGCAGCGTCGGGATCAGACGAGCAAGCTCAAGTAATTTCGGCGCTTCGCACCTACGGCTTGGGTGTTCTGGCGTTGGCGACAGCGTGGTCTGGAATTTCGGCGACTCTTCCGGCTGTCGCAGTTCCGGTTAGCAACAACGGGTGGGCGTCGTCAGTCGACGGTATCATAAACGTCGCTGCTTCGATTCAGCGGCAATCAAACGCTGAGGAGCCAGGTGAAAACAGCGAGGGGCTTCCTGATTTATATCCGAGTATTGTGCAGCAGATTTTGGATAACGTATTGCAGTTTCCGCGCGACGATATGCGGCTGGATTAAATTTTCTGTTATAATTAACAGAGAATTAATTCAGGAAAATTTTTTTTCTTGGTTCCAGAGCTTAAGGGATTAATTTATTAATTCCCCAGCAGTATTCTTTCTTCAGCATCGGCATCGGCATCGACAGTTGTCATCGGCATTCGCAGCGACCATGCAGGGTTTGGAAGACGGCGAGATACGCGGCGAACGCTGCGGGGTCAGAATTTTAATCAGAATTTTAATCGCCAGCAGCAGCAGCAGCAGAGCAGCCCCGCAGAGCCAAGGCCCAGGAGGGCTTTGCTATTCTTAACCAGCTTCCCAGTCTCAAGGAGCACTGGACTGTTAAGGATAAGGATATTACCATTAGGCACCTTAAGGGATATAAGGGCTTGTATAATGGTAACAATCCTCTGCAGGTGCTGTGTATGTCACAGTACCTTCTTAAGTGTCCCAAGAGGGTGCAGAAGTATGTAAATGACAAGTTTGAGGATGGAGATTCCTGGGAGGTTTTTATAGCTGAGTTTGAGGTGTTCCTAGATGATAAGAGGGCTAGTGATGGCTCCTTTTGGAAGAAGGAGTACATTGATTTCAAGGCTGAGGGTCTGATTCTGCAGGCATTTGAGGATTTTCAGGAGCTCAGGCACAATTGTGCTGGCAAGGGGTATGTAGTGTCAGATGAGATTGCCATGGATGATTTCCTAGGTAGCCTGGGATTGGATGAGGTCACCTTGGATAACCTGCAGGTGCACATGCGTACATGCACCACCTGGGCTGCTATGGTGGCCAAGATCAAGGATTATTTCAGGGGCAAGTATGTGGGAGGCAAGAAGGAGGCAGACAAGGCCAGGGAGAAGCAGAAGGAGAAGGATAAGGTGGATGGCAGCTGCAGCAGGGGCAGTGTTCCCAAGGTCAAGGGCAACCAATGGGGGGGGCAGCCCTCCAACGGTTATGGCCCACCAAGGTCAGGGCCTTCCAAGCGGGGGGCTTCCAGGCCAAGGGCTTCAGTGGCTTCAAGCGTCGTGGAGGTCCTTCCCAGGAGCAGCCAGCGGCTCAGCGTCCCAGATTTGATTTCAACAGGGTGGGGTCCCAGCGGGGACCACCTGGGGTGGGGACACCTCGTATCACATGTTATTTCTGTCACCAGCAGGGCCACATCCGTAAGGACTGCCCTAGCTGGCGTAAGCAAAGGGGCCAAGGTGGGTATAACAACCCAACCTGACGGGCTCAGCCTTCCCTGGGCTTGCTAGGGTCCGCCAGGGAGGGGGCTAAGAGTGACCCCCCCATTACTCTGGATGAAGTTGATTTGCTCCCTGCACAGGTTGAGAGTCTCCCACTTAAGGTTGAGAGTCCCCCTGCACAGGTTGAGGGTGCATCCATGGAGGAAGAACACAATGGGGTAGTGACTGGGTCTTCCCACGTCACCATGGTGAAAGCAGTTACCACAAGGCAACAACGTTCCCACATGGCTCTTGGAGGTAGTTTGCGTACTCCTTCAATGTTGGAGCGTGGAAGTCCTGCCTTAGGGCAGGAAGCTCCTCTAGAGGAGGAGGGTGAGGCTGATGGCCTGAATGATGCAATGGGGAGCATGGTTGTAAGTGAGCGTGCTGTTCCAGCACCTCACCTGTATTTAATAAAATGTCTCTTGTGTCAAACATTGCATTGAGATTGCATCACATGTTTGGTCATGCTGCCCAGGCACTCCAGTTTGCAAGGAGGCTGGGAGGGACATCTTTGTTTAATGCAGTAAAACAGGTTGCTGAGGCTTGTTCCTGTAGGCTGGTTGCTCCCAAGCCTAAGAAGTCTCATGTCAGACAACCTGTGTTGCAGCCTGGATATGTACAATGTGATATCCAAGAAATCAGGAAACTGATTTTGTTGGTTGGTGTTGACAGATATACCAAGTACAAGGTGCTGGAGCTGTTGCAAGACAAGTCTAAGCCATGTTTGGTGGCTGGGCTCCAGGCTATCAGATCCAGAATGAAACCAGTGATCCAGCTGCAGTGTGATTTAGAATTTGAGTGCTGCATGGGGAATGAAGACCTCCCTGAGTTATTTGTTGTACACAGGGAGTCCCATGGCAGTCAAGGCGTGGTGGAGAGGACAATCAGAGAACTCAAGACTATTCTGCTGACGGAGAAGAAGATTCCAAGATTGGTTCCAGCTATTATCAAGACGGCCTGGTTAAGGTCAGTTGAGGACAGATTGAATGTCAGGGCATCCATGTATGTTGGAGAGGTCCCTGTGACTCCATTATCATTGCATCTTCGGGAGCTCCCTACTGAGGTTGAGCAAGCCTGGAAAGATAGCCTTATGTTCAAGTTTGCCAAGTTGAGGCAGAAAGACAAGGGCTGGAGTGTTCTGAAACCTGTTGTTGGCCAGAGGGTAATTGTGTGGAAAGAGCCCAAGCTTGCAGGCAAGCGTGGTAGCTGGCACCCTGGAGTAGTGACCAGGGTGGAACTAGCTGGGCACAAGTGCTGGGTGAAGATGGAGGATCCTCCCCAGAATGTGCACCGTCTGTCGTGGTCATATGTACGTCTAAGGGGTGCTGAAGCAGAGGCAGTAGCTCCTGATGTGACAACCTTGCCAGTTGGTCATGACGTCATCCCTGATCATCACGTTCAAGCTGGAAGTAATCCCCGGGTAAGTCCTGGCCAGACCCCTGGATCGGTTAACTTTCCATCCTTAGGACAGGCAGATGTGGTCCCCTCTAGCCTCACTAAGCATAGAGGTGTGGGCCTGAAAGATGTGGTGCTGGCTATGCAAAAAGCCAAGCAAGGACCTCGGGTGTCCAAGCTCAGCCAGTTGGAGGAGTCCGAGGATGCTGTCCTAGAGGTAGATACCAATGCTGAGGTTTCTGTTATGGGATCTCAACATACAGGTCAACGGCAGGTGCTTTCGCCTAGTTGTGCTTGGGTGTCTGACTTTAGTGGCAGGACACACATTATGGTATTGGGAGAGGTGCTGGTACCCTTCATGGGTGAGATGTCACATTTCTTGTGCTTGAAGATTATGATGGCCCTATCATCTTGGGTCAAAATTTTCTGAGCTCTCCTAGAATTGTTGTGGCATCTGATAAGCTGAGAAAGTTTGGCTGGGGTAGCATACCCTTGGTCAATTTTAAAACCTCCCTTGCCAGTGTATTTAATTCTGTGAAAGCGATCAAGAATGTGCAGTGGCCTGAGAATCAGATTCCTGTGGCTTCCAGTCTTGTGATGCCAGCTGCTCTTCACCCTAGCAGTATTGGTATTACTAAGAGATCACTGGCTGCTCATTCTCCTCTTAGCTATGATCAGCTTGTCCAGGAAATGAGTTCTCCTCTAATGTTTGAGGCCTGGAGGCTAGCATTTGCCAAGGCTCTAGAGGAGTGGTTGCAGTTTGACTGCTGTCAGCCTGTGAATGAAGTTCCCCCATACAGTACACGGTTGAAGCTCAGATTCGTCATCAAGCGGAAGGAGGTGGAGGGGGTGTCTGTTCCCCATGTGCGTCCAGTTCTCAATGAATACCGTGGTACTGGGGATCTTCTGGGCGAGGAGTTGTATACACCTGGGATGCTACATGATACATGGCGTATTTTATTGTGCCTGTATGTCGGTATGCTGAACCAGGGTGCTGATATGTCTTCAGTTCTGCTAGATTTCAAGAGAGCATTTCTGAAGGGTGATCCCAGTGTGGCTCAGCAGGTGTGGCATTGTGAAACTCCATTTCATGTGCCAGTTCCTGTAGCCTGGCAGGCAGAGCTCCAGTCTAGCTACCTGCTGATTCTGAAGGGTCTAGAAGGTCTCAGGTCCAGTCCCATCATTTGGAGGCTTACCTGGAAGACTTCTTGACTAAACACTGTGGGTTGAAGGTGTCATCTGTGGACCCATGTTTATTGCTGGGTAGGTGGCATGATTTACCTGTGTATGCTAGCCTGCATGGTGATGACTTGCACTTGATTGCTCCCACTAAGTGGTTGAGTCAGTTTGTGCCCATCATTAATGATGCATTTCCTTTGGGAAAAGAATTGTGGCAGAAGCCTGGAGAGGCTGTCACGTTCTGTGGAATGCAGGCTACATTGGTTCAGGAGGGGAGTCAGTGGCTGATTAAGCTGCAGGCGGGCAATGACTACAAGAGTACCATTCTTCAATCTGTTCCAGAGGTCATGACGTCATCCATTGCACCTGAGCTGAAAGGCAAGTTGGCCTGGTATGGCAGCATTTGTGGGCCTGACATGATGGTCCATAGCAGATCCCCTGATGATGTGCTAATCCTGGAGGAGCCTTCCCAGATTATTGCACATGTTAAGGTGACGGTCCCGGCGCGAATTTTTTGGCGCCGAAAAAATTCGCGGGACAGGTCCGTACCGTGAAAAAGTGGTGCACGGTGCGCGCACCCCTACCGGAGCTGGCCATGGCGACGAGCTTTCAGGCAGAGTAGAAAAAGATAGCTCGCGGAATGCAGAGAAACTGTGCTAATCTTAAAGACGACAAGTTTATGTTGTTACTTCTTAGCGGAGTTCGCGTTTTTTGCAGTGTCGATGATTTTATTGATGACCATCGCCACGGGGGTCCAATCTGAAGTTTTCGTCGAGAGGAATAAATTAGAATGCACGCTGGCGGCGGTGATGGTCAGGTTTTATGGGATTTACCTAGCGTCAAGGATGCGTTTAAATTGTTATTGGTAAAGTGTTACAAAAAATTGCTGGGTTTCGCCAAGATTTCCTTCATGATCGGTAAGACACTCTCCAGGCACGCGGGATGCGCGTCTTATTATTCCATGGAAGGTTGTTCTTTCCTGCGCCGCTGGGCGAAGGACAACGCCGGTAATGGTACGATCGTGTGCTCAGCGTCACCCTATGGATGTTTCGCTTCCTTTATGGGTTATCAACGCAAGGTTTCGGCTTCTTTCCGTGCAGTTAGCGCCAGGTAGAACGCCATTCCGTGCTGCGCATCGCCAGATTCCTGGCACCTTTTAGTGTTTTTTATGTACGTTGCATGGCTGGGACGTGTCAAAGCGTGAGCCGTGGCATGCCGTCAAGTTGTCGGGGATTTGCTGAGTGGTTTCTTGGAAGGAGATTGCTAACAGCACTCAGTTTTGTGTGAATATTGACGCAGCCTTTCTTAGCAGCGGCTTCATTGTGGTTAGAGGCTCGCAAGCTTGATGTTGTTTCTTGGCAAACAATTGCGCTGGAAAGAAAGGTGGCAGTGGTTGTTCTGAGGGGCATACTGCATGGGTGGAACTGCACGTAGGTAGGGGTTATCGATGTCTTGTTGGCCTTTCTCCCACTAAAATGGGAGAGCCCTAATTCATATGCTAGCAAGGCAAGGTAACCATGGTAAGAAGCCTTGGCAAGCAGCATGTGTGATACTTGCTTTCTCTGTGGACTGTCTGTTGTTACCCTTGGTTGGGCAATTAGTGGATATGGCTTTCCAGGGTGTGTTTGAATTCGGACAGCTTGTTTTTGGGATGATGCCCACACCATAAACCTGGAATATGCATTAGAATTGTTGGCTAGGCATGTAGAGCTACCTGCCTCATTGCTGTGCACACACGCAACAGTTTGCCCGTGTCGAGGTAAGGCAAGGGCACATGACGTGCCCAGCCACCTCCTTGTACATTGTGGTCAAATTGGGCATGGTCAGGAGCCTTTTGGATGGCATAGGAAGTGTTAGTGTGCCTCAATACTCACTATTGCCTTCCTTAGCGTCTGCACAGGTGGCAACCTGCTAAACGCTATAACTTCTACATTTGTACTCAGAATGAGCTCAGATTTTGTGGCATTAATTGTCGATATGTGTAGTATTTGTGTATATCTCCCCGGGCTCTAAATATGTGTTTTTGATTTGATTTATTTTTTTCAGCCTAAAAAAGTACGGTTTTTAGGGGAAAATTAATAACTTCAATAATACTCTTCATTCCGGGGCTCCAATTAGGTAGGCAACCTCACCATATACGATTTTATATGGGAATATATTGAAACATGAGTAATTGTGCCCCCATTGTCCTAGGGGATATGCCCCTAGAGTAGCGTCTTTTGTCCGTTTTTGCGTAATACCGGTCACTAAAAGGGGTATATACCCCCCATCAGTGGGTGGGATGGACCCCCACACATCCCATTTACATGGCAAAATCATAGTTTGGGTGCCCCAAGGCCAGCTTTGCATGTTATTCCATATTATGGTTTTTGGGGGTCTGGCATAGGACCCTCACCTTAACAAGTCTCCTGGTATTACTTTAGCTGGGATTGATGTGTCTTTGCCATTTTCCTTGGATATCTATGTTGATAGCTCCATGGATAGCAGGCAAGTTTCTAAGGTCAGAGGCAGGTCAGCTGGCTTGTTTGTGCTTCAGCAACATAGGCCTAGTCTTGTGGCCTGGTACAGTCGTCTTCAAAGAAGGGTTGCTGTGAGTTCAGATGTCTCTGAGTGCAGAGCCATTTGTGAAGGGATTCAGTCCAGTTTGTACATCAAGGAGCTGTTGCTAGCTATGGCTTCAGTGACTCCTCATACTCTTCAGATGGAAACCTTGATCCTTTCAGATAACATGGGCATGGTCCAGTTTGTGCACAAGCAGTTGGCCAGAAGCAGAGATCTGGATTATCTCCTGTTGAAGGAGTTGGCAGGTCTGGTAGATATTCAACATCTTCCAGGTTCTGAGAATCCTGCTGATGCCTTGACCAAGTTACCTCACAAGTCTGCTGAACAATATAAGCTTCTTTACAAGCTGATGAGCTCCTCTGTGTGAGTTGAGCAATTCCAGTTGGAGCTTTGAGTTTGGTGACTGTTGGGTGAGAAGAGCTAACATTGAGCTGGGCTCTGTTATGCTGAGAGCTGTGATGCTCTGAGGGCAGTAATGCTCTGTGTACATATGTGTATAATACTGTATTCTATGTAATGCTCAGTCATGGAGCATGATGTTGGTTGGGGGTTTGTCCTCAGTTTGAGGTTTGTCTCAACCAAAGGGATTTTATAGGGCAGGGTTCGATTCCCTGGGGCTGCTTAGGCGGATTTTCCCGGATTGGCTGGCCCATCAACCTTGCTGGTGAGGTGGCGACAGGTCCCCCTAGTTTTGTCCCAGACAGAGGAATGTAGTTTGTCATGTGCTTAATATATTTTGTGATGTGCTATTTCTCAGTCCATGGTGGGCGCCAGTTCTGATAACTATCAATGTCTACCTGATAAGGTCTTGTGGGTAACTTGTGGGGTTCCAATCAGGAGCCATTATGGTGATGATTCCATTTTGGTCATTATTCTGGTTAGCCACAAGCTGCTATTCCAAACACTTGGCTTTCTACTTCCAGTGGATAGGGAATTCATTGTAATTCGTCATGGCTGAGATGTGTTGTGATCTGGTGCTTGATTAATCCCGAGCAGAGACTACAGAGAGCTGGGAGGGATGTCAAGTGCTATGCATGTTGTTTCTATATATGTGTTGCCAAGCCTAACAGCTCTAAAAGAAAGAAAGGGCTGGAGTTAATATGGCTGTTACGTCCAAGCTCTAAAAGAGAAGAAAGGGCTGGAGTTAATATTGCCTGGCAAGCAATATTATTCTACTAAGCTACTTGGCTTGTAGAGATTCTACTTCCGGTTACTACAATCCAGAAACGGGTTCATTCTGATGAGTATTGCTCGAGATATGAGCAAGATACTGTTCTACTACATTCTACTTGGATTCGGTGATTCTACGGTGGTTCTTCAAGTGACGCGTGGCATACGACGTCTTGTCACAGTGTACGATAGGACATTTAGTCTCCGACACTGCGGTCTATTCAATGCTATTGATTAGACGTAACAAGTAGTGACAGGACTTGTGCGACAGGACACTGATGTGACTATTTATGGATAACGAGTCGAGATCTGCTGGTCCAGAGTGAAGGACAGCAATATTGTGAGATGATCTGTCCTATCAGTCATCTGGATGTGACTGCGTCACAATTAGTATATAACGAGCAGGACGCTGCCACTTGGTAGCACCACTTTCCCTGCACCTGTGTCCTCGCACCTTTGGCGACGGTTCTCACGTGCCTCGTGCATTCTGTGCTGGTAGCCATAACCAGCAACGTAAACCTATTGATTAATATAACTACTTCCTCTGTAGATATTAATCAGTGCAGGCTGAACCACAGTTCAGCCACAGTTTCGTTAACTGTGGGGGCGGCGCAGCTGTCCCCACGACCTCGGCCGTGGCCGTGGCCCAGGTACGAAGCCGCTTGGCTGGGGCGCCGGGGACGTCGTGGCGGTGGGGCCGGCCGAGGCCGTCCGGGTGCCCGAGGCGCTTGTACCAGAACCAGGCCCCCTTGCCGTCGTGCTTCTGCCCGGGTTGGTCTGTACGCCGTACGAATGCGATAAAATGCGGGATAAAGCATATTTTGGGCCTCGACGTATTTTACGCGTATTTTACGTCTGACCACGCGGTTTGGACTTAGAATTTTTCGGGGGTACCAGCGGGCAGCGGGCACTGGCGCGGTGCCCAGGTTCTGGGCGCGGCGCGCTGTTGCGAACCCGACCCTTGGAACGGGCGCAACAATGGAATAAATTATGTGTTTTGGCTTGTTGTCATAGTCCGTAGGACTTTGGGACTCATTTCGGGACTTAATTTGGGAATTGTCCCTTGGTCAGGACTTTTGTATGGAATTATGATAGTTTGTGTGATTCGGACCAGTTATTTTGGGCCTAGGTTGATGTATGCGATCTTCTACTAGGGGCCGGTGCAGTCGCGCCGCGCTGCGTACTTTATAGCTGGTTGAGATATTGTACTCATGCGTGGATTCTGTAGCCTGGCGAGGGTCGATGTCGACCCGAGGATCTTGTGTGGACTGCATGTTTCGGAGTTCTCTGGAAGGTCGGCGCCATGTCGGCGCCTCTTGCCAGCTTGGTGGCAGACCTAGGTGAAATTGGTCCGAGGACGAGAGTCTCGTCCTCTGGGTTTGATGAATGTAAAGTGCGATGACGCCTTCATATTAAACCTGGGGCAACTATCCATTTGTAATTGGTATTGCTAGCCATTATAAGTGTGTATTAAATAGCTTGGCATCAAGCCGCGGTGCCAGATATCTCACGACCCCAGTCGTGAAGCGCAATCTGCATTAGGCCACCTTGATTCTTCCTATTACCGGCATAGTTGATCTTTCGCGACGTAGCTCAGGCTAGGTGTCTGGGCTGGCACGTTACACTCCCGGGAGACGTGATGGTCGCAGTTAGTGTTGGTGCCTGTGTCATTCTACCAAACTAGCTGCGGGCCATTGGTGCCTCTCGCTAATACGTTTCCCGGACGACATCTTCGGACGCGATCCCAGTTGGCAGCGTTGTCTGTGTAATTCAGCCCCTGGGCGCCTTCCGCTGTGGTTGACTCGACATCAGGTGTCTTGCAGACGGGATGACGAGTTCAGCGCTTGCGCGCGCATCTCCGCACACGCGTGTAGGCAAGACGTGATTCAGCTTGGTGGTCCTCCCTCAGTGCATCGACCACATCGGATAGTTCTGCACGCGAGCACCTCCCGTAGTCGCTGATGACGACTGCCGTGATCCGTATTTTGGCCTTTGCTCGGCGGTGGCGTTTACAACGCTGTCACATGCTGGCGCGTGCGCGCCCCGCGGACCACTTTTGCGCACCCCAACTGTTGCGTGCCCGCCACTGTGCATGGTCGCGCGCAACGTGTCCGCCACGCGCGTATAACTATCCCAGTTGTGATAAGCATCGTCGCCTGCAGTGGCGCATCCGGTAGTATTGTTATCGGTCGACCCCATCAATTGGGTTGTCTTGGCGTTGAGTGGTGTGCGCCTCTGATTCGGGCCGTTGGCGGAATTTTATATGCTGCCGCGGCCTTGCACTAGCGCGGTCGCCAGGGAGGGCAGCGGTGAGAGGAAAATTGATGGATTTGTGGGAAGTGGGGGAGATTCCAGGATGGATTATGGGGGTTCCTGTCGATCCTGCTGTTCCAGTTCAGAGATCCAGAGTTTCCAGTCACATTGCCCTGTGATTTGTTCCAGTTTCCAGTGGTGCCTCATGTGATGAGGGCACGGTATTATGTTAGGCTTGACCTGGGGTAGGTAGCCGGCCTTAGGCCAACCTGGACCTGGTTCTTGGTGTAAGGTCCCGGTAGATAGGACAAACGTGGGAGTCGGAAGGTGGACACTATAGGAATGACTTCGTGGTGGGAAGACAGCCAGTAGGCAAGGTGGAGCGCCCCACACCTATAATGCCAATGGATGCCCTGTACCGTCAGTACTGGGAATATCCCCGCCGTCTGGAGCAGTCTCTAGTCATGGAAGCCCCGCCATGGCGAAAAAGTCAAACGAGCTGTTCATTCAGGCGACTGTTAACCCACGCGGAGAAGTTTCTGTGGTCAAAACCCGAAAGCCCTCACGTGATAGGATCTGGTTTCCTCCCTTCGGCCTATAGTAGGGAGATACGTTGACTACGTCAAGACTTGTCCTTGTGTGGCGAGTTTTGGGGGAATTGGTTTTACTGGCCCGTTGGAGAACAAGGGCTGGGACATAGTACCCCTATGGTCAATCTGATTTTGCCCTGCGTGGCAAGTAGAGTAACCCTGCGTGGTTAGTAGTATGTTTGTTGTGTGCTTTCTCCCTTTCGTTGTTGGTCCTTACCTGCATGACGGTAGGGACTACCGTCCCCCGGGGAGGGGGAGGAGTGTTGCGAACCCGACCCTTGGAACGGGCGCAACAATGGAATAAATTATGTGTTTTGGCTTGTTGTCATAGTCCGTAGGACTTTGGGACTCATTTCGGGACTTAATTTGGGAATTGTCCCTTGGTCAGGACTTTTGTATGGAATTATGATAGTTTGTGTGATTCGGACCAGTTATTTTGGGCCTAGGTTGATGTATGCGATCTTCTACTAGGGGCCGGTGCAGTCGCGCCGCGCTGCGTACTTTATAGCTGGTTGAGATATTGTACTCATGCGTGGATTCTGTAGCCTGGCGAGGGTCGATGTCGACCCGAGGATCTTGTGTGGACTGCATGTTTCGGAGTTCTCTGGAAGGTCGGCGCCATGTCGGCGCCTCTTGCCAGCTTGGTGGCAGACCTAGGTGAAATTGGTCCGAGGACGAGAGTCTCGTCCTCTGGGTTTGATGAATGTAAAGTGCGATGACGCCTTCATATTAAACCTGGGGCAACTATCCATTTGTAATTGGTATTGCTAGCCATTATAAGTGTGTATTAAATAGCTTGGCATCAAGCCGCGGTGCCAGATATCTCACGACCCCAGTCGTGAAGCGCAATCTGCATTAGGCCACCTTGATTCTTCCTATTACCGGCATAGTTGATCTTTCGCGACGTAGCTCAGGCTAGGTGTCTGGGCTGGCACGTTACACGCGCTCACTGCACATTTGAGATTTTTACTACTAGAAGTAGATGCGTACAGTTCGTTTCATAAAGCGCAAGCCTTGCAAAATGTTTGGCC
The DNA here is from genome assembly GCA_009746045.1 of Mesostigma viride. Lineage (NCBI taxonomy): Eukaryota > Viridiplantae > Streptophyta > Mesostigmatophyceae > Mesostigmatales > Mesostigmataceae > Mesostigma > Mesostigma viride. The sequence continues at coordinate 71,972 of RPFO01000850.1, read as the reverse complement.
GGTAGGAGACAGCTAGGACTAGGTACATAACGCATAATAACAGTGTGCCAGCAAATGCCAGCTGTGCTACTGACGGTGTAATGCAATATAGTGACGACGAGGCCAGTGCGACTGTGCGACAGTGTGCAGCCATTTTCGATTTGCAGCCATGAAGAAGAAAGGGCCTGAATGGGATTTCGTTCTCGAGAAGAAAGAAGCAGTCACAGATGCTGTTAGTAACAAAACGCAGTTTGTGTCGAATAAGTTCTGCTCATTTTGCAACAAGAAGTTCTCATACGGGGCGGGGGCAATCAGCGTATTCCGAGTCCGTGCACACTTTGCCGGAATCGCAGGGGAAGGGATGTTACCCTGCGACAAAATTCCACCGAATATCCGGAGCAGGTTTCTCAGGATGTATAACAACAAGTCGCAGCAGTCAGACGCCAAGAAGCAGCACAATTTGAACAGGGCAATGGCGGAGATGGGAGGGGCTGCGCCGGCTGACTTGTCGTCGGTTCCCAGCAAAGGCCAGCTGAGCATCACCAAATGTCTGGTTCCCGTCGACGAGAAAGGTGTCCAGCTGCTGGCTGCTGAATTTTTTATCGAGAACGGCATTGCCTTCAATGCGGCTGAGAGCGCCTCTTTCAAGCAGATGGTGGCCGGCATGATCCAGTACAGAGGAGGGCACGTCACCCCTCCTTCTCGGCAGTTGTTGGGTGGCGACCTTGAGAGCATGGTCCGTAGTTGTGTCTTATGTCCTCTCATGCATTATAGAGTGGATGGCTTTCCTTACAATTAATTAATTAATTGATTCCTTACAATTCCCGTTGCAGCATGCTCCCCCCTGCATTTAACGAATCATAATCAGATAGGATTGCAGGGCATAAATGGAAGATGTTAATAAATAAGCATATACACCAAATTTCAGTTGTAATAAATGCATGACCATCATCAAGGAGCGTGCTAATTGGGTGACTGACAATTGGACCACAAAAACTGTCGCGCATTTTACCACCGCGTATTTTATACCCCCCACGTATAATACGCGTATTTTAAGTCCACGTATTATACCCCGCACACGTATTTTCCAACCCGGGCTTCTGCTGGCAGCTGCGCAGGTCCTTGACCATCTGCTGAGCATCTGCCTTCTCAGCCTGCTCGTAGGCGGCCCTCAGAGCTGCTTGCAGCCCAGGTTTGGCGAGCGGATCTCTGTTGCGGCGGAGCATCTGCCTGGCGGCGACCACTGTCGGTGCGTGACGGTGGACAGCAAGCTGCCGACGCGGAGGCAAGGTGGGGACGGGGTGTGGGCAGCCAGGCGATACTTGGCGGCGACACCACGGAGGATCACTGAAATATCCCCCGGCGGCGGAATGGGGTGTAACTGCTGTCGGCTGCCCCCGGCGTCGAATACGGCCAGGAAATCATCCCTGTGCGACATAGCGGCCTGCTCTTCTGCTGACATCTTGTCGGCATCCTTCAGCACAATCCGGAGCACTTTCAGATCTGGCTGGGGTGCCAGCTGTCGCGACGGTTTCACCCCAGGAAACCGCAATCTGATGCGAGCGAGCACGAGACGATGATCAGATTCCACCGTGCTGACAGAATCTTGCAGGACGCGAGCATCGACAACTGAGGGGCGCTGAGCCCGACGTACGCAGACATAATCAAGGCACACCCACCCGATCCGACGGCCCAAAAAAGGTGGCCAGCTGCTCAGCGGGGCGTGCGAAAGAAGCATTGCATGCAACCAGCGCAGATTCTGCCAGCAGATTCGCAAATAAAGGCGTGTTACCGTTGGCTGTCGTGTTGGTTGGGGAATACTGAGCGCCCCCAGTGCCAACTGGCAGCGTGGCGTTGGCGTCGAGCAGCATAACCAGGAAGTGCCGAGCTGGGATGTTGGCCTCCTCCTCCTTGAGGGTGTCGAAGAAGGCCTCACGTTCCGCCTGAGCTCGACCCGCATGTGGTGCATATCCCACGATAACGGTTAGCGTGTGGTGTGAATGGCCCTCAGTGGCCGAAAAAGTGGCCACTAGCACACGCGGGGACCGCAGCACGATGGACTGGAGCTGCTCTGATGCTGCCGGCGAGCACAAGAGGCCCACACCACCTTGGCCCGGCGCGTCGCCGCCACCATAGTGGAACCGCCAGCCTGCCCGCAGGTCGTCGACCAGCAGACCGTTGACCGCGTGCTGAGGGTCAACGGTGCGTCGGTGCTCCTGGACTCCAAGAACAGCGATCTTGTTGTCGGCGCACAGGGCGATCAGCTCGTCGACGCGTTGGCGTGCTGGGGTGCCGCCGCTCGTAGAAGGATCTGCAGGGAGGGTGCGCACGTTAAAACTTGCAATACCAAGAATGGGCCGTTGCCCTATTAGCGGGGGGGTGGGGGTGGGGGTGGGGGTGGAGAAGGGTAGTGCTGGAGGTGGGGGTGGGGGTGGGGGGGGGGGGAGGGGGAGGGTGGCGATTGGGGTTAATGCTTGTCAACGCATGGAGGCTTTCTTTCAGGACGGATATGCGTCGTCTCCGTCCTGGCTGGGGTCGCCGGCGTGTCGACTGGGCCTCATCCCGCTCAAGGCGGGCTAGGAGGCGTGTGAGGCTGGTAAATTGGCGGGAAGGGTGACCGTGGCGTGCCTGGCGACCTTGCATCCTGATCATGCTCGCACGGTGCGACATGAGGATGGAAAGGGGCTTGTTTATAAAGGCTGTGCCCAAAGCCTATTGTACCGCGAGGCCGCGAGGGTGTGCCCTTACCGGGCGGCATCCATACCCGGGACGTGCGTAGACGATGATGACGCAGCTGGGGCGGGCCTGGTACGGCCCGACTTGTGCCGCTTGTTAGGAGCCTGCGCCTCCGTGCGCTGGCCGTTGATGAATAGCACGGGGGTGTCGTGGACGAGGCGGACGTAGACCTTCTGGCCATCCTGCCTGGCCTTGATCGCCACGTCGCTGCCCAGCAGACCATTCTTGATGACTAGCTGGGCCGGTGAGAGGAGGTCGTCGAGGCTCGGCGCGTTTCTCCCGCCTAGGAGCTTGCGGGCCTGGAGTACCTTCACCTTGCTGGCCACATTCGCAAAGGTCACCCGGATGGGGCCAGGCTGGCCCGCCATCCAGGCTGCCGACTCAATGCGGATGCGTTCGTTGCCCAGTTGCAGCCTGCCCACGATGAGGCTGTGGTACAGGCGTTGCGCTAGCATCAGGTCCGTTTCAGGCTGCTGTGCGACCTGGAAATACCGGACCACTATACTGCGTGAGCGCAGGTCCTCCTCGATAGCAGTCTTGTGGGCTGCAGCCCCCCTGCGTGCGGCATCCTCCATTAGGTTGGCAATGTCCGTCTGTTTGACCATGTTAGCGTAGCTGGTGGCCGGTGCGGGGGCGGCTGGTTGGGGCGGGCTGGTCAGGGCGGCCTTGACCTCGGCAATGCTGGAGCGGAGCTCGGCAGTGTCTTGACGGATAGCGGTGGACAAGGTGCCGAGTTGGGCAGCCATGTCTGCGACTTTCTTATTGAGCTTGTGCAGGTCTGCTGCTTCCGGGGAAGCATCGGGGGTGTTGGCGGTGCCGTGATCGGCGTCCTCGAAGGCGGCAAAGAGTGCCCGGAGGCAAGGGGCCTGCGCGTGACTCAAGAAAACAGAAAGTCGAAGCTGTGGCTCGTCCAAGTCGGCGATGTCGTTCACTGGAATGGTCCCGCCAGACGCGTAAGGAAAATATATCTCCTTGCCGGTGTCGTGCAGGTGGCGCAGGATAGCCTGCGCCTGCTCGGCGGTAAGCGAAAAGAACTGCTGCTCGTCGACAACCTGGCCAGGCATGAAGGATGCTGGGTCGAACTCAGCGTCGTTAGCGTCGTCGTCGTCGTCGTCGATGGCGTCGTCAATGGGGGTGTCTTTGGAAGACGATGGCGGGGGATCTGGCTCTCCATCTCGTCGGCTGGGGCGTAGCAAACCCGCTTGGAGGAGGCGGTAATGGCGGCCGCGTTTGCCTGGGGCTGCGTCGCAATGGTTTCCGCATCTGCAATTAGTTGCGTAATCGTGTTGGGCGCTGAAGCCTCCCTCTCGGAGAGAGAAGGGGAGGCGGTTGACGGAGTTTCTGCCATAGCTGGTTCCGGAAAATTACGAACCCTGCCTGTGCTGCGTTTTATGATATTGCGCTAAATCTTGGGCGATGGCGGCTGAAAATTATATCATCGTGTTCGTCATGAAAAGACGCATCTACTGCAATTTACCCGACCAAATTTCATGCCCGGATGTAAAAGTTATGAGCATTCTCGGCATCCATAGCTCGGCACACCGTAAATTTTGTGGGCACAGCATAACTCCCGATGGATGGATGGATGGATGGATGGATGGATGGATGGATGGATGGATGGATGGATGGATGGATGGATGGATGGATGGATGGATGGATGGATGGATGGATGGATGGATGGATGGATGGATGGATGGATGGATGGATGGATGGATGGATGGATGGATGGATGGATGGATGGATGGATGGATGGATGGATGGATGGATGGATGGATGGATGGATGGATGGATGGATGGATGGATGGATGGATGGATGGATGGATGGATGGAAGGATGGGTACACACAATCCTACCGGTCTAAGTTATCTACAAGCTATCAAAAAAAACAGCCCTATAATGCCTGGACATGCTTAGGTTTTGCAATTATTAATTTATTAGTTAAACGCGCGCTCCCGTTTATAGGGAGTCACGGAGCACAATAATACAGAGTTAAAGTGCTTTTCATCCCTGTAGGTTGCACACTGGGAAGGTGGTAGCTCTAGACATCCGTCTTCCCTCATGCCCGGAGGCAAGCCACAGCTGCAATTTAATTAAGCTACTCACGAGGAGAGTCTAGCATATAACTGTGTGTGCACCAATGCTGAAATGTGGGTGACATGGCGGGGCATTGTCTGGCACGATGAAACTGGAGACTGTTCAAGATGCGCGCGTAGACACATGGGGGTGCATAGGCTGAACTAACTAAAGGTAGCCGGTAGTATGCTGAGCCATGTACACGGCGCTGCGAAGGCCATCCAAGTGGCTAGGCCATATATACAGCAGTACATCAACATCACGCAACGCGCAACCCTATCTGAACCTATACACGTACTGTAGTGTAGACATTAAATCGATCCTGCATGTCACATGGGTGGAACCCATAGCTTGCTGTTATTGTACAGCAGGTCCCCGCCCTCACCAGTGGACTTTGGGCTTCTCGGGGGATTGCTTGTGGCGGATAAAGCCATAAAGGTGGGCCACAGCTCGCGACGCTGCTGCTGCTGCGCGGGAGTTAGGTCATCGTCCAGCAACCATGGGGTGTCCAGAGTGCAGAGATTTGGACTGCCGAAGGAAGCGCACAGTATCCTCTGGGGACTCAAAGGTGAGCAGCACTGGCCGGGGGAAACGTTCTTGTCCCACGAGCGGGGCAGACGGTACGTACCTTGCAGTGCGATGTCACCTTTGCCACCTCCACGTTGGGTGAGTGAGCCCCATGCGGTAAGGAGCGTGCTCGTCAGCTTAGCGTCAAAAGACTCGGTATCCTCCCCAAGGTCCATATGCATGGGGAAGCGACGCAGAATCACGCGGCAGCTGCGCGGTTTGCGCTGGGTGGGCTCCTTGCGCTGGGCATCCACTACGCCCAAGCAAGCTGACCCCATAGAATGGGGTCACCCTCGTGAAACTAGATATGGCTGCCAGCGTGCCGTTGTCAAGGAAATTTGCGTCTCGCGGCTTGTAACGGTTCAGAATGTTGCTCAGAATGATGATGCGTGATTTTCGTAGGTCAGGGGTGGCCAGATGTATAGCATTGGGAAAATACAGGTAGAGAATTACTGATTTCTTGGTCGCCAGTATCAGATGAGTAATGGCACGTCATATTTCGATTTTCTTCTTATGGCCCGGCAGTCTGCGCCAGCCCGAGCACCCAGTTTTGGTACGGGACATCCGCAGCAGCGTCCCTGTGAATTCGGATGCGTTGATAGGTCATCTTTGCACAGAACATCAACCTGGTAATCATGGCGGATGCATGCATTATCCGGATATGGCGGCCTATGCCTGCATGGAAAGCATTAGCCCGTGTGAGATATGAGGGTCCCGGCCAGCAGAACCCGGAAAGGTCGTGATCGAGCCAGGTACGGCAACGTGTTTGCATGTTGTTTGCACGGAAATCTGTCGTTTATACATCCTTGTTTCACGAGTGTATCAGTGCCTCTTGCAGCAGGTTTCCATGCCTGCTGTAGCCTGTATGAGTGCTATTAGCCCCAAATCTGCTCAGTTTGTGGTGTTTCTTTGGAGGATGCCATTGCGTTGGTGCTGGTTTAGCAACTTCTTTGTTTTCCAGCACTTTTGACAGTCCTATGTGGCTGTATACAATGCATAAGTGTGTGGCATTTCATGGATAGCTGCATACGCGCGCGTAACCCACACACGTAAGTGAGCGGATTATATAGGTCAGTTGGGCTATCCGTGCGGTCTGACCCAAGGAAATCATGGTGGCACTATCCAATGAAATTGTCCAATGTTAATATTGAGGTTCCTGACCCTCCCAGCAGGTGTTATTATCTAAGGGGCTTTTGCTTACCTGAAAATGATCGTCTTTTGTCCCATTATGAACTTTGACAGTAAATATCTTGCAAATCACATAATGGACTCGTGATATTATTGCATTTTCTGAAAGCCCTTCAAGTGTAAATACTCCTAGCACCTTGGTTGGGGGTATTTGGAGTTGTGGCCTATAAGTTATGATTTTTTGCATTTTCAGGGGTCTAAAAATGCCAAAAACCCATTCCCGGACTATGGGATACATTCTAAGCTACTTCCTGCAAGGGTGGGAATGTAAACGACACTTGCTCTATAGGTGCACCAAGGGCACCTGCACCCCCATGATCTATCAAGCTATGCCCAGCTAAGGGGGAGCCTGTCATGTGGGGGAAGATCAACATGGCTATACGAGAGCTAGGGCATGGCCTCTCATCAGAGAGTGACTCTCTGTATAGGCAGGGCTGAGCTAATTCTTAATGCAACATCCATGGAAGTCCCATTATAGGCAGGGCGTGGCTAAAATCTTAAATGCATCATCCAAGGCCATTATGGGCGCACATGCGCTGGGGCCGCGTGGTAGGCTAAGCCTTACTAATCTACTGCTGGGGCCGAGACGTGGACCCTCACCGCCGACCTGGCCCGCAAGCTGGACGGCTCAGTCACCAACATGTTGCGTTCCATTTTCAGAGTAGGATATGCTGCTCATGTCCGCAATGAGGACCTGTACCAGGGCATGCCATACATCACCAGCACCATTAAGCAGCGCCGCCTGCAGCTAGTAGGGCACCTAGCTCGCACCAACCAGGTAGACACCTCACGTGGCCCCCCCGCAGGACTGCGACCAGCTCAGCCTGGCCGGCACCTCCTGACGTGGGACGGGCCCAGTGATGTTAGACGCCGCAAGGCCCGCACCTTCAAAGAACAGCTAGTAGAGGACATGGGGGGCCTAGGCCTCTCCGTGATTTGGAAGAAGATGATGGACAAGGCCAAGTGGGCCCAGGTCATAGAAGAAGACAACGAGCCCCCCCCTGTGGGGAAGCGCCCGCGTGTGCAAACCCGTGGGAGGCACGGCAGACAGCTCCCCTAGGGCAGCGTGCAGCTGTCTCGATAGATGTTGTAGTTAGAATGCTGTTAGATAGATGTCGTAGGTAGCTGATCGGTAGATAGATTAGACCGGTAGGACTGTTTGCACCCATCCATCCATCCATCGGGGTTGATGCTCCGTGACTCCCCAACGGGAGCACGAGTCTAATAAATTAATTAATTACTAATCTACACTACTGCTATATTCCCTAGACTGGGGGTGCCTGCCAAGGCTTGTGGTCGACGTGGATGACGTCCCCCCTCCAGTATACCGGTTTCCCCCCTGCGCTTCATGCCGTATCTGGAGGTAGGTCTGCCATAGCTCGCGTCGTCGCTTAATGCAGCTTACATGCAGGCAAAGATGACGCTGGAATGCATGCTAGCAAATGGTGGCAAGATGCTAACAACACATGATTATACACCATGATTATGGGCACCTATATAGCTGATCTTCTTGCACAATCAACGCAGTATATACCATCAACATCCAATCCTCACGATATATGCACGGCTTGACGACGTATACAGCACCTAAATACTGCACATGTGCAACCTGCTATGGCTGACATGCAAGCAACGTCTAGTAGGATGGCGGTCTTAGAGAGGCTGGGCAGAGGTCGGTAGAAATAAGTGGAAAACTGGCAGAAACTAGGTAGAAACACGATATACTTACGCCTGCAAGCACTATTGAGCCGGTGGCAGAGGCCATTTCCAGGAAAATACAGCATACCGTAGCAATAGCCACGGTCACGCCTTACGCTATTTGCAGGCACCATCATGCCCGGAGCTACCCAATAAACCTGACGTGGGCCGGGCCCCCTGATGTTAGACGCCGCAAGGCCCGCACCTTCAAAGAACAGCTAGTAGAGGACATGGGGGGCCTAGGCCTCTCCGTGATTTGGAAGAAGATGATGCATAAGGCCAAGTGGGCCCAGGTCATAGAGGACAACGAGCCCCCCCCTGTGGGGAAGCGCCTGCGTGTGCAAACCCGTGGGAGGCATGCCAGACAGCTCCCCTAGGGCAGCGTGATGCTGTTTAGATAGACGTGGTAGTCATGCTGTCAGATAGTGATAGTAGGTAGCTGATATAGATAGATTAGACCGGTAGGACTGTTTGCACCCATCCATCCACCCATCGGGGTTAATGCTCCGTGACTCCCCAACGGGAGCACGAGTCTAATTAATTTATTAATTAATTACCCAATAAAAGTCTGCACAAATCTCGGTTTAGCCGAGAGTCCGGGCGTTCGGAATGAATAAACATGTGTTAAGAAGTCGAAACACCATGGAAATACCAAGCAATGATGGTGCCGCAGCAGACCCGAGTCTTGACGTAATAATATTAATTAATTAATTAATAAGTCATAGCTCCGTGGGGAGCATGTGTAACACATTAATTAATTAATAGACACGTGACTGCGTCACGTGAGCATAAGTCCTCAGTGGGAGGGGAACATGGGATGGAATGGATGGTATAAGCTATCTAGGTCCTAGTTACAGGGGTGTGGGCACCGCGGCCCGAATCGCTATGAATGCCATACTTGGTCACACGCGGAGCCCCCACAGGCTTGGGGGTGGTCTCCTTCATCACTACTTGCCATCTATCCTTGCGCACCATCTGCCTCCATTAATTAATTAATTAATTAATTAATTAATTAATAGACACGTGACTGCGTCACGTGAGCATAAGTCCTCAGTGGGAGGGGAACATGGGATGGAATGGATGGTATAAGCTATCTAGGTCCTAGTTACAGGGGTGTGGGCACCGCGGCCCGAATCGCTATGAATGCCATTAATTAATTAATTAATTAGACTCGTGCTCCCGTTGGGGAGTCACGGAGCATTAACCCCGATGGATGGATGGATGGGTGCACACATTCCTACCGGTCTAATCTATCTACATTGGCTACATACTACATCTATCTAACAACATTCTAACTACAACATCTATCTAGGCAGCCGCACGCTGCCCTAGGGGGAGCTATCTAGCGTGCCTCCCGCGGGATTGCACACGCGGGCGCTTCCCCACGGGGGGGGGCTCGTTGTCCTCTATGACCTGGGCCCACTTGGCCTTGTCCATCATCTTCTTCCAAATCACGGAGAGGCCTAGGCCCCCCATGTCCTCTACTAGCTGTTCTTTGAAGGTGCGGGCCTTGCGGCGTCTAACATCACTGGGCCCAGCCCACGTCAGGAGGTGCCGGCCAGGCTGGGCTGGTCGCAGTCCTGCGGGGGGGCCACGTGAGGTGTCTACCTGGTTGGTGCGAGCTAGGTGCCCTACTAGCTGCAGGCGGCGTTGCTTAATTGTGCTGGTGATATAGGGCATGCCCTGGTACAGGTCCTCATTGCGGACATGAGCAGCATATCCCACTCTGAAAATGGAACGCAGCATGCTGGTGACCGCGCCGTCCAGCTTGCGGGCCAGGTCGGCGGTGAGGGTCCACGTCTCGGCGCCATACGTGAGAACAGGAAGGACGAGGACCTTGAACAGGTCCTGTTTCTCGATCTTGCCCAGGGGCTTGCGCCATAGGGCCCGGTACTGGCGTAAAGCGTGCCAGGCGAGGGAGATGCGGTGGTCCACATCCACCTCGCAGCTAGGGAGCAGGCTGCCCAGCAGCTTAACGCGGTCCCGATACAGGACTCGAGAGCCGTCTAGGAGATAGAGGGGCGGCGCTGAGGTGGTGAGCCCAACCGCCAGGAGATGAATGCCATACTTGGTCACACGCGGAGCCCCCACAGGCTTGGGGGTGGTCTCCTTCATCACTACTTGCCATCTATCCTTGCGCACCATCTGCCTCCAAATTACAGACAAACCAGGAGGCTGCCCGGGGGTGAGCCCGTCACGTCTAGTGTAGCACATGTCCATGCCGAGTCTGCCTCCATTAATTAAGGGGACGTGGCGCGCCGAATATTTTCCGCGCGAAAAAATTCGCGGCACCGGCCGTACCGTGAAAAGTGGGTGCTCCGTGCGCGCACCACTTGCGGAAGTGGCCATGGCGACTGCGTTTAGGCGAAACTAGCAATGTAGGGCTAGAGAAATGCAAAAAAAATGCTTGGATGTTGAAGACGATGATTTAATGATGTAGGGTTGCGGCGGCAAGTGGCTGGTTTACAATATCGCTGCTTTCTTTTACTGCCATCGGCATGGGGGGTAATCTGCATTTTTTGGTCGCGCGGAATAAAATAGAATTCGTGATTGCGGCAGTAAATTCTCAGTTTTGGGGGTCTTTTTGACCGTGAAGGATGCATTCATATCGGTAGCATCGAATTCTAAACCGAACGGGTGCTTTTTGCTACATTTTCGGCCATTCTCGGTAAGTATTTCTTGAGGCCTGCGCAGTGCATGTCGGAACCTTCCATGGAAGAACGGCCGTTGTTGCGCGCCTGGGCGAGGGATCTACGAGGGCAAGGTATAGATTTGTGGCGACTGTTATCTACTATCAGTTCTTTCTTCGAAGAGCTCATCGTTCGAAGTTTTTTGCGTTCGTTTTGGTCAGTTTCCGCCAGTTAACTCTCCGTTGCTCGCCGTCGTGTTGACGAATACCTGGCAGCTTTAGCTTGTTTTCGTTGATGTCTTGATCAAATCCGCTTCAGTCTCAGCCGATAGATCCTAGGGAAGGCGTAAGGGATTTCATAGCACGTGTTCTGGCAAGGATGTTGTGCGTATGGACGCTTCTTGTTGTGTGATAGTGACGCACCCTTTCCTCGCAGCGGCATCACAGCGGTCAGAAGCTGAACGGCCGCCACTGGTTTCTTTGCATTTTATCGTGCAGGGAAGGAAGTTTTTTTATCGACGATCATGTTGGAGATATTGCATTTGTGTGACTGCATGTAGATAGCTGCCATCATTGGTTTTTGAGCTTTCCTTGTTATGATGATGTGACAAGACAGCAATGTGCTGAGCCAACCATGGTTACATGGTTGACTGCATGCAAGCTTTGTATGCCATGATCTCCTTGGTTCCTTGCCCTCCATAGTTCCAGTTTGTTGCCCATGTCGGGTAGGGCAGTTAAGGAGTTGTTGCTGTGTTGGTAAGCTTGGTTGGCATAACCCTTACACTCTAACCTGGGAGAAACATAGAAAATGCTGGTAATGCATGTTAGTGCCATCATCATTATTGCTATTCACGTACTTATAAGTCTGGCCATGCTCGAGGGACGGTGAAGGAGTATGAGGTGCGTGGCCACCCCTTTGTACTTCATAACATATTCAGCATGGATTTGATCCATGTTGATGGCATGTAAAGTGTGATTGTGTTTACTTGCTTTCTGAGTGGTCCTTAGCGCCTTGTCAGGTGGTGAGTGGTCGTCTAGGAAACCCATCAGTGCGTGCCACAGTGACCCCCAACCTTGAGCATGTGTCGTCATCAGTGTGCTAGAGTTAAGTGCTTTTGATCATAGATTTGCTGAGTTCTTGGCATGAAGTTTACAAGGTAACCTTGGGTAGAGTATAGTGTATGCTCTCTTGGCATGTATGCCTAGCGATCGTGTTGCTATGCTTGCGCTGGCAAGGTTGGCCATGCCGAGGGCAGGTGAGGGCAGATGTGGTGCCTAGCCGTTTGCTTATGTTTTGTGATCGAGTGGGGCATGCTTTCTGGCTTTTTGGATGGAAAACAGCATGCCTAAGTGGCCATATACAAAGAAAAACCCCCTTAAGCTTATGTTCAGGTTTTAGCACGCATAACCTTATTACTTGAGCTAGACTTGTCGGAATGACCTGTTTTAAGGGTGGCTGCCACGACGTGATGCAAAGGGAGGGGCAGGGGGACGATGGGGAAGGTAGTAGTGATGATGAGAATGATGTGATGATATTCCTTGCCTTGCATGTGCGTCCCCGATGAAATTGACGGTGTCCCTTTCCTGCTGTGCAGCACATTCGGGTGCAAGGGAGGACTGCATGGGTGCTGCGCTGACCCCCCGTTGACTAAGAAGCCCAAGGGGGATTGGTTTTGCCCTGCCTGCCTTGTGCAGGATGCTTACAAGGGCTGATATAGTGACATTTTCTGTTTTAGCGGGCATTTTTCTGAAAACACGTCTGACGCAATAACTTGAGCTAGACTTGTCGGAATGACCTGGGACTTGGAACACTGCTGTCCCCCTGTTAGCCGGAATTTTTGTTGATTTTGTGGCCTTATCGGAAGTGTTTATGACATGTTTATTCCCAATGTCCGGTAAAAAATGACCTGTTTTGCGGGAAAATTAATAACTGTTCAAGGTTTTGCCATTTCCATGATGTAAATAGCTCAGCAAGCTACAAACTCAGGGAACTATATGACCTTGATTTTTGGTAGCCAACAAATAAGTGAATTGGCTGGGGCATACCCAGCCCTAATTAGCGTCTTTTGCTATTTATAGCGCATTATTGGCGTATATATGGGGGTAGTACCCCCAACAAGTGCATGGACAACTCACTAGAGATGTTATTTAGTGCCCCCAATCATAATTCAGCATTGTGCAAATGAATTTCAAGTGATATTAGCATGGGTCAAATTTTTAAGGTTTTTGGGGTGCCACCTCCCCTTAATTAATTAATTATCAACATCACTCCGTTGGGAGTAGATGTAGCACATAGCCCTGAGAAGGGGCATATGGCTTTTAATACATTCTAGGCTACTTCATGCAAGGGTGGGAATGTAAGCTACCCCTGCTCTAGGTGCACCAGGGCACCTGCACCCTCATGGTCTATCACGCTATGCCCGGGTAAGGGGGCTGCCTCCATATTACAGACGTAATAATATGTATGCCGGTTTCCAGGGTTTCCGCATGAAAGTTGGGTGAGAAACTGGAATAAACTACGTTTCCTTTGCCCCAGTACCTCAACAAACTCGTAGAAACCTAATTATCAACCTTTGAACGCATCATCATGGTCACACCACCCAACAGCCACTGAAATTCGCGCGAAAACTGGCGAGATCTACCTGCCGCCATCACCGTCGTCTTCACCTTCGTCTCGCGAAAATGCCTGATTTCAGTGGTACATATTTGTTTGCAGCTGTCACAAAAAAAATACCAAAAATACCAGGATTTTTTCTTGAATTCTATGAGATGTTTCTGACCTATGTTGAAAGTTTCAGACCAAAAATCGCATGTTTAATAGGTTTGCCACGTGTCAGATTACAACGCGATTAATTAATTAATTAATTAATAAGTCATAGCTCCGTGGGGAGCATGTGTAACACATTAATTAATTAATAGACACGTGACTGCGTCACGTGAGCATAAGTCCTCAGTGGGAGGGGAACATGGGATGGAATGGATGGTATAAGCTATCTAGGTCCTAGTTACAGGGGTGTGGGCACCGCGGCCCGAATCGCTATGAATGCCATACTTGGTCACACGCGGAGCCCCCACAGGCTTGGGGGTGGTCTCCTTCATCACTACTTGCCATCTATCCTTGCGCACCATCTGCCTCCATATTACAGACAAACCAGGAGGCTGCCCGGGGGTAAGCCCGTCACGTCTAGTGTAGCACATGTCCATGCCGAGTCTATCACGAAAAGTCCACGGGTGGCGGCCCTGCCGCGCGGCCGGGGGCACGCCAGGTGAGGACATATCGCCCAGGCTGGGCGGGCTTGGTGCCAGCTAGTCTATCTGATGTATGATCTGTGCGGGCCATATGTAACACATAGCCCTGAGAAAGGGGCATCTATTAATTAATTAATTAATTAAAATCATATGATGGTTCATGCCTCCTAAACAAGCACAAGCACACAAGGCGGCTTGAGGAGAGGGCCTAGAAGGCCTGCATGACATATGGGGTTCTAACCCTACAACGCGATGTATCGCGTTGTAAAAAAACACGGGTTAAGAGTTAGCTTAGTTAGGTTTCACGGCTTCCCACCTCCATCCATCAAGCAAGGGAATACGTGCTACAAGATCTCCCAACGGTGTCATATTATAATTAAATTTTTATAAAAATGATTTTCAAGCTAATGGAAAAGGAATTTTTTTCGCGACTTCCGCGACTTTCGACGATCCCAGCCAACAGGTGACAGGTAAAAAAGAAGGTGAAAGAGAACAGGTGAAAAAGGGCTGGGGCACTGAACAACACCAGGGGTGCATGGCTAGCATTACTATGGCTTGTCCTAGTGGACTGCCACAATCATGTCAACTTTGCCCAGGGGTGCATGGGAATCTCAAGTAGGTGTGATTAGTTGTTAATTTACCCATAGCTGCGTCACGTGAGCTCAAGTCCTCATGGAAATGAATATGGAATGGGGGCGATGGTGTAGCTATAAGTTCCTGGGCGACATTATTGCAAGTGGTTGTACCACCGATTGAATTGATTTAAATTTAAGAATTAGGAGTTTAAAATATACATGCCAACCCACTCAGAGGCTAGCCGGACCTAGGGGATCTCTTTGTTTGAACAGCTTTGCCGTCCTGCACTTCCAGCCACGTCAACTACAGCATCTTGGCATATCAGGATCAAAATGAATGAAAGCCATGTCGGTATTGTGTCAACGCAAAAATGAAGATTTGCAGGCGGCAACCCCTGGCTGCAGACAGGAGGCTGGCCTCTTTAAATGGACCGCATGAAATTGTACAGTGCACTCGGCTTCCCCTCATGCTTGTCGAAGGCGATGTAGTTCTCCTCCTTGTCGTAGATGCTGCACTCGGTCATGATCGTCTGCATGAGCCGCCAGTTGAAGGTGGCCTTGTTCATGTAGCGGCCCCAGTTCTCCTCAAGTGACTTGTGCGCCGCAGGCAGGTTGTAGCTGGGAATGCGCTGCATCACGTGGTGCGGGATGTGCACACTGATGTTGTGGCACAGGACCTCCACCCATTTGGGGTACACGCAGTGGACGGTGCCGCCCAGCTGGGCCTTGGCGCCATCCCACTCCTCCTTGTCCTTGAATGGGATGTGCGGCGCCGTGTGGTGCACCATCGTGAATGTGCTCATCCAGAAGTGATAGCCCAGCCACGGCATCAGCCAGTACTTAACGAGGCCCCACACGCCTGTCTTGGCCACCAGAAGCGGGCCACCGATAAGGATGGTAGCGTACACCGCCGCCAGGCTGATCTTGACGCGCGTCTGCTGCGCCGGGGAGTACTTGTTCAGGTCAAAGTGCCAGATGAGCCTGCAGTGAGCAGCCACACAATCACAGAAACCAGCTAGTCAGTTCGGAACATGGTCAGGTTATCAAACAGCAACTATCAATCTGCCAGCATTTAGCAATCCCAATGCTTCAAACAGTGTTTCAAACTTTATTGATCATAACACTCTATTATACATACGTTGAGCAATTACCCACTTTCTGAGAAAAGAAAGGTTCGGACAACAAGGCCTTGCATTGCACACAACTACACGGCACTGCCGACGTACCAGTGACCCACAGACGCCCATGGCTTCAGCGGGCCGAGCGCGAACTTCATGATGCCTTTAAACCAGCCTGGCAGAGCGTCATACTCCTCAGGGACCACCGGGTGCCACGCCGTGTCCTCCACCAGCCTGCAAGCCGACAATGGCGCAAAACATAAGACGCAGACGTGTCAGCTGTGTGCCAGAACAAACTCAATTAGCTTGCATGCCACCCAAATGGTCACTTTCAAAAGTATGCCATGCAGCATCGTAACAAGCTACAATTGCAGCCACACATACAAGAATGATGCCGTCAAATTGATGCATAAAAAAGGAATCCAAGCAGTGAGTACATACATGTTTGTCCGGGCGTGGTGCTGGTCATGCTTAAACCGCCATGGCTCGTACGGGTAGATGAGCGGCATGAACATGAGTGTGCCGACGATGTCCTCGACCAGCTTGTTCTTGCTGAAGCTCTTATGGGCGCAGTCATGCCCGATGACGAAAAGCTGCAGGAGTTAAGCAGCAACACAATCGTGATGACCACACAGTTTCATTCACAGCTATATTGACCACACGTTGCGGGTACGAAATCCACCCAGCATACAGCACCTTTGTGTTTCATGCAGAGGCCGTGGAAAGTCTCCACAGTACTGTCCGTATTCCAGGATACACGGTCATTACAGGCCAGAAGTAAGCAGTAGAGGCTAAAAACACGCTACATCCAAATAAAAAAAACCGACTGCTTTCAGGGAAGAACCCACTATCTATCCCACTACCTAGCCGCGCAAATTATGTATATTGCACTCCACTTTCCGTTTGTTTCGCTAACTCACCCCGGTAAATGCGGTTCCAGTGAACGCCCACGCAAGTGGAAGGAGGTACCAGGGAGACTGGGAGATAGCATACAGGCCGAGAGCTGACGACGCGAGGGTCAAAGCAACCTGGAACCAGGCCTTTCCTTCATTCAACTCGAAGACCTCGGCGGGCATTGACTCGATAATTTGCTTCAGCGTGACCCCGTCTGGCACTTCCTCCCCGATCTGCTCAAAGCCGTATTTCTTCGCAAGCTCTGCCCTCTGCTCAGCAGTTAGGGGAGGAGATGTCTGAACTCGCGGAGGCTCCTCGGCCGGTTGCGCCGATGGCGCAACGGCGACCATGGAGATGACAGGCAGCCTTTGACGGCAGCTGCGAGGCAGAGTGGTCTTCAATCCTTGAACGGGAACACCCGCGAAGCTTGACGCCTGGCGCAAGCCTGCGTATAAGAAGGAATATGAAACGGCAGACACGTTAACAACCATCGCATACACAAATACCTTCCGACACAAAACAAATTAATTAAATACATTTCCTGACAGCATCATCACTGAATTCATACTCACTGTTCTTGGCTGTGCATCGAGCAGGTCTCCCGTAATTGATGGCCGAGGCCTCGGGCCGTGTAGAAAGGCTGCATTGAAGGGCGGCCATGTTCATGGCGGCCATGTTTGCGCGTGGGAAGCGCAAAGATTTGTGACGACTGAGGTGGCGACGTCGACTTTTGTGGCCTTCGACAGTTGGTGACATGAGCCAAGGACACACGAGGCCTTCAGGGAAGAATCGCATGGTCGAGGTCGCACTTTCCTGTACGGTCCTGGCGGACGTGGATCGCGTAGAACCAGGAGATTTGCAAAAAGCGATTGCAAAAAGTTGAGGTTGCTGAAAAATGTTCTAGCAAGGTTCAAGTCATCGTATCTTTTCCAACGAAAAATAGTGGCTGAAACTACGGGACGAGACAGGCTGGCCATAGAATGTACGTCGGACGAGCTTTTTCCGATGCCTTTGCATAGACATCCGCAGATCTGGCGCGGCTCTACGTCAGACCGCGCGTCACCAGGCCGCTCAGCTAAGCTGGAATGAGAAAATGACTTAGTTACGTCGACTCGCGTTTCATCACTCATCCCTCCGAACTCATTGTTAAGTGACGCGTGGCTTCCTAAATAGGTACAGTCATTCCCGCGTTAAGTTGCGATCGCCCCCCAAAACTTGGCGCCGCAACTTAAAGCGGGAACGCAACTTAAGGGGACGTGGCGCGCCGAATATTTTCCGCGCCAAAAAATTCGCGGTACCGTCCGTACGGTGTATAATGTGTGCCCGGACCGCTCAACCCTCGCGGAGGTGGCCATGGCGGCATGCCTTTATGCAATATTAATCGATATGGCACGTAAACAGCTAGAAAAAATGCTTGAATTTCGCAGAAGATTAGTTGATGACCTCATTTCATGGCGGAAAGTTTACGGTTTGCAATATCGCTCATTTCTCGAACGGCTACGGGCGCGGGGGTCCAGGATATAATTTCTCTTGCGGATCATGAAATTTAATGCAGGTTTACGGCAGCTATTGTGAGGCAACGTAGGCTCCAAAGAGCGATTATGAAGCTAGCTTAATGGCGTTGTCGAGTTTGTGCCGAAGCTTCCCGGCTTCTTTTACATTTCCGGCATTCAAGGTAAGAACCTACGCAGGCCTGCGCATGTCGCCTTCGACGTATTCACGGAAGGCGCACCTTCCTTGTTCGCCTGGTCAATGGATGATGTCTTTTATTGTTCGAGCTTGCGTGCCAGTTTATGCATGAAATATTTCCACGCAGGCAGGTGCATTAACGTCGGCCTTTCGCCTTTTTTTCGGGCAGTTTCCCCGCAGGAAGCGCTCCATTTCTTTCGGTTGCATCGTCAGATTCCTAGCAATTTCGTACAATTTCGTGTAGTTTGTGGCTGGCATGATAAATGCACCGAGGTCAAGTTGTTGGTAACGTGTTGACATTTGTTTTCCATAATCCTTTGGACATGAGCTTGCTCAGACGCTTTGTTATGTGCCGGATCTGACACGCCTGTTTTAGTAACGACATCCGGCATGTGCCTAGAGGCTAACAAGCTGGCATCAGCTTCTTAGCAAATTGCCATATTGGAAAGGAAGGTGAGAGTGGTTCTTTTGCTGGCCATACTGCATGAGTGGCATTGCATTAGATAGGTGTTTCCATTGCTTTCCTTGAGCTATAACCATTAAGACTTCCCTGCTATGTGTGCAGCAAGGCAAGCTGGATAGGATGTGAATGCTTGGCAGACAACATGTGTGATTTGCTGCCAAGTTTGCAGGCTGCAGTTGCCTCTATTGCTTGGGCAGTCTTTCTAAGGTTTTTACACGTATACTTGCTGAGTTCTTGGCATAAATTTACATGGTAACCTTGGGCTGAGCATAGTGTATGCTCTCTTGGTGCGTGTATGCCTAGCGATGGTGTTGCTATGCGCACGCTGGCAAGGCTGGCCATGCTGAGGGCAGGGGAGGGCAGATGAGGTGCCTAGCCTTTTCTTATGTTGTGTGATCGAGTTGGGCATGTTTTTTGGCTTCTTGGATGGAAAACATGATGTCTAGGTGGCCTTATACACAGAAAAACCTCATTTAGCGTATGTTCAGGTTTTAGCACGCAAAACCTTATAACTTGAGCTAGACTTGTCGGAATGACCTGGGACTTGGACCACTGCTGTCCCCCTGTTAGCCGGATTTTCGCTTGATTTTGTGGCCTTATCTGAAGTGTTTATGATATGTTTATTCCCAATGTCCGGTAAAAAAAGACCTGTTTTGCGGGAAAATTAATAACTGTTCAAGGTTTTGCCATTTCCATGATGTAAATAGCTCAGCAAGCTACACACTCAGGGAACTACAAATGGTTGATTTTTGGTTGCCAACAAATGTGTGCATTGGCTGGGGCATACCCAGCCCTAATTAGCGTCTTTTTCTATTTATAGCGCAATATTGGCGTATACTTGGGGGTAGTACCCCCCAAAAGTGCATGGACAACTCACAAGAGATGTTATTTAGTGCCCGCAATCATATTTCAGCATTGTGCAAATGAATTTCAAGTGTTATTACCATAGTTCAATTTTTAAGGTTTTTGGGGTGCCACCTCCCCTTAACGGCAGAATTAGGCTAGCAGCCCACCACCTCCTCCTCTGACGGACTTCTATACGGCATTCGACAGCTCTCGTCAAGCCCGATCCAGCTGCAGCGTCAAAGCCGGCCAAAGTCCATTTTCCAGGCCAGATATTGTGGACAAACTGAAAGGCGGGCTGCAAAACACGCCGTCAGTGGGCAGCCACGCAGTGCCTGCGTTTTATAACACAAATGTGTGTTAAACCCTCTGACTTCGGCTCTTTTTTTGGCGGGTTACTTGATTGCCGGCCAGCCGGCTTCACGTTTGACTGCCGGTGACAAAACATGGGAACAGTCGTGAGGGAAGCTTCATTTACTGTCAATGGCCTGCATGTAAACAATAATAACAGCATGGAGGCCACCGACAGGCAGCGAGACTGCCTGTGGCCTCAACAACCTTGTCTTTGCCCTTCTGCGGTGCATTCGGCATGACTATGGTCAATGAAGTTCGGCATGACTATGGTGGTAATTTATGGCAAGATGTCTCAATTACAGATGACCATGCATGGTCGTGGATTCTTATGTACCGCAGCCCGCAGGCTGCAAAACTGAATTTGTAAGGTTGCATTCGCGCTTTTCACCTAAGCCAGCAGGCGGGGAAATTTGCGCGCCAGTGGGGCTTGCGTATTTTGCCCCCTAAAATCAAGTAGCGGGTCCGGACTTGGCAAAAAATGGCCTCCTGCGCGGCCAAAAATGGCCTGACACCTACAAATTGGGTCGTTACCGCGTTAAGTTGCGATGGCCTCCATGCTTAAGTTGCGGTCGCCCCCCAAACTTCGGCGCCGCAACTTAACGCGGGAACGCAACCTTAAGAAACGCAACTTAACGCGGGAATGACTGTAGTAAATACTACAGTCATTACCGCTTTTAAGTTTCGATCGCCGCCTAAAACTTGGCGTCGCAACTTAAAGCGGTAACGCAACTGAACGAGGGTACGTAACCTAGGTAGAATTAGGCTCATAGCAGCCCACCCCCTCCTCATCAGTTCGGCTCTGACGGACTGGACTTAAATGCGGCAATCGACGGACAGCTCTCGTCAAGCCCGATCCAGCAGAAGCATTCATCATCATGGTGATTGCCGGCCGGGTGGTGGTCATGTTGGTTCGGTTGGTTGGTTTTGGACTAGTGCGTTATCGGGCGATCGATTTGTATTGACTCGGAATGACTTATACTACATGACCGGCCGGGCACCGCATATAGTACATTCAGTTAGGAACAGACTGAGACGGCGGGTGCCAGCAGCCAACATTCATCATCATTCAGGGATCATGATCAGTGCTTGAGCAAACTAAATACACCCCTACTTTCAGTGATATTTAAGATTCTCAGGTATAAGATCATGGGACCCTGGATTTCAACTTGACCTCTACTAGTAGTATAGTTGTAGTAGAATGTAGTAGAACTTAGTATTATCGAATCACATTAGTAAGATTCTTTAAGATCATGAGCCCTGGATGGGTCGGACCCCTTTCCTAAACATCAAGGGGGGGGGGGGGGGGGGGGGTAGTACAGCCGTCGGGCCGTCGACCTCCTCATGCCGGAGGAACGCAAGGTGTTTATTTTTTTTTTCCCCCAGTAACTGTACCAATATCATGATGAGATTCTAATTACGTTTGACATCATCACCAGCGAACCGACGTGGCGGCTTGGGCCACATTTAATATTCCCGTTTCCCCGGGAACAACAACAACAACAACAACAACAACAACAACAACAACAACAACAACAACAACAACAACAACAACAACAACAACAACAACAACAACAACAACAACAACAACAACAACAACAACAACAACAACAACAACAACAACAACAACAACAACAACAACAACAACAACAACAACAACAACAACAACAACAACAACAACAACAACAACAACAACAACAACAACAACAACAACAACAACAACAACAACAACAACAACAACAACAACAACAACAACAACAACAACAACAACAACAACAACAACAACAACAACAACAACAACAACAACAACAACAACAACAACAACAACAACAACAACAACAACAACAACAACAACAACAACAACAACAACAACAACAACAACAACAACAACAACAACAACAACAACAACAACAACAACAACAACAACAACAACAACAACAACAACAACAACAACAACAACAACAACAACAACAACAACAACAACAACAACAACAACAACAACAACAACAACAACAACAACAACAACAACAACAACAACAACAACAACAACAACAACAACAACAACAACAACAACAACAACAACAACAACAACAACAACAACAACAACAACAACAACAACAACAACAACAACAACAACAACAACAACAACAACAACAACAACAACAACAACAACAACAACAACAACAACAACAACAACAACAACAACAACAACAACAACAACAACAACAACAACAACAACAACAACAACAACAACAACAACAACAACAACAACAACAACAACAACAACAACAACAACAACAACAACAACAACAACAACAACAACAACAACAACAACAACAACAACAACAACAACAACAACAACAACAACAACAACAACAACAACAACAACAACAACAACAACAACAACAACAACAACAACAACAACAACAACAACAACAACAACAACAACAACAACAACAACAACAACAACAACAACAACAACAACAACAACAACAACAACAACAACAACAACAACAACAACAACAACAACAACAACAACAACAACAACAACAACAACAACAACAACAACAACAACAACAACAACAACAACAACAACAACAACAACAACAACAACAACAACAACAACAACAACAACAACAACAACAACAACAACAACAACAACAACAACAACAACAACAACAACAACAACAACAACAACAACAACAACAACAACAACAACAACAACAACAACAACAACAACAACAACAACAACAACAACAACAACAACAACAACAACAACAACAACAACAACAACAACAACAACAACAACAACAACAACAACAACAACAACAACAACAACAACAACAACAACAACAACAACAACAACAACAACAACAACAACAACAACAACAACAACAACAACAACAACAACAACAACAACAACAACAACAACAACAACAACAACAACAACAACAACAACAACAACAACAACAACAACAACAACAACAACAACAACAACAACAACAACAACAACAACAACAACAACAACAACAACAACAACAACAACAACAACAACAACAACAACAACAACAACAACAACAACAACAACAACAACAACAACAACAACAACAACAACAACAACAACAACAACAACAACAACAACAACAACAACAACAACAACAACAACAACAACAACAACAACAACAACAACAACAACAACAACAACAACAACAACAACAACAACAACAACAACAACAACAACAACAACAACAACAACAACAACAACAACAACAACAACAACAACAACAACAACAACAACAACAACAACAACAACAACAACAACAACAACAACAACAACAACAACAACAACAACAACAACAACAACAACAACAACAACAACAACAACAACAACAACAACAACAACAACAACAACAACAACAACAACAACAACAACAACAACAACAACAACAACAACAACAACAACAACAACAACAACAACAACAACAACAACAACAACAACAACAACAACAACAACAACAACAACAACAACAACAACAACAACAACAACAACAACAACAACAACAACAACAACAACAACAACAACAACAACAACAACAACAACAACAACAACAACAACAACAACAACAACAACAACAACAACAACAACAACAACAACAACAACAACAACAACAACAACAACAACAACAACAACAACAACAACAACAACAACAACAACAACAACAACAACAACAACAACAACAACAACAACAACAACAACAACAACAACAACAACAACAACAACAACAACAACAACAACAACAACAACAACAACAACAACAACAACAACAACAACAACAACAACAACAACAACAACAACAACAACAACAACAACAACAACAACAACAACAACAACAACAACAACAACAACAACAACAACAACAACAACAACAACAACAACAACAACAACAACAACAACAACAACAACAACAACAACAACAACAACAACAACAACAACAACAACAACAACAACAACAACAACAACAACAACAACAACAACAACAACAACAACAACAACAACAACAACAACAACAACAACAACAACAACAACAACAACAACAACAACAACAACAACAACAACAACAACAACAACAACAACAACAACAACAACAACAACAACAACAACAACAACAACAACAACAACAACAACAACAACAACAACAACAACAACAACAACAACAACAACAACAACAACAACAACAACAACAACAACAACAACAACAACAACAACAACAACATTACCCGTGGATCATTGCATGTTGTTGTTGTTGTACTCCTACATTGTTGTTGTACTCCTGTATGTTCCTGCGGGGACGACGGGTGTGGCGCAGCCCTAGGACTTGATGATGCAGCGACCGTTCAAGGCAGCGATCTGCGCTGCATCGGGGGAGTGGCTTGCGGGGAAGGTGCAGCAGCTGCTGGCCGGGCCTCCGGTGTCTCCGTCAAGGACGTGGCAAAGAAGGTGAACCTGCGCATGAGCGCGATCAAGCCCCTCACCCCTGCCTGGATTTATGCCAGGTGGGACCGCTGCCGGAGCGAGCCCGAGGTCATGAAGAGGGGCTTTGAGAAGGCGGGCCTCAGCCGTGCATGGACCACGGCCTTCCAAAGGGAGGCCATGCGGCTGAAGGAGCAGGGCAAGATCTTCCCCAACGACACTACCATGCAAGAGGCGCCACAGGGCGAGGAGGCAGACCTCACGGCCGAGGAGGAGAATGCCCTGGTGCTGGAGACGGAGGCTGACGCTGAACTGCTCACTGATATCATCAATGACAACAATACGCTTAGCACTGGCCACTAGATGCAAAAGAAGATACCAATCCATGGAGATAACATTGCATGCTCCCTTTCTCAATTTTCTGCCTTTGTTTTTCTAGGTAGTTGTCTTATTGATGTTGGTGCATGACTACGTTGGGATGAGTGCATGAATTAAGTGAGCCAACTTAATTCATGACATTCAAGTGGCTTTGTTCAGGTGATCAGTTTCTTTTTTGTCAATGTAATAAAAAGCAATTACCTCTACAGTCGGTAGTTTGACCACGTGTAATCCATTCATTAATTAATACCTAAACTAGGTAATTGGTGCATTGTTCGGTTCATATCCCATAACTAACCATCATGCCAAAGTACAGTGATTGCTTTATGACCATGGTGACATGCACAGGCCAGTTTACTTACCTAGATCCTCACCATTAAATTATACTACCTCACCATTAAATTACTTGAAAATACTTCCTTGTACTGTGTGCCAGCGAACTACTACTAGGTACCCCTGAATATACCCTGACAATATACGTAGGTACTGTAAAAATTATTCCCAAATGTTGGCGTACACGTAACAAAAATTCCAAGAACTCTTCCAATAATTAAGCGTACACGTATAAAAGCCACTACGGTATACGATGATCACACGCCCAAGACCACGCCCCCGCAACCACGGCGTGGGCAAAACAACAACAACGCAACCGGCGTGGTAAGTGGAACTGGGAAACTGGGACTACATAAAACTGGCTCCACGGAGACTGCTCTAACGATGGTGGCTGACTTGCCACTTGCCAGGGCCAACAAAAAAAAAATCTGAGCAGACGCAACATAGCACTGGGACGTGTCACTACTTATTAGGAATGTGGCCTCTGCGCATTCCTCATTTCCGCCGCCTGGGGGCAAACGTTAATGACTGACAGACATAAATTTTCCGCCGCAAACGCTGCAACCGGCGTCAGAGTGTCCTGTAACACCCGGGCAACACAAAAAATTAATACTATCAGTCGATCGCCGGCAGGGAATTCCGGAGTGGCGACATACCTGAGTTTTCTTATGAAGTCATGGCGTAACAGTCTCCGTTGTTAGTCTCAATCTTGATAACGCTTCTTCTTCGCGTGATCTTGCTCATTTAACAAAATAGCCTGGTTACTTCGCATATTTGCCAGAAGGCTTGTGACGGGTTATTGCCAGTATGATGCCGTCCTTACAGCCTCAGCTGTCTTCCAACCAAGACCAAGCTAGGTTATCGTGTGACGCCTCCGGAGCGTCGCTAGCGGCATACGGCGCCGACCCCTCTGTCGTTTCTGGTTTTCCCCAGGGTTTGGGGCAAAGTGGTGGCGGTTCGCCATGGAGCAGTACCGGGCATCTGGATGGTGCCCGCTGGGAGAGGGGGCTGATGATGGGAATGCCCACGTGCCAATCCGATCTGGATATACTTCAGAGGCCGCTGGTAAAATCAACGCAGAATGACTTGCAAACCGTGCGGGAAAGCTATGGCCAGGCATCGGGCAACCTACTCTCCGCGGCAGCGGCATATGGTACAGCTGGCAGCATGCAAAATTCTACCCGGTTTGACCACCGATGGGCAGAGTGTGCGGACGTGGTTGGCTCTGCGCCAATACATCCCTGGGCTGCGGGGTTTGCTGCTGGGAGTGACAGCTCGCCAGCATTTCCGTCCTACCAGCCTGTCCCTTTAACAACGGCGTCACATGGCCAACCAATTCAGCCAGGAATTCGCGATGCCCCGTTAGTACAGCTGCCACCCCTGCCCCCTCTGCCACCCCTGCCACCGCTGCCACTCAGCACAACGAGTGAGCAAGATGGCGCAAGCGCTGCGCCTTACCATGCAAGTTTTGCGGAAGCACCCAACCATGGCTATGCTCCGCACTACCTTGCGCACCGCTTGCAGCCACAAGGCCAGCCACCATACGGCCAGCCGCATTATTTTGAGCTGCATGAACAAAGCTATGTGCACCAGCAGCCGCAATCACTGCCACCATCAGAACAGCAGCAGCAGCAGCAGCAGCAGCAGCAGCAGCAGCAGCAGCAGCAGCAGCAGCAGCAGCAGCAGCAGCTCCAACAACAAGAACAACAGCAGCAGCAACTGCAGCTCCAACAACAAG
>RPFO01000850.1:12500-42500 GCA_009746045.1 Mesostigma viride | reverse complement strand
ATACTTGGGGATTCCTTACTGTTAACAAATTTGAAGTCCTATCAGCAAGCGTTGACTACTACTGCGACGTGTACCCGGTACTTTTGATTCTAGAGACAAAGGGTTTATAGGTATTTCGCCTGCATTTATCTTGATTGCAGGCCCCAGTTTTTTTGGGATCGCATCG
Organism: Mesostigma viride; assembly: GCA_009746045.1. Lineage (NCBI taxonomy): Eukaryota > Viridiplantae > Streptophyta > Mesostigmatophyceae > Mesostigmatales > Mesostigmataceae > Mesostigma > Mesostigma viride. The sequence goes on along the minus strand of RPFO01000850.1, from coordinate 42,334 downwards.
GACGCACGCCTCGCATTCAAAGCATCCGCGGGCAGGCGCCCCTCACGCAGCTCATCTCAGCTCACCTCAGGGCAGGCACCCGGCTCTGGCACCCTGCTTGTTGGCATCACTGTTTCTAGTAAGGGTTTTGGTTCGCGTCAGCCTGGCTGACTCGCCGCCGTTGGCGGCGCGTCGGACAGCTGACTCGTTGCGAATGGCGGCAAGTTAGCCAATGGAAGCTCAAGTGGGGAATCCGAAAGGGGTTCTCTTGCTGCAGGACCGAACGACCCCTGAGATAAGGTTTGGGTCACATGTCTAGCTTTTGAGTCAGTCTGACTTGTAAAAGCGCAGCGAGAAATGGGTTCGATCCATGATACAAAATTCAGAATAATATGACCTACTTCAACTGTTTTTCTGAATTTACTGTTACACTTAATTAGGATGGCATCCACAATGCCACAGCCCAGTACGGCACACACCCACATCAAACTTATTATTTATTAAACTTAAAATAAAAAACCTTAATGATGAGCTCGTGAACACTAGTGATGTCCCAGCTAGTGGCATGGCAAAACGATTATTCTCCTCGTATAACAAGCTACAAAAATAGCTAGGAAACTGGCAATAACACAACGTAGGTCTAGGAAGTCTTGGGCCTTAACCCTTGGGCTTCACTTGAACTTCTTTTTCCTAGCTGGGGAGCTGGGAATAAAACAACCTACGTCTGGGAAAGCATGGGCCTTGGGCCTCACTTGAACATTTTTCCCCTAAGCGCCTAGGGATAACTGGGAATAGCACAACCTAGTTGTTAAGGATGGCTTGGGCCACAACTAAAGCACCAAGCGGTCATCATCATCACTAGGCGCAGGCGCTTTGGCCATGTCGGCGGCCTGTTTCGGCATAAAAAAAGCTGCGATCCCCCCAGATTTAATTTTCCCCAGTATTCCTTCCGGCGCCATCCCTTCACCCAAAAACTTCCAACCCCCAGGTCGCTAACTTTTCTAGTTGACTATCAGACTAAACCATTAACGTTGTTAAATGTTTATAAAATATTACTGACCCGGCCCGAAATTTCACCTACGCATCTAGTAATGAATGGATCCAACAAATCTAAAGCGTTAATCAACACACCTGGAATTCGATTCAAAGCAATCTACAAGGAAAGGATGTTCATCTAAATCAGGCAACCTCGCAAAGCTGCGTCAATCAGCTCCTCAATCATATTCCGGAGGATCGACCATTGCCAGTCGTCCTCGGCTAGGTACTGGGCTACCACTTAGCATTCGTCTAGAACAGTGGTCTAGACTCTAGGAAGTCTCGTCACTCTCGCCGCCAAGCAGGCAAGGGCCGGCAGGTCTGGCACTTGGCATGGTAACGGGCTGTTCAGGACTCCGCACTGTCTGACGCATAGACTCGGTGCACATGAGTACTGACGTGCTGCCTAAATTTACGCGTCAGACGACTGACGTGCAGTCAAAATTTACGCGTCAGACGACTGACGCGGGGCCAAAATTTACGCGTCAGCTGTCTGACGTGCGGACAAAAAAGTCGGACGCGTCAGCATCTGACGCGTGCGTCCCGCTACTAGAAACACTGGTTGGCATCTGATGTACCTTGTTGCTACTGGCCAATGCCACCCCCTCTCCTCCCCTCGTCCCCTCTCCTCCCCTTCTGCTTGCTGCCCACATATGGCATTGGTGCAGATCCCCCCCACAGCACGGGACGGCAGCAGTGGGCGTGGCCGCAAGCCTGCCACGGAGAAGGTGGTTGAGTACGTCTATGAGGCAGAGATGGAGCCGGTACGGGCCAAGGCTGCACGCGCGCATGGGGAATGGTGTTGCAGGGCCCACTTGCATCCATGAGCGCGATGCGTGCTTGTATCCCACTTGCATCCATGAGCGCGATGCGTGCTTGTATCCCACTTGCATCCATGAGCGCGATGCGTGCTTGTATCCCACTGGCATCCATGAGCGCGATGCGTGCTTGTATCCCACTTGCATCCATGAGCGCGATGCGTGCTAGTATCCCACTTGCATCCATGAGCGCGATGCGTGCTTGTATCCCACTTGCATCCATGAGCGCGATGCGTGCTTGTATCCCTGGGGCCTGGGGGCTAGTTGTCTGCGTGGGCTGGTGTCCCCTGGCGGTGCCTGTGCCTGCCTGTCACGTTCAGCCTTGGTGGCAGGTTGCACATCTCTGCTGGTACTCCATCGGTATGGCATGCCTCGCGGGGTGTCCCTCGATGTTGCAGCGGGCAGATGTATGGGCGATCAGTAAGCCAATTAGAGGCCAGTAGAAGAGAACCCAGCGCTGCCGTCCTGTACTCGTTATGCGTGATGGTTTGGTGGTCTGGGCGAGTTCCTTGCTCCCTTGTCCACACTCACAAGTCTCCGTTGCGGGCTGTGGCTGCTTACTGCTGTACGTGTTCCGCATGGAGCATGTCCCCCCATTCATGCAGATGGTGATGGGGCTATATATAGGCCTGGCCACAACCAGGCAGCCCATTGCTTTCTTTATGCTCGTGGCCCCGTTCCCTTGGGATCCTCTCGTCTCCAACGTTTGCCCCGGCAGCACTGGGACTTCACACAGTAGCGGTCTGTGACTGCCTGCCTGCTTGCCTGCCGTGTCCCTAGAAAGGGCACCCACCTCCCCACCTTACTGGATGGCTGCTGCCATGTGCTCCCCCTTCCACCGTCCCCCCGTTTTGTCCCTGGACGCGTGCAGGCCTACAACGCAAGCATGTTCAAAGCGTTCAAGAAAACCGTTGAGGAGGGCCGGTTCAATGTCATCATCGGTACGCCTAGGCCTCGTGAGGGCGACCCCTTCCGTAGGCTTCCCTAGTTCTAGGGCCCATGCCGTCCCATGTAATTCAGTCCTACTCTGGTTTCGCGCTTTCAAATCATCATCATTTGTGAACACTTACGTGTGCAACGTGTTGATGCCAGCCGTGGGCGCCAAGGTTGGCTGTTTTGCCTCGTCTGTTGGACCTTTGCTTGTTAATGAATGGTTGTATCATCATTGACGCCATCTTTGAACGTGGGGTCGCCTTACCTTTCTTTTCGGTTGTGTGCTGTGTGGCTTATCTCTACGCTACAATTTGTTTACTATACCTGCCTGGTATGGTGTTCTAGGGTAGCTGGTTCACCACTCTCCGGATGGGGCTGTCGTGCCTGGAATGGCACAATTATGCGCTGACTATCATGGGCTGCGCTTCATTGCTTGGTTATTGTCCGTCAGCGTCAAAATCCTTCTTGCGCTTTCATGTGGCTTCGCAGCGATGGCTTCCTGCATGTCACATGCTCCGTGTGGGGCTGCGTTTGGTTTGGTGGTGTCCCCATGAGGTGGCTTGGCACGTTCGTGCACATCACATGGCCATGCATGCCCCACCATGCGGTACCACGTGTTGCACACTGACAACTTGCGTGCTCATCTCCCATGGACTGCATCGCCCCTGCCCCGGCCGCGTCGCATGGCAGTGGATGCTCCCAACATTCACGTGGCCGATTTCACCAACTACTGGACCACGGCAAAGGTATGTGCATCCACGGCGCGTGGGCATGCGTGGCGGGGTTACGCCCCAGGTGGAACCCAGGGCAGGGTCATCTGGGGTCCCTGTTTTAGCTAGCACTTTTTCTCCCATTCAACGATGGCATGTGCCTATAGGGCACAAAGGTGAGTATCAGGGTAACCAGCACTGGTAACCAAGAACAGAAATAAACATTCTTCTCAAGCATGTGCCCCTTTCTAGGGGGCGACGGGCTTGTGGTACGTTTGTGATTACGTGGCCGTACCCACCTGAGGCATGGCGTGCGTGGCGGAACCCTACCCTCGGGGTCTCCAGCTGCCGGTATCACGTGGCAACTAATTGAGACCAATAAAAGGTGTGCTAGCTTAGGGAGGATGGGACACGTGGACGCGCGTCTATCTGCGCAATGGAAATATCCTACTTCGTCCCTGCGTGCCGTGTCCTTTCCCGCGACGTGTCTTTGCCAACATCTACACACCTTGCCTTCCCTTGTTCTGTGCCATGTCTCTCGGCTGTACCGCATGTGGGCCCTGCATGTTTGCAGGCAGTAGGCTACGAGGCGTTTGTCCTGCAGCCTCTGACCATGGACGTATCGGTGCGTGCACACGCCCTGTGCCCCTGCATGCATGCATGGATGCTATCACTGGATTAATTAATTAAGTAATTATCAACATCACTCCGTTGGGAGTAGATGTAGCACATAGCCCTGAGAAGGGGCATATGGCTTTTAATACATTCTAGGCTACTTCATGCAAGGGTGGGAATGTAAGCTACCCCTGCTCTAGGTGCACCAAGGCACCTGCACCCTCATGATGTATCGCGCTATGCCCAGTTAAGGGGGAGCGTGGCATGTGGGGGAAGATCATCGTGGCTATACAGGAGCTATGGCATGGCTTCTCAGCAGAGAGTGACTCCCTGCATGGGCACAACATTACTAAATAAGGCTAGGCATCGTCTGGAGTGTGGCTCATCATAGGCACACATGTACATGACTAAAAAGGCTAGGCCTCAGCTGGTATAGTGCCTGTAGTAGGCGGGCATGTACAAGGCCATATCACTGGATGCCATGGTGCTACTCTGGCTGCTGCAGGGCTTGCGCTCCTGCGTTATTGGCGGACTGCCCCCGTATCTTGGTTGGCGGGGCTGGATGTTCTGGTGATTTGAGACAGGTGTCACTGCTAACAACCTAGAAGCTCTTTGTCTGCCGTTTGCATGCTAGGCATGGTACAGAGGAGGTGCGTGACATGGATTTGGCTCCGTGGGCAGTTAGCATGGCGGCACCAAACTGCCCCCTAGATGCTGCTGATTCAGGATGCTAGGGGGGATGGCCGCACGAGGGGGGCAGGGTGTCGGGCTTGTGGCGTGGCAGCGTGGGGCCTGCTGGGTCACCGGAATGTGGAGCTTACCTTGGTTTCATCAACAGTCGTGGGGTGCTGAACAGTGACGCTGGACTTTGGACATACTCACGCAGGGAGGGCCGCGTGATTCGTGCGGCCGCCATGGTCGGGCACAGCCTCTTGCTCCTTTCGCTCCTTTCTTCTTGCGGCTGCTCTGGATCTGGATAGAAGTCGCGTCTGCGGTTGCCACCCGTGTTCCGTAAGAGAGAGGGTTGGGCATTTGTAGCCTTGGGCAAATAGCAAGAATAATTGCAGACTTGTATCAATACACGTCAGGAGGACTCACTGCTGCTTTTCCCAGGGTTTGTTTCGCCTGACTTGAAGAATGACAGCCTGGCATGTTTGGCTGACTGTGTGCGTGCTGCGTTTGTGCGGTGCAGCTGTGTGCAGCACGCAATGTCCACTCAAGGAGCCGGCAGGAGATTGATGAGTTAGCGCAACGGTGGCAGCCGTGCCCGCCGCTCTTTACGCAGCTTGACGCCACGGCACGTGACTCTCACACATGCACATGCACAGACATGAGCAACTCTCAGTATGCCTGGACTTGCCTGATGGTTAATAGAGGGTAGGATGTCTTGAGCTACTTAGGGGTGTGCCTGGGAAGCTATGCAGGGTTCAGGGCGCAGACTAGCGCAGCAGTGATAATGTCAATACCATTGCAATTGTTCAGGTGTGTGTCGAATGGGAGAGATGAGGGTCGCTATCTCGTGCGGGTAGGATCTGTGAGGTGTTCCCCTAGTGGAGCGTTCCCTGGCCGACGTATCGCACGGCGGTCGCTGGCGGTGCTGCGCGCGCTGCCCTCTTATTTAGACCTGCTGCCCTTGTTTAGGTACTTCCTGGCTGCTTTTGACAGTAAACCTTGTTGAATATTGAATGTTGAATGAGTCAAGCATGCCATATGTACCATGCCATATGTGCCATGCCGGATGGGCATGATGTTGGCGTATGCGGTCATAATCTTTAGTGTTACGTGCGTGCTTGGGCTACCAGGCCCCCCTGATTCCCCCACGTCTCTGCCCTAATTCTCGCTGCTTCTAAGAAAGAGGAGAGCGTTGCTGCGCCGCAAGTGACAAGAAGGGTGTTGTGGTGTCATGCCTTTGTTGCTGATGCGGCAAGCATCTGAGGTCGCCTCGTTGTGGCTGTCCCCCAACCATGCCGGCGTGCAGGATTTGCTCAAGGTAGACACGCTGAATGATGACGAGATCGAGGAGGTATGCTACCTTTGCGTCCCCGTGTGCGTGTGTTTTGCGGTTTGAAGCTATGCCTTTGTAACGTGTGGGGAGCCATCCAGGGGCAGTCTCTTCCACCTTCCCGAGGCACATTGATACAGCAGGTATTAACACTACGCCAGTCTTGGGGGCGATGGTCAGCTAGTGCAGGGATTGGTACTGATTTGACCTGGAGTTAAAAAATGCTTAGCATACTTATGCACTAGTAAGCTATCGTAGTCATACCGTGCTTGGATAACAAGGGTTGTGACTAGCACACAGTTCTTCCAAAGGAGTTGGTGGTTTGATGGCCTGTCCGCCAAATAATCGGAATCGTTACATGGGCTGCCAGGCTAGGTTGTTCAACTTATCTTGGCATGAAGGACACGTGTATTCTCAATGCTAAGCTGGATCATGGTACAGCACCATTTTGCTGCCACAGGAGGTTGCAGCAAGGAAATTGCACCAGGGCCTCATGATGTAGCTCTAACCGGCCATGTTTTTGCATGGTTTCATCGGTCTGTTGTTGCATGGCATCTTCTGTGGGTGGGTACCAGTCGTCTGGCCCTGCCCAATGTGCGAAACCATCGTGCTGTATTTAGTGCCGTCGGTCGCGCCGTCTGTTAGGCTGTCTGTTGTGACCTGTGAGGACTGTCGTGTCATGTTTTTTGCTATACGCCGCCACATGCCCATTGTGACGGCGGCTGCAGGTAGAGATGGATGCGGAGGACGGGGTGGACGTGGAGGCGGCGCTGGCTGAGCACGCGGCTGAGGGTGAGGGCGCCCGATCCCTGAAGCGGGGGCGCGGGCAGGATGACGACACGGATGGACGCAAGCCGGGTGCAGACAGTAGCCGTAGCGGCAAGGAGGGGTCCCCGGCCCAAGGCACCGTGGGCACGGTGCGCACCACGGGGGACCTGGGACGGGCGTTCAAGGGCAGTGATGGGCGGGGTGGCGAGGGCAAACGTGCCCGTACAGGTGGCGACAGCCCCAACGACGCCGACGCGCCACGTGGCGGCCGTGCTCGCAACGCACTTAGCGGGCTGATGCTAGCGTATGCCTCTCGGGTAAAACGTGTGCAATGGGCCGACGAGGCGGTGAGTGCCCACACATGCACAGGTCAGATGGCGTCATGGTGCAGTCCGGGTTGTCTCTCTGGCTTTCTGCAGCTTGCCCAGTCTTGCCCACTCTGTGTTTTTTGTTACGTGATCTAGACGTTGTGGGAGGTGCAGCTGCTGTTATGATTCATGAACATACGACTTGCCAAGGAATTAGTACACCAACTTGCTGACACCCCTGGATGGTTAATTTCTGATGATGATGAAAGGACGCTTGCTCCTCTTTCTGCTCTTGAGTACCAAACCCATGGGACAGTAGTAGGAACCACTCTAAAGTGGAATTCATCCGCATTTTAAGATGATCGCTTTGCAAAGCTGCATTAGAAGGTCAGGCATTGTACAGCTGGGAATGGTGGTTGTTATGTCCATGGGTGCATCTGGCATGGTTCCATGAACACAAATGCACAGGTCGCTGCTTCGATGTATGTGTGCGTTGCCGGTATGCGGGGTTTTGGCGTGCTACACCAGAGTGCGTACTGCCATTGGCCAGTTGGCTGCCGCATGGAGTTGTCATGGCATGGTGGTCTTTTTGGGAGCCTGCTGCCATCTGGACAAGGCACTGTAGTTTTGCGAGTCAACCATTTCTGTAGCAAGGCCTGAAAGGCTGGCTGGTCGAGGGAGGGTCTGCATGTCGATGGGTGGGTGCTCTGGGGTGGCGCGTTGGGCTGGGTTGGGTTTATTTTCGCATGTTTTGGATGACAGGAAGAGATGGAGATGGCCAAAGGTTTTCGCATTAGCGGCTCGTCGACCACGGTTCGTAAGCGTACCCTCATCCGTGGTCCTGGAGCGGCTTATAATGATGTAAGTGACACAGCGGAACATGTCATGGTAGCAACCCATCTGGCTCTGTGATTTGAATTCAAGATTACGCATGATGTCAACATTTAACTGTCGCAGAGTGTGGCTCAAACTACAGCCATGGAGTAGTTTAGCAATTGCTAATTTCCCAGACTAGTGTTGTTGGGATACAGTATAGATGGCTGAAGAAATCTTTATGAACCCGACAAGTATGAGCCAATTTTGAATTATCATAATGTGGTCCGTGCACTTCTGGTAACCTTTGCAGGGTGGCCCTCTAACTCCGACGGAAGAGCCCGAAAGCGACGATGAAAATGTGGAGGCCAAGCAACGCCGACACGATGTTTTCAAAGAGCATTTCCTAGCTCATCAGAAGGCCACGTCGGAAATAAACAGAAAGCTTCTTAGCGGGCAAATCGCTGTGAAGGATGAGGATTAGGGAAGGTAATGCATAGGCGATCACAAGGTCGGTTTACAGCAGATGTTTCTCCTCTCACAATAGAATTTGGAAAATTTTAGATGTCAGAAGTTACTATCCATTATTATCCAGCTGGTTGTATCATTGTTATCAAGTCAGACCTGATGGCTTGACTTCATCAAGGCTTCTGATTCTGTCCGTTGGGACGCTCTATGAGCCATCCTTGCCCGCACTCGCGTGGCCACCCCCCTGATTGCTGTCATGAGCAAGCTGCATGAGGGTGTAGCGTGCCGACAAGTATCGAGCCTAGTGAGCACTTGGAAGTTTGGCAAAAGGATGTAAATAGGACAACTGTCGAGAAGCCACAAATAGGCTTGGAACCCATTGAGAGATGCCGCTTTGGGAGAATATTGAGCCTCTCCCGGAGCGTGAGGGTAAGTAAGTACTTGCGTGTCATGCGCAAAGGCATGCCACGGAGTACTATGCTAATCTCATTAGAAAAATAATTACACAAAAGTTTAAACAAATATCGTCTGCATCATCCCCCAACCGTTAAGCACTAGATGGTCTAGCGTGAGGGTCTTGTAACAACCTGATGAAATAGTAAAAACTTTCTATTCGACCTGGGGCTTTGCAAACATCTTGTTTCACTTTAGGTGACGTTCGCGGCGCGAAGTTTTTGGCGCCATAAACAATCACTGTACCCGTCCGTACCGTGAAAAAGTGGTGCACGGTGCGTGCAACCCTAGTGGAGCTGGCCATTAATTAATTAGGAACATAACTCCGTTGGGAGAATATGTAGCACACAGCCCAGAGAAGGGGCATATGAGCCTATAATACATTCTAAGCTACTTCCTGCAAGGATGGGAATGTAAACGACACTTGCTCTAGGTGCACCAGGGCACCTGCATGCATCCCCGTGATCTATCAAGCTGTGCCCAGCTAAGGGGGAGCCTGTCATGGGGGGAAAGATCATCATAGCTATACAGATGCTAGAGCATGGCACCTTTTTTGGGCCGTCGGATCGGGTGGTGTGCCTTGACTATATCTGCGTACGTCGGGCTCAGCGCCCCTCAGTTGTCGATGCTCGCGTCCTGCAAGATTCTGTCAGCACGGTGGAATCTGATCACTGTCTCGTGCTCACTCGCATCAGATTGCGGCTTCCTGGGGTGAAACCGTCGCGACAGCTGGCGCCTAAGCCAGATCTGAAGGTGCTCCGGATTGTGCTGAAGGATGCCGACAAGATGTCAGCAGCAGAGCAGGCCGCTATGTCGCACAGGGATGATTTCCTGGCCGTCTTCGATGCCCGGGGCAGCCGCCAGCAGTTACACGCCATTCCGCCGCCGGGTGATATTTCAGTGATCCTCCGCGGTGTCGCTGCCAAGTATCGCCTGGCTGCCCGCACCCTCCCCACCTTGCCTCCGCGCCGACAGCTTGCTGTCCACCGTCACGCACCGACAGTGGTCGCCGCCAGGCAGATGCTCCGCCGCAACAGGGATCCGACCGCCAAACCTGGGCTGCAAGCAGCTCTGAGGGCCGCCTACGAGCAGGCTGAGAAGGCAGACGCTCAGCAGATGGTCAAGGACCTGCGCAGCTGCCAGCAGAAGCACGACGGCAAAGGGGCCTGGTTCTGGTACAAGCGCCTCGGGCACCCGGACGGCCTCGGCCGGCCCCACCGCCACGACTCACGTCCCCGGCGCCCCAGCCAAGCGGCTTCGTACCTGGGCCGCGGCCACGGCCGAGGTCGTGGGGACAGCTGCGCCGCCCCCGCCCCTGCTCCCAGCCGCCGCCGCCCGCCCGGCCGCCCTGGCCGGCCCCGCTGGGCCCCCGGCCCCGCCTAGGTCAGCGGCGGACTACCTAGTCCCCCCGCTGGTCGGCCCACTTGGTGACCCGTGCGACATGCCTCCTTTCACCTCTCGCGAGGTCACGGAGGCGGTCCAGCGCCTGCGTTATGACGCAGCCACCGGCTCTGACGAGATTCCTGCCGCAGTTGTAAAACTTGCAGCCGAATTGGAGAACACAGGTGTTATGCTGCTCCTCCGGGACATCTGCAACCGCCTTCTGCTGTCGTCGCAACCACCTCCAGCGGCCTGGCAACACAGTTTTCGCACGATGCTGTACAAGAACAAGGGGACGCCTGCCGACCCCGGCAACTACAGAGGGGTGTGCATTCAAAGTGCCCCCCTCAAGCTTCTTATGCGGCTCATCCTGAACCGCCTGCGCACGGGCCCCTGGACGGTCACCTCAGCGAGACTCAGCACGGCTTCCGTTCAGGTCGCAACACAGTACAGGCGCTCTTCGCTACTCGCCGACTGGTGGAGGAACTGCAACGCCTTCAGCCTGGTGAGTCCCCTTTGCACCTTGTGCTGGTTGACTTCATCAAAGCCTTCGATTCGGTTTTCTGGCCTGCGCTTTGGGACATCCTCGAGTTGTTCCGGATCCCCCGCCCCCTTATTGCTGTCATCCGCAACCTGTATGAAGGGTCCACCATGCACTTCGGTGCGCACTTCTTACGGGACCACGCCCCCATGCCCTTTAGTCTTTACAGAAGGGTGTGTGGCAGGGCTGCGTGCTGTCGCCCTTAGTACCTGTTCATTACGTATGTATTGTGGTCGAATACGTAATGATTCAGGCGCGCAAGCGATTTGCCCGCATTGCGGGTAGGGAACCAGGGGTGCAGGTCGCTAACAAATACTGGCATGGCGGAGCGGACACGGAGATTCGGCTGGCAGACATCATCTACGCAGACGACACCACCCTCTTCGAGGGCACTGGGCACGTGCAGACATGGCTTGACTGCCTGGCTATCGAGGCCCGTGCAGTGGGGCTTGAGGTCAGCAAGAAGACAGAGGCCCTGGCGGTTGGGCTCACCCACTCACCGACACCCCTCTATCTCCTCGACGGCTCTCGAGTCCTGTATCGGGACCGCGTCAAGCTGCTGGGCAGCCTGCTCCCCAGCTGCGAGGTTGATGTGGACCATCGCATCTCCCTCGCCTGGCACGCTTTACGCCAGTACCGGGCCCTGTGGCGCAAGCCCCTGGGCAAGATCGAGAAACAGGACCTGTTCAAGGTCCTCGTCCTTCCTGTTCTCACGTATGGGGCCGAGACGTGGACCCTCACCGCCGACCTGGCCCGCAAGCTGGACGGCGCGGTCACCAACATGCTGCGTTCCATTTCCGGAGTATAGGATATGCTGCATGCTCATGTCCGCAATGAGGACCTGTACCTTGGCATGCCATACATCATCAGCACCATTAAGCAGCGGCGCCTGCAGCTAGTAGGGCACTTAGCTCGCACCAACCAGGTAGACACCTCATGTGGCCCCCCCGCAGGACTGCGACCAGCTCAGCCTGGCCGGCACCTCCTGACGTGGGCCGGGCCCAGTGATGTTAGACGCCGCAAGGCCCGCACCTTCAAAGAACATCTAGTAGAGGACATGGGGGGCCTGGGGCCTAGGCCTCTCCGTGATTTGGAAGAAGATGATGGACAAGGCCAAGTGGGCCAAGGTCATAGAGGACAACGAGCCCCCCCCTGTGCATGGGGAAGCGCCCGCGTGTGCAAACCCGCGGGAGGCACGCCAGACAGCTCCCCTATAGGGCAGCGTGCGGCTGTCCAGATAGATGCTGTAGGTAGAATGCTGTTAGATAGATGACGTAGGTAGCTGATGTAGATAGATTAGACCGGTAGGACTGTTTGCACCCATCCATCCATCCATCCATCGGGGTTAATGCTCCGTGACTCCCCAACGGGAGCACGAGTCTAATTAATTAATGGCATATCTCAGCAGAGAGCAGCTCTCTGCATGGGCACAGTTAACGCCAAGCGCATTGGCGTGATCCTGATTCGGCATATCTCTGCGATTCCAGCGGCACCGGAACGAGTTCATTCCGACAAGTATCAAGAAAGTTATGGCGTTCCGACTTCCCGGTCGCGCGCGAGCGCGAGCCGGCTGTTCTTCTAAGTCGGACGTGAATATTTGCCGACGACATATGGGGTCGACAGTAATTCCTGGGCTGACAGGAATTAGGTGCTGTACCTACGACGGTATTGGATTAATACGTCGTACGCAGGAAATAGGAACCTTAACCTGTGGTCTGTTGGTACCGCAGGCTTAGTCCTGGACTTCTAGGTGCAGATGCAATAGTCACTGTGGACTGTGCTCTGTGGTCACTGTGCCTGTATGGCAGACCTACTGTATAGGAGCTGGGCGCTGTACAGGTAGTGAATACTGTACCGGGGTGTTATTACTGAGCAGGCCTCCTAGGCTGCTCAGGACTAGCAAGCACAGTGCACAAGTATATAAACAATAGGCCAGTGCCAAATGGGCATCTCTTGCGAGCCCGCCTCACGTGTTGTGCCTTGACTTGGCAAGCGCGTGTACAAGCCTCAAGTGTGTGAGCGCTGTAACATTATCCGATTTTAACAAAGCTCCGTTTCCAACCATATTCACACATTGCTGCATTGCAACCATATCCTTCACATTGCGTTGCTAAGAACGTTAACTCAAATTACAACCAGTCTCAGCGGAACGGCCAGGAGGGTCGTTGCCGGTTGCGGTGTGCAGCGTTGACGACGCGAGGAGCTCGTCCGGTGGTGAATGGTGCAGGAGGAACAACGGCAGCAGGATTTCCGGTTTCGGCAGTCTGCTGGGGGTTCGATTTCGCCTGAATTGCGTCGTGTCGTTCGGGATCTATCTTTATTGCTTGCAGATCGTCCGCCTGTTAATCGCAGCTTCGTGCAATTCGTCGACGACCAGGTCGAAGATTGGGAGCGAATTCTGCGGCACGTACAAACCATCGTCATTCCGGAGCACCGGAGCATCGACGACCTCGAGCAGGAGCTTCACGGTTTGGTCGGCATCCAGACGGTGATTACAGCAGTAGCTGAGCGAGTGCGGACGGAGTTGGCGGCAAGGCGAGGCGAGGTTGCGGAGGCAGCTGGCGCAGGGCGACACGAGTTTGTACCGACAGTAGCGGGTGCGGGAGTACCACGTGCTTTCGCAGGCGTCATCGGCGACGAGGGTGTTGCAGCGGGGCCAGTTAGGCGTGAACGACGCGGAGCGGAGCATACAGGCGGCTTGCAGAGGTCGGGGCGACAGCGGAAGCCATCACCGGAGGACAGCGCGCGACAAGAGTCGGCAGGTTTCCGGAGCGAGTAAGAGTTCCTTTTCAGGAACTGCCCCCGCCCCTTCGCGTTCGTGTGACGCGTTGGGAGAGTTTGCACCTCTTGGGTACGATAGTGACCTTGAGGTGGGAGCAGGGGGTGTCGCTGGGCTAGGCGACGAGACACTTGGCGACCACGAGGTGCCAAGATACAATCCGCGGGGTGCCAACGACGGGTTGTCACCTGTCTACTATACCAACGGTGACGATTCAGTCATCGCGGGCCGACAGCGGGTCGACGACGGCGCAGCGGGTAGCAGGGTGCCAGAGCTGATTGTGGTGAGCGACAGCGACGACGACAGCGACAAGGAGAACCAGGACGCGCCTGGGGCCAGCCGTGGTGGTCTTGCCTGAGTGGTAACACTTGGCACTTTCCTTTCTTGTTCAGTAGCTTATATTGCTTTAATTGCTGCTTGGCCACTTGGCTGGCTGTAGCAGATCTGAACAGAGGCCATCATGGATGATGGAGCTATCAACCAACAAGCGGGCTTTATGGGCTTCGCGCGGCGCGGCGCTGGGATGGATGGACGAGATGGACGCGATGGACGCGGTGGACGCGATGGACGCGGGGACGGCCAGGCGCTGGGAGACCAGGCTGAGGTGCCAGATAATCAGAGCCAAGGATCGCAGGGCGGTCAGAACGCGCCAGCCGCAGATCAAGCGGCGCCTAAGCGACCGACCGTGGCTGAGGGGTACGCGGTGCTAGGCCAGTTTCAGTCCATCAAGGACAATTGGCAGCCCCGGGATGCTGAGAGGATGTTAGAGGACATGAACTTGTACACGGAGATATACACCGGTGACAAGCTTCGCATCCTGGCGTCTAGTGCCTACATAAGGCAGTCGGCGAGGCGGCTGTTCAAGTTTGTTCGGGAGCGACACGCGGCGGGGGACACCTGGGCGGCGTTTATGACGCGACTCAGGTCGTTCCTGAGTGACAAGAGGACCATAGATGGGTCCCACCTGAAGCAAGAATACCTGGACTACAAGCCCATCAAGGGGCAGCTAGTGGTCCACGCCTTTGAAGACTTCGTCAAGCTGAGGGAGGACGCCATGGCCAAGGGCTTCTTCGTCGCAGATCGGATGGCCATGGGCGACTTTCTCAAGTCGCTGCAGCTGGATCCGGTCACCATGGATAATGTGACCATCCACATGCGACAGGTCCATGGCTGGGCAGCCATGACGGACCAGTTGTATGAGTGTTTCAGCGGCAAGTACGTGGGTGGTAAGCGCCCTCGTCAGGGTGATGAGGAGGCCACTGAACCCACGGTTAAGTCCATGAGGGGATCGGGCCACGGGGGCCCAGCGCCCTCGAGAGGGCCTGAGACCTCTTCAAGGGGTCGAGGAAGGTCCAGGAGGGGGCGTGACAGAAGGGCTGGACGGGGGACCCCGCCGAAGTCGGGACATCCACAGTCCCAGTTTGACTTCAAGAGGGTGGGTGGTCCTCCCAAGGCTGGGCCCAGCAGTGGGACCTCACGGGACATCAGTCAGGTGGAATGTTATTTCTGCCAGGGGAAGGGTCACTTCAGGAATGAGTGTCCCTCGTACCTGAGGCAGGAAGGTCAGAGCAAGCCAGCTCAGGGTGGCAGCAAGGACAAGGCTGGTCCATCCCAGGACAAGGGCAAGGGCAAGGCTGCTGATCATTGACTTGAGCCTGCACACATCCCTGAACCCTGGAGGGTGCCCCCAGGGGTGTGTAATGAAGCTGCTAGTGACAGCAGTGAGGGGCAGCCCCATGCTCTAGTGAAAGAGCCTATTGGACACGATGGGGCAAGCTTGGTTACCACAGAGAGTATGCCAGCTGTAGCTGCAGTGGTTACTCGCCAACGTGCCCGCCATGGCGGTGCTGAGCCTGAGGTAGGACCTGGTGATGTGGACCCAGGTGGATCTCAGAAGCATTCTGACCGTGCAGGACTGGCACAGGATGGTCAGGATGAGGATAGGGCTGGAGACAGTCTGACAGGCACGACCCTGGTGCCTCCTGTACATAAGGGATCTGTACATACCTTGAGTGCTAATAATGACAATAAAAGGTTTTCTCTCTTGTATGACATTGCCTCAAGGTTGCATACCATGTTTGGCCATGCAGCTCAGTCTTTGCAAGTTGCTAGACGGCTGGGAGGAAGTGAGTTGTACTCCATCTGCCAACAGGTTGCTCAAGCTTGCAAGTGCAGGCTAGTTGCTAGAAAGCCCAAGCAGTCTCATGCCAGGACTCCTATTTTGCAGCCAGGCCATGTGCAGGTAGATATTCAGAGAATCAGGGGTTTGAAGCTGCTGGTGGCAGTGGACAGATATACCAAGTACAAGACCCTAGAGATCCTGCCTGACATGGAGAAGCCTACATTGATTGCTGCTCTGAAGTTGACAAGGAGCAGGTACCCTGGGTTGGAGTTGTTGCAGTGTGACATTCAGTTTGAGTGCTGTGAGAACCTGCCAGAGTTTCCAGAGTTGCTGATTACACCCAGGGAGAGCCACGGCCAGCAAGGGGTGGTGGAGAGAGCCATCCAAGAGATCAAGACTGTGCTGCTGGTGGAGAGGATTCCAAGGACGTCATCTGCCATTGTGACATCTGCATGGCTACGTTCTGTGGAGGACAGGCTGAACCTGAGGACTCCCATGTTCTTTGGTGACATTGCCATCAATCCTCTTATGCTGCATACCAGGATGCTGCCAGCTGATGCTGAGCAGGCATGGAAGGAGAAGCTAGAGGCCAAGTTCCTCAAGCTGAGGCAGAAAGACAAGGGCTGGAGTGTCCTAGAACCTAACGTTGGACAACAGGTTGTTGTGTGGAAGGAACCAAGCTTTCCAGGGAAACGTGGCAGCTGGCATGATGGGGTGGTGACCCGAGTAGAAGCCGCTGGCCATAAGTGCTGGGTGGCCATTGATGGCTCCCAAGCAGTGCACCGTCTGTCCTGGTCAAAGATCCGTCCCCGGGGAGGTAATCAAGGAGACCTCTTCCAGGTGCCCGCTGGTGTACAAGGCGGGGGTGACGTGGAGCTTCCTGATCAGGGTGCTACAGCTGTATCGAGCCCTCAGGGTGACCCTGGCCCGGCCCCTGGGGTACCTTCACATACGGTGGTTGGGCAAGCAGGCGGACAGGCTGCACCTCCGGAACGGCCCGACACCAGGCCTAGGGGTGTGCGTCTATCAGATATTGTACAGGCTTTGCAAAGAGCCAAGAAGGAGCCTAAGGTGTCCAAGCTTGTCCAGTTGGATGAACCTGAGGTAGCTGCCATGGAGATAGATACCAATGCACAGGTTTCTGTCATGGGACCTCAGCATACAGGAGAACTGCTGGTCGGAGAACCAAGTTGCCCCTGGGTGTCTGATTTCAGTGGTAGGACGCATCTAAGGGTGTTGGGAGAGGTTACTGCCCCTGTCATGGGTGTGGATGTGACCTTCCTTGTCCTAGAGGACTATGATGGCCCTGTGATTTTGGGTCAGAATTTTCTGGGCAATCCTGGGATTTCTATCAGAGCTACAGCTCTGAGAAGAGATGGCTGGGGGATGATTCCCCTAGAAAATTTCAGGACAACATTTCCAGTCAGGTGCAGGGCCAAGCCGGTCAAGGGTGTAAAATGGGATGAAGGGGAGGTGCCCCCAGCGGCCAGTTTGGTGATTCCAGCTGTGTTGCACCCCAGCAGTATTGGCATAACTCACAGGAGCCTTGCTGCACACTCTCCTTTGACATATGACCAGCTGGTCCAAGAGATGAGCTCGCCTACTTTGTTTGAGGCTTGGAAGCTCGCCTTCTCCAAGGCATTGGAGGAGTGGTTGCAGTTTGAGTGTGCTGCACCAACAGACAGACGTCCCCCAGCATCAAGGAAGCTTGCTTTGAGATTTGTGCTGAAGAGGAAGGTTGTGGATGAGGTATCAGTGCCCCATGTCAGGCCTGTCCTGAATGAGTATCACGGCACGGGGAGTCTGCCAGGAGAGGAGCTATACACGCCAGGGATGCTACACGACACATGGAGAATTTTGCTATGTCTCTACGTGGGGTTGCTGAACAGGGGAGCAGCTATGTCATCAGTGCTGCTGGACTTCAAGAGGGCATTTTTAAAATCTGATCCAGAAGTGGCCAGGAGGGTGTGGAAGCAGGATGAGCCTTACTGTGTTGAGGTGCCTGCCATCTGGAAGCTGGAGCTGCATCAACAATTCCTGGTTATTCTGAAGGGCCTGGAAGGACTCAGGTCGAGCCCAATCATCTGGAGACTCACGCTGCAGGAAGCTCTGATCAGTGAGTGTGGCTTGAGAGTGTCTTCAGTTGATCCCTGTTTGCTGCTGGCCCAATGGGAGGGTCTGCCAGTGTATGCTAGTTTGCATGGAGATGATCTGCATTTGCTAGCCCCCACGACCTGGCTGAAGAAGTTTATTCCTGTCATCAGTGGCAAGTTTTCACTGGGCAAGGAGCTGTGGCAGGAGCCCAACAAGCCTGTAGTGTTCTGTGGAATGCAGGCTACCCTGTTCAGGAGGGACGGGGAGTGGAGTATCAGGCTTCAGGCTGGAGGAGATTATAAACAGACCATTGTGAAGGCCTTGCCAGAGAAGATCACCCAGGCTGCAGGACCTGAGTTGAGAGGCATGTGGGCCTGGTTTGCCAGCATAGTGTGGTCCGTCTCTGATGGTCCATAGCAGAATGCCTGATGAGGTGCTTGAGGATGAGAACATAGCCCGGTTGGTGGAGAGTGTTTAAAGTACATGAATGAGTTGAATGTCGTTTATTGATGAATTTATTACGAGAGACATGGCATGAGAGACGATACTTTAGGTATGGCCCACATCGTATTTTTATAGGCAGAAAAGAGGTACTGCCAGATGGCAGTCAACCAAAGAACCATCGCCAGATTCTAGAATATTGTTTGTATGATTGCCAGATGTCATCTGTAAAATCAACCCTGATATAATGCATGGAATCTCATCCAGTAAAGTGACACCTGTCCATGGAATAAAGAATCAAGAATCACTGTCCATGTAACGTAGTGACATAGTTGCTGTCATACTAGTTGAGAACCGTACACTATAACAAAAAACACACACAACATAGATTAATATCTTGCTAAGTACTGATTCAAAAAAGTCAGTAAAAATATCAGCACGTAGCTAATAAAACACACTCCAAGAAATCACAAACAACACACAAAAGACCCACCTGCCCAGAATAGAAATAATTCAGGCATGTGGCTACTGGGAATAATTAATTAATTCCCAAACACCCCCCTTGGCAACTGCCTAAAGAGGGGAACACTCTAGTAGTGCTAGTACTATGTCCCAGTTTATATTCACCTATCAAACTAGTAACCATTTCCTAGCGGTCATTGCACTCAGGGCTAAGGACCTTTACAACTAGGACTAGGGCAGGTGATTGCTACGGGCCACCCCCCTCAAACACATGCCCCGTAGTGAGCGGGCAATAGGCTTTAAGGCAGAAGCATACCGGTACAAAGTGGTTTTTGGCTGACCACGAACCAAAAAAGACTAGTCACGACGGGACTAGTGCACTACGTAGACTACCTACGCCGAGGTGGCCACGACGGGGCCACAATATGCAGCGGGTCACGACGGGACAACACTGAAAAGTGTGCTTTTTGACATAGGGCTTAGCAACAAAACCCGAAGAGATGCTTTTTGACGGTTCAGCAATAACCGACGAAAAAATGGAGAACCGGCTGGAAAATTTAAAATGCAAATGTGGACGGCATTTCCGGTGCCTCCATTGTCGAGGTGCCCATGAGAGGGTTGGACTCCGTAAAATGCACGGCGCCGCCGTTGGGCTGGTTGCGACGCTCCGGATACTTGGTCCAGCAGCGCTCGACACGGTGGCCAGGGCGCTTGCAATGGCTGCACACCGGGCGAGTTGCAAATGCTTGGCCCGGTGGGAGCTGGCCTTCGTCGCGAGAAGGCGCAGCCGAGCCGGCGGGCGCCAGTCGAACCGGCTGGGCGGTCCTTGAGCTGGTCAGCGGCTTGGAGGAGGAGGACGCGTGCGTCAGTGAGAGACATGTCATCACGCACAAAAACTGCAGCGACAAGTGGACGATATTTGGCCGGGAGGCCATCCAGCAGATTCTGGACGAATTCAGTCTCAGGGAGCGTCCCCCCAGCTTTAAGTACTCGCGGTAGCGTAGTTCATGTTCCGTCAAGTACAGGCCCATGTCGCCGTCATCAGCCAGCTCGCAGCGGTGTAGCTGACGACGGAGCTCCTGCTTGTGAGACCGGGTATGCCGTGGCTGGTCGTACACGGCATCCACGAGCTTGAACGCCACGCTGCCATGACGAGGCTCAGCTTGATCAGCAACGGTAAGCGCCTGACCGTCCAGGCGCGAACAAAGTGCAGCAAAAAGAATGCGGTCTTGTCGGTCGTTGACGTCGTCACCGTGCAGCACACTGAGCATGGTGAATGCTCCCGCGACAGATTTGAAGCGAATTTTAAAAGCAGGGTAGTCGGCCAGTCTGGTACCGTTTAAAAATAGGAATTCCGCTGACGGCACTAATGAGGGCCGTCTCCTTGAGTGCGTTCGCCATTTACGACGGATAAAATTTTAGACGCCAGGTAGGCTTTCAAGAGACTCTCGATTTCCGATAAGCTTGACGATTCGAATTGAAATACAGCTCCTTGCCACCGGATAATGATTTTGGCAGGAGGAACGTAAACAGACCTCAGAGAACTCTCAGGATAAAGTCCTGGTTTCTCGAATTGCTCGTAGCCAACGGGATACGCAATCACAGGTTCTTCGGCGACAATGACGCCTTGTTCCGGCTGTCCGAAAAAGTCTTCGAGATCGTCAAGTACGTCAAAGTCCCAAGGACGATTGACAAAATCGTCATCAGGCAAAAAATCATCGTCGTTTGCAAAAGTAGGAGAATCTGCCATGAGGAGAAACGGTGATCGAACATCCTCCCGATACCATGTTTAAAGTACATGAATGAGTTGAATGTCGTTTATTGATGAATTTATTACGAGAGACATGGCATGAGAGACGATACTTTAGGTATGGCCCACATCGTATTTTTATAGGCAGAAAAGAGGTACTGCCAGATGGCAGTCAACCAAAGAACCATCGCCAGATTCTAGAATATTGTTTGTATGATTGCCAGATGTCATCTGTAAAATCAACCCTGATATAATGCATGGAATCTCATCCAGTAAAGTGACACCTGTCCATGGAATAAAGAATCAAGAATCACTGTCCATGTAACGTAGTGACATAGTTGCTGTCATACTAGTTGAGAACCGTACACTATAACAAAAAACACACACAACATAGATTAATATCTTGCTAAGTACTGATTCAAAAAAGTCAGTAAAAATATCAGCACGTAGCTAATAAAACACACTCCAAGAAATCACAAACAACACACAAAAGACCCACCTGCCCAGAATAGAAATAATTCAGGCATGTGGCCACTGGGAATAATTAATTAATTCCCAAACAGAGAGTACCCCTGATCTGATTTTGTCTGGGATTGACTTTGCCCAGCCTATCACCTTGGAGATCTTTGTTGACAGTTCCATGGATGCTCGCCAGGTTACCAAGGTCAGGGGGAGATCTGCTGCTCTGTTTGCTTTTTATCAGAGCAGGGCAAGTTTGTTCAGCTGGTACAGCAGACTGCAGAAGAGGGTCTGTATCAGTTCAGATGTGGCAGAATGCAGGGCCATATGCGAGGGGATCCAGTCCAGCCTGTACATAAAGGAGTTAATGCTGGAGCTGGCTTCAGTTACCCCTTGGACCTTGCAGATGGAGACGTTGTTGCTAACAGACAGCATGGGTATGGTCCAGTTTGTTCACAAGCAGCTGGCCAGAAGCCGGGACCTGGATTATTTGTTGCTGAAGGAGTTGGCCAGTTTGGTTGACTTGAAGCATATCCCTGGCGAGGAGAACCCTGCTGATGCATTGACAAAGATGCCACACAAGGCCCCAGCCCAGTACAATGTACTGAGGAAGCTCATGAATGCTGACTGTCAAGTCGGTCTATCTGTCTAAAAGCTGAGAGCTGGGTGCTTAAGTCTCTGGATATCAGGCTGGGAGCTTGATTGTACATAATCCTGAGCACACCTTGAGGGGTGAGACATGTCTCTGGTGTGGGAATGTCTGACATTGTCTCTGATGGAGAGATGTCTATCTGGGGTTTTCATCTCAGTCTGAGGTTTCCCCAGATCTGTGGTTTGTGGGCGGGGTTCGATTCCCTGGTGCCGTCTTAAGACGGAGTTTCACGGACTGGCTGACCCATCCACCATGCTGGTGAGGTGGCGACAGGTCCCCTGATTTTCCACGGTTGGAACGAGTATGGGAGCTTGTGTTTTGCATGTGCTTCGCGTAGATGTTGTGTCTGGTTCGATAAGGGGCAGCAGACCGGCGCCGACTCCCGTCTGGGGGTCAGCAATGTTTTCTGATGAGCTGTTGTGGGTGATCTGTGGGGTTTCGCCTAAGGTCCTGAAGGTTGTACATACTTCTCAAGTTCTTAGCTGAACACCTATGGGCTGCCATGCACAGTTGGCCAACCTCTTGTACATGGGTAACACAACGAGCCTCCCGTGAAGGGATAGGGACTCATTGTAATTTGTTTGTGCTCCTGAGCCAGTATGGGTGCTATGTACATATAATAAGGAATCCAAGCTGACTGTCATGCCCAGCGGGTTGTGACTTGTAGTCGGGGAGGATGTCCAGTACCCATTGTGTGTGTTTGTATGTAGACTTGTGTGAGCTGCTACAGCTCAAGAAAAGAAAGGATTGGAGTTAACGCCAAGCGCATTGGCGTGATCCTGATTCGGCATATCTCTGCGATTCCAGCGGCACCGGAACGAGTTCATTCCGACAAGTATCAAGAAAGTTATGGCGTTCCGACTTCCCGGTCGCGCGCGAGCGCGAGCCGGCTGTTCTTCTAAGTCGGACGTGAATATTTGCCGACGACATATGGGGTCGACAGTAATTCCTGGGCTGACAGGAATTAGGTGCTGTACCTACGACGGTATTGGATTAATACGTCGTACGCAGGAAATAGGAACCTTAACCTGTGGTCTGTTGGTACCGCAGGCTTAGTCCTGGACTTCTAGGTGCAGATGCAATAGTCACTGTGGACTGTGCTCTGTGGTCACTGTGCCTGTATGGCAGACCTACTGTATAGGAGCTGGGCGCTGTACAGGTAGTGAATACTGTACCGGGGGTGTTATTACTGAGCAGGCCTCCTAGGCTGCTCAGGACTAGCAAGCACAGTGCACAAGTATATAAACAATAGGCCAGTGCCAATTGGGCATCTCTTGCGAGCCCGCCTCACGTGTTGTGCCTTGACTTGGCAAGCACGTGTACGAGCCTCAAGTGTTTGAGCGCTGTAACATTATCCAATTTTAACAAAGCTCCGTTTCCAACCATATTCACACATTGCTGCATTGCAACCATATCCTTCACATTGCGTTTGCTAAGAACGTTAACTGGCACAGCACAACTAAATAAAGCTAAGCATCATCTGGAGTGTGGCACATCATTATTAGGCACACATGTACATGGCTAAGTAATACTCGTGCATCAGCTGGTATAGAGCCTGTAGGAGGCTTACATGTACATGGTCACAGTCTAACTATTCTACACTACTACTGCTGTATTCCCCTGAGCTAGGGTGTCTGGGGTCACTGGGGCCGCGGGGGTCGCCTGCCAGGGCTTGTGGCCGACGTAGATGGCCGCCCCCTTCCAGTACACCGGCTGCCCCGCCTTGGCAACTGGGAGCTGGCCATGGCAACGTCTTTCAGGCAAGACTAGTAGACAAAGATACTTGAAGATTATGGGTTTATGATGTTACTTCATAGTTCAGTTTGTGCGTTTTGCAATGTTGATAATTTTATCGATGACCGTCATCGCGCGGGTCCAATCTGAAATGTTCGTCGTGAGGAATGTATATTAGAATGCACGCTGGCGGCGGTGATTGTCAGGTTTTGGGGGCTTCACTTAGCGTCAAGCTTCCTTTTTCATTGTTATTAGTAAATCCTAACGAAATTCGCCGGGCTTTGGCAAGATTTCTGTCATTATCGGTAAGACGGTCAGTTGGGCCCCGCATGGGACCCAGTTTGGCATTCAATAGCGATTCGGGCCGTGGTGCCCACAACCCTGTATGTAGCTAGGAACTAGATTAATTAAGTAATTAATCAATTAATAGACACGTGACTGCATCACGTGAGCATAAGTCCTCAGTGGGAGGGGAACATGGGATGGAATGGATTAATTAATTAATTAATTAATTAATTAATTATACTCGTGCTCCCGTTGGGGAGTCACGGAGCATTAACCCCGATGGATGGATGGATGGGGACACACAATCCTACCGGTCTAATCTATCTACAACATCACGCCAACTCTATTATTCTAAGCTCTCTACCCTAGGGGTCCTGTCGAGCGTGCTGCCCGCGTGTTTGCATACGCGAGCGCTTCCCCACGGATTAATTAATTAATTAATTAATTAATTAATTATATTAATTAATTAGACTCGTGCTCCCGTTGGGGAGTCATGGAGCATTAACCCCGATGGATGGATGGATGGGGACACACAATCCTACCGGTCTAATCTATCTACAACATCACGCCAACTCTATTAATTATTCTAAGCTCTCTACCCTAGGGGTCCTGTCGAGCGTGCTGCCCGCGTGTTTGCATACGCGAGCGCTTCCCCACGGATTAATTAATTAATTAATTAATTATATTAATTAATTAGACTCGTGCTCCCGTTGGGGAGTCATGGAGCATTAACCCCGATGGATGGATGGATGGATGGATGGATGGATGGATGGATGGATGGATGGATGGATGGATGGATGGATGGATGGATGGATGGATGGATGGATGGATGGATGGATGGATGGATGGATGGATGGATGGATGGATGGATGGATGGATGGATGGATGGATGGATGGATGGATGGATGGATGGATGGATGGATGGATGGATGGATGGATGGATGGATGGATGGATGGATGGAATCATGGATGGATGGATGGATGGATGGATGGATGGATGGATGGATGGATGGATGGATGGATGGATGGATGGATGGATGGATGGATGGATGGATGCCGGATGGATGGATGGATGGATGGATGGATGGATGGATGGATGGATGGATGGATGGATGGATGGATGGATGGATGGATGGATGGATGGATGGATGGATGGATGGATGGGTGCAAACAGTCCTACCGGTCTAATCTATCTTCAACAGCTACCTACAACATCTATCTAAAGCTATCAACATCTACTCTACCCTTGGGGAGCTGTCTGGCGTGCCTCCCGCGGGTTTGCCGGCACACGCGGGCGCTTCCCCACGGGGGGGGGCTCGTTGTCCTCTATGACCTGGGCCCACTTGGCCTTGTCCATCATCTTTTTCCAAATCATGGAGAGGCCTAGGCCCCCCATGTCCTCTACTAGCTGTTCTTTGAATGTGCGGGCCTTGCAGCGTCTAACATCACTGGGCCCGGCCCACGTCAGGAGCCGGTGCCGGCCAGGCTGGGCTGGTCGCAGTCCCGCGGGGGGGCCACGTGAGGTGCACGTGTCTACCTGGTTGGTGCGAGCTAGGTGCCCTACGAGCTGCAGGCGCCGCTGCTTAATGGTGCTGGTGGTATATATGGCATGCCAAGGTACAGGTCCTCATTGCGGAGGTGCACAGCATATCCTACTCTGAAAATGGATCGCAGCATGTTGGTGACCGCGCCGTCTAGCTTGCGGGCCAGGTCGGCGGTAAGGGTCCACGTCTCGGCCCCATAGGTAAGAACAGGAAGGACGAGGACCTTGAACAGCTGGTCCTGTTTCTTGATCTTGCCCAGGGGCTTGCGCCACAGGGCCCGGTATTGGCGTAACGCATGCCAGGCACGGGAGCCCCACTGATGGAATGGATTATGTAAGCTATCTAGGTCCTAGTTACAGGGTTGTGGGCACCACGGCCCAAAGCGCTATGAATGCCATACTTGGTCACACGCGGAGCCCCCACAGACTTGGGGGTGGTCTCCTTCATCACTACTTGCCATCTGTCCTTGCGTACCATCTGCCTCCATATTACAGACAAACCAGGAGGTTGCCCGGGTGTGAGCCCGTCACGTCTAGGGTACAGCACATGTCCATGCCGAGTCTATCACGAAAAGTCCACGGGTGGCGGCCCTGCCGCGCGCGGCCTGGGGCACGCCAGGTGAGGACATAACGCCCAGGCTGGGCGCGGGGCTTGGTGCCAGCTAGTCTATCTGATGTGTCTACCTGATCTGTGCGGGCCAGGTGCCCAGCTAGGCCCAGGCGCCTCAGTGTGCCTAATGTGGGAAGCATAGGGCAAATCAGCGTACAAATCCTCATTACAGTATTATGTGCAAACCAAAGGGGATGTTAAGGGCCTTGCGCAGCATCTTGGTGACTTGCCGTCAATTAGTCGTTGCTCCAGCTAGCTCCTGCGTCATGCACTAACAGTCCAGGTCACGGCGCCATATAAGTCAGGATTGTCAGAATGACGACCTTGAAGAGGTCACGCTTGACGATCCGGGGTAGGGCGGGGTTGCTCCACCAGCGGCGGTGGTCATGGAGTTGCGCCCATGCACGCCATGCCGATCCGTGTCGTCAGGTCGTCCTCGCAGTCGGGAAGCCAACTGCCGAGCAGCTTGAAGAGGCCTGAAGTAGGGTACGTTGTAGTTGACCTCGGTGTCATCTAAGAGGCGGAGTGTGGGCGGGGGGGCTGCCATGCTGAGAGCCAGGGCCTCCTTTGGGGGGCTGATTTCTAGACCAACCGCCCAAGCCTCGAGCGACAGGCGGCAGGCAGTCCAGCCAAAGTTGGGCAGGCTCCGGCTTCTCGATGAGCGTGATGTTGTCGGCATAAATGAGGTCAGCTAGTAAATCCTGCTTGTTAGTCGGGCCCCCTTCCCCAAGCTCGTTCGTGATCACTAGGCCAGGGGCACGGCCTGCAATGCTAGCAAAGCGGGCACGTGTCTGGCGCATAATATAATCCACTACAACAATAAACATGCATGCAGGTACGGCGACAGGACGTGCAACCCTGCCAGACACCGGTCTGCAGTGGACATGTCGGGGTAAAGCCGTGTTGAGTGCGCACCGAAGTGGTCGACCGGCCCCTCATACAGCATGCGGATGATGCATGTTATCAGGGGAGTGGGGACACGAGCGCGAGCAAGGACAGCCCATAGAGCGGCCCAGAGGACGGAATTAAAAGCCTTGATGAAGTCGACGAATATCAGGATGGCGGGAAACTCACCAGGTTGCAGGAGAGCGATTTCTTTGAAGAGCCATGTTGGTTCGTATGTAAGGCATCTCGGGTATGAAAATATGCCGTATTATTCCACGGTACTGACGCTTTCGACCGCGTACGCCGTACGATTTTCACTGTATTTCACTTTGGGGCTTAGCCGATTTTGGAGGTCGCAGACGTGCATCAAGCGGTGGGGAGAGGCTCAGGAACCTGTCGGTGGTGCTGAGATCGCTGAAACTGCAGCATTATTAGCTACTTGCTAGTACATGCGTGACGGTGTGCCTTTTTACATTTTTTGAAAGGATTTTTTATTGCGCGGGAGAAAAGCTGTAATAATAAGGGGACAGCCTCCAGGGCAGAATCATAAGGTTTAGGGACGGGTGCATGCACTTCCAGAAGACGCAGACGAGTGAAGACGCAGTCAAAGCAAATAGAGGGTGGAGGGGCGGTTCATGCATATATTTGGATGATAGCTAGCTCTACTCAATCAAAGTTGGCCAAAAGACGATCTTTTTTCCCCATGGAAAAGTCTACCCCCCCCTAACTTCCCAGGTAGGGTAGGGAATCTCAATACCAACATTGGACAACTTAGTTGGATAGTCCAATGGTGGCCTTGTTGGTTGGGTCAGACCACCCGCCGGATAACCCCTGAGACTTATTTTAGGTGCTCATATGCGTGTGTGGGTTACCGACGCGCGCTCAAACAGCAATCTATGACATGCAATACAAGAATGCATGTCAACAAGCTATAATAACAGACTGCCAGAGGTGCTGGAATACAAACATGTGTCCTACCTGCTGCATTAACGAAATGATATGCTCCAAAGAACTGCCATAAACTGGTCACTTTCAGGGCTATAATACCGCTCTTTACAGCAGGCATGGAAGCTTGCTGAAAGGTGCACTCATTTAAGCTCGTCAAATATAATGCATGGGAGACGTATTCCTCTGAAAAGGACACGCAAACACGTTGCCGTACCTGGCTGGTTCACGTCCTGCATGCCCGGATTCCACTGGCCGGGACCCTCATATCTCACACATACCATTGCTTTACAGGCATAGGTCGCCATAGCCGCATCATGCATGGCAGCATCCTTTATGATTACCAGGTTGATTCTGCGTTCAAAGATTACCTATATAAATGCGTCCACATTCCCAGCAAACGCATTGATCAGCAGACATCCCGTACCAAATCTGGATGCATGCTTGGGCTGGCCAGCGCAGACTGCCCGGCCATGAGGATAAAATGGTCCAAATATGATAATAAGCGATTACTCATCTGGCACTGACGACCAAGATTCAAGTAGGTATTTTCCTAGTAACCTGAATTTTCCCAATCCTACAAGTTTGGCCATCATTGCCTGACCTACGAAAATCGCACATCATCATTCTGAGGAACATTCTAAACCGTTTCCAGCCGCGAAACGCAAAATTTCCCTGATTATTAAATACGGCACGTTGGCAGCCATATCTCGTAACGCGCGCGCGAGTGAAAATTTCCCGCCAAAGTCACGTGACCCCCTTTATGATTACAGCTCGATAATTACGACGCTACGGCGGATATTACCCCCAAACCTATGCATCACCTTCGTCCCTAAGTGTTCCCGGACCCAACGGACAACTGTCCTCAATCACAAGTGGCGCGGCGCTCTCGGCACGGCGCAAAATTCCACTGACAGTTATAGTCAACCCCCCCGACAGGTCCCAGTCACTGAACCCCCCCGACTAATCAATCCATTCCATCCCATGTTCCCGTGGGCAACTTTCCGTGATAGACTACTAGGCATGGACGTGTGCTAGTAACCCGGCCTAGACGAGACGGGCTCACACCCGGGCAGCAGTCCTGGTTTGTGTGTAATAATTTGAGGCAGATGGTTTGCAAGGATAGATGGCAAGTAGAGATGGAGGAGACCACCCCCAAGTCTGTGGTGGGGGCTCCGCGTGTGACCGCGTGTGGCATTCTTAGCGATTCGGGCCGTGGTGCCCACATGAACCCTGTAACTATGATGGTATATAGGAACTAGATAGCTACTAGCATCATCCATTCCATCCCATGTTCCCCTCCCACTGAGGACTTACTACTAACGTGACGGAGTCACGTGTCTATTAATTTATTAATGAATCCCATGTTCCCCTCCCACTGAGGACTTATGCTCACGTGACGCAATCACGTGTACATCAGTCGGTAAGACACTGACTGTCCAGGCTCGCCGGATGCGCGTCTCATCTTTAATTCAAGGGAACTAGGTTGAACTTTCTTGCGCCGCTGGGCAAAGGGCGATGCCGGCCGGTAATGGTACAATCCCGTGCTTAGCGTACTGTAATAAATAGCTAGCTTCGCTTCCTGAGTCGCCGCTCCGGTTGTCAACGCAAGTGTTCACCTTCAATGCGGTTAGCGCCAGGTAGCATGCCATTCCGTGATTCGCATGCATCGCCATATTCTTGGCAGCTTTCAGTGATTCTATCTACGTCGCATGGCCGGGACGTATCAAACCATGAGCCGTGGCATGTTGGCAAGTTGTCAGGGATTCGTCGAGTGGTTTCTTGGAAAGAGTTCGGTAAAAGCACTCAGTTGTGTATGTAAACGGCCGAAAATTTGGGCGGCGTGACTGGTAGGTAGTCGGTCGATCTTTGTCGACTTGCCACCTTTCGGAACGACGAAACTGCGTCGCGCCTTAATAGTATAAAGAGTGACGGTCGGCTTGACGGCTTTCTCCCTTTTGAGTTTTGACCCGGCCGTTTCCCTTTGTGCGCTCTTGGCTCCTCTGATTCTTGGTCGTTTTGGCCTTAATTAATCGAATGGACGGAACTTGGCATTTGATCTCGCGAACCCCTTTTCCTGTCCTTTTGTGGGACTTCAACGAATGCCGAGAATTTGCAGTCGATCGCGTATCGCGGCACGAGCGACTGAGGCGACGTACCGGGACGTCCCAGCATCCACGGGACGGCGCGACACCCGGTTATCGAAGAGCAGCGCGACCACGTCGTCCGCGCGACGCCGAAGTGACTGCA
>RPFO01000850.1:0-7500 GCA_009746045.1 Mesostigma viride | reverse complement strand
CTAGGAAAAGTACGAAGATCCGCCACAGGATGCCTCCCCGCTTGAGTGAGACGGCGAGGTCGCAAGGCCCCCCGCCCTTCTCAGCGAGACGCCAGAGTCTGCGGGATCCCCCGCCCACCCCGCCCACCCACCCACCCGGAGGTCGGTACCCCCCCCCCCCGCCCTCCCCCTCAGCCCGGCCGGCCGGCATGATGCGCCCCCCCGCCCCGCGAAAAGGCGTGGCGCGAAGGACAGGCGTCGACCACGAGGACCCCTGAAAAAGACCGGAAAAGTATGAAGATCCGCCACAGGATGCCTCCCCGCCTGAGTGAGACGGCGAGGTCGCAAGGCCCCGCGCCCCCCACACGCCACCCGGAGGTTCCCCCGCCTCCCCCCCCCAGGACACTAAGACGGTCCGCCCCGGCCGGGCAAGGTCGCAGGGCCCCCCGCCCTCCTCAGCGAGCAAGACGCCAGAGTCTGCGGGATCCCCGCCCCCACCGCCCCCCACCCACCCGGAGTTCCTCCCCCCCCCCCCCCCCCCCCCCCCCCCCCCCCCCCCCCCCCCCCCCCCCCCCCCCCCCCCCCCCCCCCCCCCCCCCCCCCGGAGTTCCTCCCCCCCCGCCCCCCCATCCGGAGTTCCCCCCCCCCCCCCCCCCCCCCCCCCCCCCCCCCGCCCCACCCACCCGGAGTTCCTCCCCCCCGCCCCCCGCGAAAAGGCGAAAACCGTCGCAAGCTCGCTCGAGTCGCTAACCGACGTCAACAATAATGTCGCGAGACGACTTGAAAGCCATAAAGATGCGAGCGAGTGAACGCGGCGCGAACTGAGGACAGGGGTCGACGACGGACGAGGAGCGAAAACTACGGAGATCCGCCACATATATCAAAGAGACAACATATATAGCCTCTTTGATATATAGTTGTCTCTTTGATATATAGCCTTGCCGAATGCTATTGGAGATACGGCGTCTTCGGTCCAACCACGCACGGTAGCCTGTACGATCTCCAAATTCCGTCGACTTGCGCCCAACGGGAAAAGGCGAAAAGGACACCCGTCGATCACGAGGACCCCTGAAAATATGTACGGAAAGTTACGGCATACGGGCCACAGGATGCCCGATGGTCTTTACATGCAGGGCTTGACGGCTTTCGTCCGATGGTTTTTAATATAGTTGGATACAGTCGGTTGCAAAATCCCAATTAGCAACTTTCGACGACTTAGAAACTTTGGTCAGTTTCAAACCTAACGTCTATTGGTCCCTTTTACTGAAGCACCTGCATGGATTTCCGGGTAAATGGGTATTTTTATTAACCAATAGGAATATCATTAGGTTAAGAGGTACCACGTATCGACCAGCTGAGGGTAGTAGTGTGATAGGTGAAAGGCACCTCAGTGCATGGATTCAAGACGGAGAATTTTAACAGCAACAAAAAGTTTAAGTATCTTCGCCCGTCAGTCTTTGGACCGTCACTTCAGTAGACGACGCAGTTTGGATGTACCAACCTACGACGATCGTCGTAGGTTGGTATATGGGCAGCCGCCACGTGCAGGGGAATAACTTCTGGCGAACCTGTCCGGCCGCTAACGCAGTTTCGTCATTCCGACAGGTAGAAAGTCGAAACGGGTGGAAAGTCGAACCCGGCGATAGCAACGGCGAAAAGACGAAAGCCGTCAAGCCGACCGTCACTCTAGTAGGCGACCCAGTTTCGATGAGTCGACAGGTGGCAAGTCGCAAAAGTTCGACCAACTACGCGCCAGTCAAGCTCGATCGACTCGCTAACGTCAAAATGTCGCGAGACGACTTTAAAGCCATTAAAGATGCCCGCGAGTGAACGCCAATAGCGTCTCACTGAACAAACGCCTTTCGTCCTCCGCTCAAGATACGCCGTCTTCGATCCAGCCACGCACGGAAGCCTGTACGATCTCCAAATTCCGACGACTTGTGCCCAACGGTAAAAGGCGAAAAGGACACCCGTCGATCACGAGTTATCCACTGAAATGTACGGACCGTCACTTCAGTAGACGACGCAGTTTGGATGTACCAACCTACGACGATCGTCGTAGGTTGGTATATGGGCAGCCGCCACGTGCAGGGGAATAACTTCTGGCGAACCTGTCCGGCCGCTAACGCAGTTTCGTCATTCCGACAGGTAGAAAGTCGAAACGGGTGGAAAGTCGAACCCGGCGATAGCAACGGCGAAAAGACGAAAGCCGTCAAGCCGACCGTCACTCTAGTAGGCGACCCAGTTTCGATGAGTCGACAGGTGGCAAGTCGCAAAAGTTCGACCAACTACGCGCCAGTCAAGCTCGATCGACTCGCTAACGTCAAAATGTCGCGAGACGACTTTAAAGCCATTAAAGATGCCCGCGAGTGAACGCCAATAGCGTCTCACTGAACAAACGCCTTTCGTCCTCCGCTCAAGATACGCCGTCTTCGATCCAGCCACGCACGGAAGCCTGTACGATCTCCAAATTCCGACGACTTGTGCCCAACGGTAAAAGGCGAAAAGGACACCCGTCGATCACGAGTTATCCACTGAAATGTACGGAAAGTTACGGCGTACGGACCACAGGATGCCCGATGGTTTTTAATATAGTTGATATCACCTATCACACAGTTGGTAACCAGCTGGTCGATACGTGGTACCTCTTAGGCCCGGTCTATACGACTTTTATTAAAAAGCTTAAGGGCACAAATTTACACGTGGACGGCTCGATCTTGCCAATTTTTCATCTTGCGGTGCTCCTCGAGGCAAGCCATCAAGGCGGGGATCGATGCGGCCGTAGCAAGATCGGATCGCGTAACGCTAACGTAACTCCCATAACCGCCCGAAAATTAGGTGGTGGAACCGCTGTGTACGAACTGGGTACGGCGGTACCTAGTTCAAGTTAAAATGGGTCCGATTTTTAATAAATCAGCGCATTTTTAAGGGGGGTCATTAAAAATCACGTTAAAAATATAATGGGCTACTCGGCAACATAACATAAAGTTGGCGGGAGAATCTCGACTGTAAGATTTTGCCGTCCACCTTATAACGTCTTCGTACTGTTCCCCACACGCGCCGTATGCCTCCGTCCACGGTGACTTGAGCCCAACCTTTTTAATAAAATTCGTATAGACCGGGCCTTAACCTAACGATATTCCTATTGGCTAATAAAAATACCCACTTATTCGGAAACATCTGTCCGTCGGCCTTTCAGGAGAGCTGATAAATAATGGTCAGAGCAGATCGCTGGGCGTGGACCCCGTCCTTGTGCCATCCAAGCTGAGCAGGTTATGCGAATTATTACCACAGGATTTTGAGGAATCCGGACGAAATTTTGCAACTGTGTAACCTGCACTCCGATCCCCTTGCACGTTATTAGTCTATAGCCAGGTTTGCTGTCAAAGTTTGGATTGGCGAAATCTGTGCTAGTATCCGCGCAGGAATGCCGAGGAAGTAATAGCTGAAAGTTTTTGTATATGGTTCAAATCATGGTTATCTCGCGGAGGCTTCACTTTAGATATTAGCATCTCCGCTGTGATTACATGCCACATGCGGCTTTAGGATCCTGACGTTTCGAAGGCCGATTTAGCTCACGAAGGGAAGTCTCATGGAGAACGTACGGTTGGCATCAAATCGCACGGTGACTGTGCTTGATCAGAGAGTTGCTCGTTTTTTTCTTGGCTCGCGAGCTGCTTTGAGTCAATCCGGCTTGCACCCTTGCTACGGTGAGTGCATCTACCACACGCAGTCGTGTGTTGGTCGATAATGCGACAAGCTAGGGAACGTGTGTGGCTTGAGGGCTTTCTTTTCCTCGTCACCCAGTGCCTCGTAGATGGCCCCCTCATGCTCGGCACTGAAACAGTTTACCAGGCTCCCCGTAAGCAGGCAAGCTGCCTTATGAGCTATGTGCGGCTGTTTAGTCAATGCTACAATAGCCCTCAAATCGAAACACCTTCTGGCAATCTGTCACTAATTAAAAGGATCTGATCAAATGCACTGGTAACTGGTTGGCACAAAGTCTAGGAATAAGCTATGCTGTGATGTATTAACCTTTGATATAATAACCTTGGTGTCTTTCCATACTTTATCATGCTCTTGAACACACAAGCAAGAAAGCTGTGTACAAGTGGACAAGGGCGTGTCTGTTTTGGGGACGTGGCACTTCTCGAATACCGATGTGGCCGTCATCTGGTGCTTTTTGGAAATGGATGCTGTTTGACCGGCGGGGTTTGTATGTTTTGATATGTTGTCATTGCAAAGTATGAGTTGCAGCATGTGCTGTTCTGTATTGTGCCATGTTGTGTATGTCTCCTGAGTGGTAACCATCAGGCTCTCTACAGTTGGCGCTGCATGATCTTGATGCCCGTCACAGTCCCCAGGGCCAACCACCATCACCCTGCCGACAGGTCATGTCTTGAACATTGCATAGGCTCGCTTTTGACAGTTGGGGGAGGACTGTTGGTGGAGAAGTAATTATCACTGCTAATTTGGTGTCAAAAAATTTCTTGCATTCCTTTCCTTTCATTAACTTCCTTCAATACTTTCCTTCCTTTCACTTATTGCCTTTGGCCAAATACCTTTCATCTGGCTAGGGAACCATGCAAGTCGGCATTTTACCTGGCCGATAAGCAAGATTTCTGGGCATGCCAAATGGCAATGTGCAAGGGCGCCTCCCTTCAGGTAAGATGGGTGCAGCGCTGCATGCACGTCGGGCAACAAGATGTTGCACGCTCATTTGCTCCCTAGTTGCGTTTCGTACTAAGATGTCCACGTGAGGCTCTACAACCTCAGCCCTCGGAGCAGCTAGGCATATGTTGCACCCATCCCATTTGGCCATAGTGCAGATTCTCCAGATTTCTGGCCTGCGCTGGCTGTCTCGTTGATAAGCGATGATTGATACTTGTATCCGTGTACATGTATCCGTCTAGCCTCCATGAGACCTGCAGACCGTCACGCTGCTGCTGCTGCTGCTGCTGCTGCTGCTGCTGCTGCTGCTGCTGCTGCTGCTGCTGCTGCTGCTGCTGCTGCTGCTGCTGCTGCTGCTGCTGCTGCTGCTGCTGCTGCTGCTGCTGCTGCTGCTGCTGCTGCTGCTGCTGCTTGCTCGCTGCTGCTGCTGCTGCTGCTCTGCTGCTGCTGCTGCTGCTGGTGCTGCTGCTGCTGCTGCTGGCTGCTGCTGCTGCTGCTGCTGCTGCTGCTGCTGCTGCTGCTGCTGCTCGGCTGCTTGCTGCTGCTGCGCTTGCTGCTGCTGCTGCTGCTGCTGCGCTGCTGCTGCTGCTGCTGCTGCTGCTGCTGCTGCTGCTGCTGCTGCTGCTGCTGCTGCTGCTGCTGCTGCTGCTGCTGCTGCTGCTGCTGCTGCTGCTGCTGCTGCTGCCTGGCTGCTTGCTGCTGCTGCTGCTGCGCGCTGTCTGCTGTGCTGCTGCTGCTGCTGCATGCTGCTGCTTCTGCTGCTTGCTGCTGCTGCTGCTTTGCTCTGCTGCCTGCTGCTGCTGTACTGCTGCTGCTGCTGCTGCTGCGCTGCCTGCTGCTGCTGCTGCTGCTGCTGCTGCTGCTGCTGCTGCTGCTGCTGCTGCTGCTGCTGCTGCTGCTGCTGCTGCTTTCTGCTGCTGCTGCTGCTGCGCTGCTGCTGCTGTGCTGTGCTGCTGCTGCTTGCTGCTGCGCTGCTGCTTGCTGCTGTGCTGCTGCTGCTGCTGCTGCTGCTGCTGCTGCTGCTGCTGCTGCTTGCTGCTGCTGCTGCTGCTGCTGCTGCTGCTGCTGCTGCTGCGCTGCGCCTGCTGCTTCTGCTGCTGCTGCTGCTGCTGCTTTGCTGCTGCTGTGCTGCTTGCTGCTGCCTGCTGCTTGCTCTGTGGCTCTGCTGCTGCCTGCTGCTGCTGCTGCTGCTGCTGCTGTGCTGCTGCTGCTGCTGCTGCTGCTGCTCCTGCTCTGCTGCTGCTGCTGCTGCTGCTGCTGCTGCTGCTGCTTGCTGCTGCTTGCTGACTGCTGCCGCTTGCTGCTGCTGCTGCTGCTGCTGCTGCTGCTGCTGCTGCTGCTTGCTGCGGCTGCTGCTGCTGCTGTGCTGCTGCTGCTGCTGCTGCTGCTGCTGCTGCTGCTGCCTGCTGCCTGCTGCTGCTGCTGCTGCTGCTGCTGCTTGCTGCTGCTGCGCTGCTGCGGCATCTGCTGCTGCTGCTGCGCTGCTGCTGCTGCTGCTGGCTGCTGCTGCTGCTGCTGCTGCTGCTGCTGCTGCTTGCTGGTGCTGCTGCTGCTGCTGCTTGCTGCTGCTGCTGCTGCTGCTGCTGCTGCTCCTGCTTGCCTGCTTGCTGCTGCTGCTGTGCTGCTGCGCCTGCTGCTGCTGCGTGCTGCGTGCTGCCTGCTGCTGCTGCTGCCTGCTGCTGCTGCTGCGTGCTGCTGCTGCTCTGTGCTGCTGCTGCTTGCTAGCTGCTGCTGCTGCTGCTGACTGTGCTGCTGCTGCTGCTGCGGCTTCTTGCGGCTGCCGGCTGGCGGACTGCGGCTGCGGCTGCGGCTGCCGGCTGCGGCTCCGGCGCGGCTGCGGCTGCGGCGCTGGGCTGCGGCTGCTGCTGCGGCTGCGGGCTGCGGCTGCGGCTGCGGCTTGCGGCTGCGGCTGCGGCTGCGGCGCGGCTGCGGCCGGCCGCGCGGCTGCTGCCGCCGCCGCGGCTGCTGCTGCTGCTGCCTGGCTGCTGCTGCTGTGCTGCGGCTGCTGCTGCTTTTTCCTTTTGGGTTGCTGCTGCTGCTGCGGCTGCGGCTGCAGGGGCTGCGGTTGCGGCTGCGGCTGCGGCTGCGGCTGCGCTGCGGCTGCGGCTGCGGCTGCGTGCCGGCGCGGCTGCGGCTGCGGCTGCGCTGCGGCTGCGCTCGGCTGCGGCTGCGGCTGCGGCTGCGGCCCGCCGCCGCGGCTGCTGCCGCCGCCGCGGCTGCTGCCTGCTGCTTGCGGCTCTGCTGTGCTGCTGCTGCATGCCTGCTGTCTGCTGCTGCTCTTGCTGCCGGCTGCGCTGCGCTGCGGCTGCGGCTGCCGGCTGCGGGCTGCGGGCTGCGGCTGCGGCTGCGGCTGCGGCTGCGGCTGCGCTGCGGCTGCCGGCTGCGGCTGCGGCCGCCGCCGCGGCGGCTGCTGCTGCGGCTGCCCTGCTTGCTGCCTGCTGCTGCTGCTGCTGCTGCTCGCTGCTGCTGCGCTGCTGCTGCTGCGCTGCTGCCCTGCTGCTGCTCGCTGCTGCTGCTGCTCTGCTGCTGCTGCTTGCTGCTGCTTGCTGCTGCTTTCTGCTGCTGCTGCTGCTGCTGCTGCTGCTGCTGCTGCTGCTGCTGCTGCTGCTTGCTGCTGCGCTGCTGCTGCTGCTGCTGCTGCTGCTGCGCCTCTGCTCAGCTGCTGCTGCTGCCTGCTTGCTGCTGCTGCTTGCTGCATGCCGCATGCTGCTGCTGCTGCTGCTGCTGCTGCTGCGCTGCTTGCTGCTGCTAGCGCTTGCTGCTGCTGTGCTGCTGCTGCGTGCCTCTTGCTGCTGCTGCTGCCTGCTGCTTGCTGCTGCTGCTGCTGCTGCTGCTGCTGCTGCTGCTGCT
>RPFO01000735.1:0-28590 GCA_009746045.1 Mesostigma viride | reverse complement strand
CTCTGCTGAGACGCGCCATGCCCTAGCTTGTGTATCAAGGAGACAACCAGCGCAGGCCAGAAATCGGGAGAATCCGGACCATGGTAGCTCGAGCCTGCCGTTATCTTGTTCGCGTGTTCGAGTCGTTC
Organism: Mesostigma viride; assembly: GCA_009746045.1. Taxonomy (NCBI): domain Eukaryota; kingdom Viridiplantae; phylum Streptophyta; class Mesostigmatophyceae; order Mesostigmatales; family Mesostigmataceae; genus Mesostigma; species Mesostigma viride. The sequence goes on along the minus strand of RPFO01000735.1, from coordinate 28,462 downwards.
AGGATGATGAAGTTGTGTGTATAGCTATGCTGATCTTCCCCCCATGACAGGCTCCCCCTTAGCTGGGCATAGCTTGAAGATCATGGGGCTGCAAGTGCCCGGCCTGGTGCACCTAGAGCAAGGGTCGTTTACATTCCCACCCTTGCTGGAAGTAGCTTAGAATGTATGATAGGCCATATTCTGATGTATGATAGGCCATAATCAAAAGAGACAACCAGCGCAGGCCAGAAATCGGGAGAATCCGGACCATGGTAGCTCGAGCCTGCCGTTATCTTTTCCGCGTTTTCGAGTCGTTCAGGATGATGAAGATGAATGGTGATGGAAATGTGTATCCTTGTGCATTGAAATTATGGCTGGCTTACGTGTGGAGCGACTAGATGACCTAGACGGTGGGGCCGGAAACAGCATGCTTGATCAGGGCGTGTGTTTCTAGCCTAACTGGCCGGGAGTGTCTAGTGGTGAGCACCATTGCTGCGATCGCTCTCCCACCATTTACGAGGAAATACCCGCAAATGGAAAACCACTGAAAAGGTCTAGCTAGTCAGTCATCACGTTAGCCATGCCATGATTCCAAACGTCCAAGAACTGCACACGGTGCAAAGGCAAAAAGCCGGAGGACAGCACTTTCAAATGTGCGGCGGGAACCAAAAGCCCGCGGATGCCAGAAAACATCGTGTTGCGGCAGCGACGCGACGATGTGGACAACGAATCCAGTGCCAAGCTCGGAACGGCCGCAAAGGAGATCTGGCATCACAGGGTTCAGATGTGCGGAGATACTATGCGATCCAGCCGGTCCACGACCTGTTTGTAGAGCTTGTGCCAAGGGGCAGCACCGAACAGATGTGGGTGACGTTGCAAAAAACATCGGACTTGACGGAGCATAATGGCTCGGTCATAGTCTTTGACCAATAAACGCTGCAAGAGTTCAACAAGAGTCGTGATGAAATCAACACGATAAGAACAAAGACGGGAAAAACGATGTAACTGAGAAAGAACAACACCATATTTTGCTGTGTGGGAAAGGAGACTGTGAATATCGGGGTAACGAATAAAAGGAATTTGCTGGTATTTAGGATCCTTGCGCTTATCATAGACAGCCGTACGCCAGCCCTTCTTGTTATGGGTAATGTTAAGATCGAGGTAATTGCAATGAGTATCCTCCGACGTGAGCTTTAATGTGAGGGACGCTTGCGGGTAGATGCCAGGCAGACCAGCGGTGATATACAAATGGGTTGCGAAATCAGGGTTGTCGAAAGCGATGACATCATCAATGTATCGACATGTATGGATAAAACGCCTGATGAGAACATCATCGTTTGAGGCAATGAGATTCTCCATGAATGCAAGCTCATAAGTGTATAGATAGAGGTTTGCAAGGAGCCCGGCACAGTTAGTGCCCATAGGGATGCCGATAGCTTGTTGGTATACATTGCCCGCAAAACAGATGAAGGTGTTATCAACAAGATAAGAGATCCAATGGACAAGGTCAGCCTTCGTGATAATATAATTATAACCATCCCGCACGATAGCACCTGCCGCGATCCCTGAGAGCCACGTTGCCGTGGGCTTGGTCTGAGAAACACGCACGTGCAGGTGGTTGCGCCCGTGAGGCCTACGTGCATACAGACGAGTAAGGAGGCTATCTAAACGAGCTTTCAAATCGTGCAAATCTAGTGTGGTATATAGAGTGGTGAAATCATAGGTGGCTATGGGCATAGGTATACGTTTCTCTGCTGCTGTCTTAGAACGGCTAAGGGCGGCAAGGCGTAGGCGTACTTGGGCTGAGTCTATGACGATCCAACTACCAGCGCATTCATACCCGGCATTCGACAGCACCTCCACCCATAATGCATTGGCTTCGGGGAGAAGAGCATTCAAAGCATGGCAGATGAGTTTCGAGAGAGGCATCAGTGGGGCTGAATGCGACGCAGCAATGGTGCGCAAAGCAACAGGAGTTTTGTGCAGCTTAAGAGTGAGATACAGATATGGGAACGTAGTGGTGGTGGCGCGTCGCTGCCGCTTAAGGAATGCCCGAGCAAAAATGTTTTGGCTGTGCAGAAAAGCCCGATGAGCAGCAGTGATACTGGCGGTGGACTGTGCACGCTGAACATAGGTAGGGCTGGACGCCAACTCGTGTTGCAAAGTAGCAAGGTAGTGCTTCTTGCATATGAAAGCAAAGTTGTTGGCACTCTTGTCAACACACGTGATGATAAAGTCCTGCTTGAAGTGGTCAAGAAGTGCTTTATCTGTGGTGTTGAGCCAGGTGGTGCGGTGGACCTGCTGGAGACGGTAATCAAGCCTGGTGAGACGTGCATTGCATTCGTGAATGACGGCGCGAAACCACGGTTCCATGGCAAGGGGAGCAAGCTGTAGGTCCGTGCTCATGGCATTGCAGAATTTGCGCAGTGATGTGGAGAGCAGTGCATTCACCTCTTTGGCACACGTGCGCTGGACCCACGGCCGAAACTTGGTGCCTTTGGCAAAAAGGTCTACAAGCGTGTGGCTCGGCAGGATGCTGAGGTCAGCGGTCATGACGTGCTGTGAGGTGGGATCAAGGTACTTGAAATACCGTTGTTGTTGGCAGGGGCAGGGCCCTGCCAAGATGGTGGCCAGCTCGGTGGGCGTTGTATCGCGGCTGACCTTCCCGTTGCTGAAAACCATTTGTCCCAAGGTGGGAGAGTAATGCCAGGCGGCAATGGGAGTGCCGAAAGTGTTGCGCACCACGAGCGGCATCGCAGCCTGCACTTGCGGCAAATGCAGAATGTGTGGCAAACACAGCTCATCCATCGCAGCATGAATGAAAGGTGAGATCAGCAAACGGCGCGGACGCAGTGCATCTGCATTCCCATTGACACGGTGCCGAATGATACGTGAGAGAAGGCCTCGCAGACTAGTGGCATGGGAGCGGGGGACTTGCAGATCAGCTGGGGAGCACGACCCGACGGCAATGTGTAAGCTGGTAAGCTTCTTCAAGCTGCAGGCTTCGAGATAGGATGCATGAAAGTTGCCGCGTTGCATAAGCCGAGACATGTGACGTAAGCAGCGGAGACTGGTGGAGTAAAGGGAAGGATCGGTGGACACATGTGTGGAAGGTGGAGGGGCCGGGGTGACGCTGGGGGGATAGGGGCGATATGGGTGGAGATTGTGCTTCAGACGCCAGGCACGGATGAACATAAGAGGGCGGGGACGGAGGGGAGGCGGGCGCCATATGCCCCTTCTCTGGGCTATTAAAAAAAAATTAAATTATAACATGCCTCCGTTGGGAGATCATGTAGCACATATTCCTTGATGGATGGGTGGGGTGGAAGGAGCCGCGTAATCGAACTAACCTAACTCTAATCTAGCTAGTCTAGGAAAAGTCCTAACTACCCTACTCATCAAAACGCCTCCTCCGCTTGGGGGAGGTGGTTTGCCCACAGGGTTCTGGGCTATGTGCTACATATACTCCCAACGGAGTTATGTTCCTAATTAATTAATTAATTAATTAATTAATTAATGGGCATGTGCTACACTAGACGTGACGGGCTCACACCCGGGCAGCCTCCTGGTTTGTCTGTAATATGGAGGCAGATGGTGCGCAGGTGGAGGCAGGTGGTGCCGGTGCCCTTGAGGCACCTAGAGCAAGTGTTGCTTACATTCCACTCTTGCAGGAAGTAGCCCAGAATGTATTAAAAGCCATATCAAAGAGACAACCAGCGCAGGCCAGAAATCGGGAGAATCCGGACCATGGTAGCTCGAGCCTGCCGTTATCTTTTCCGCGTTTTCGAGTCGTTCAGGATGATGAAGATGAATGGTGATGGAAATGTGTATCCTTGTGCATTGAAATTATGGCTGGCTTACGTGTGGAGCGACTAGATGACCTAGACGGTGGGGCCGGAAACAGCATGCTTGATCAGGGCGTGTGTTTCTAGCCTAACTGGCCGGGAGTGTCTAGTGGTGAGCACCATTGCTGCGATCGCTCTCCCACCATTTACGAGGAAATACCCGCAAATGGAAAACCACTGAAAAGGTCTAGCTAGTCAGCCATATGCCCCTTCTCCGGGATATGTGCTACATGTACTCCCAACGGAGTTATGTTTCTAATTAATTAATTAATTAATGGGGCGCAAGGATAGATGGCAAGTAGTGATGAAGGAGACCACCCCCAAGTCTGTGGGGGCTCCGCGTGTGACCGCGTATGGCATTCATAGCGATTCGGGCCGCGGTGCCCACGCACCATCCATTCCATCCCATGTTCCCCTCCCTCTGAGGACTAATGCTCACGTGACGCAGTCACGTGTCTATTAATTAATTAATTAATTAATTAATTAATTAATCGATATCCCTCTGAGCAGGCTTTCTCCTATAAACAGCCACGCGGCTGATCGATCCGCGGTCTTCGCACCTCTCCTCCCATATGATTTCTACTATTCCAGTCCTGAAGTGACACGATGATGCATGGAACGCCGTGCGTCCAGTTGTTGTAAAATTACAAACTCGCGCCCATACAATTAGTTGTCTCGTACAGTTAGTTTACAGTGACTTTTTTACTTCCTCCAGAGGATCTTAATGGTACAACAAGAAGCCTCAGCTCAGCCAGATTGCAAGAAAGGTAAAACATTAAACATTAAAAAAAAAATTACCAACCGTTTTCAAGCATGTTTGCAAAGCTACTAAAATGCAAGGATGTACAAATCAACATAAGGTCAAGTAGTGGTTCTTGCCACTCCATGGTGGAGCACCTTCCTCCGTATGCATGGTTTCCGACATCCTGCTCAGACAATAGTATAAAGATCCTTTGCAGATATCCAAATATCAAGGAGACAACTATCCAATCAGATAAAGATCCTTTGCAGATATCCAAATATATGTACACGTCAGATCCCTTGTGCCATCGATACCGTCCATCGCCCGTACAAATGCGTAGCCCCTATACAGTAGGCCCGTCGCACCAGTAAAGCAGCTTCCGCTGCGGTCCATAAATGATGGCAGTTTCCTCGGCCTGGCATCCCAAAATACATAATGTACAACAGAATCAGAGCGAAATGGGACCAGGCGTGCAAGATTCAAACCTGCCGTGCAGAGTCAGCGTCGATGTGCTGTCGACACAGCAGGTTGACTAAGCTACAGTTTGTTTCCTCCCTGTTTGTTTCCTCCACTCAGATATAAATAGAAGTGATGACCTCACCCCCCTTGGCTCCCCTCCGACGCCGCCATCGCCCCCTCCGACGCTCGCACCTTCCCATGCCCCCCTTCGAGGACCACCTTCAAGACACCTTCCCATGCACCATATGGGTAACCCTGGGGGGTCCTGGGACTCCCCAATCTATGGGGACCAACGACCCGATGGGAACACACAACGTGCCGACTCCTCACCGTAGGGTACAGACAAAGGCTCCGAATGGCCGGGGGTAAATCAAAGGTAAGGCGCCCCCAACAGTGTAAACAGAAAGGCCACCCGAGCACCTATCTCACCCCAATAACAGCCACAGCAAAGTCTCACGCGGGAAATCTCCTGTGGACTTGCTGCGCCGATACACCCACAGGCAGGGCACGGACACGTGCCGTGGTCGCGGCTCACCTGGGTACACTCACAAGCCCAAGACAGGTCGTAATTTCAACCCGGGCTGTACCCAGAGCTGCACCTGTGACAAGCCGCCCGTTGGTATGCCCCAGCTGCCGTCTAGTTTACAATATCTCGAAACCCGTCCCTCGTTTCCGACCCAACCCAAACGAGTGCTAGAAGAACCCCCTTCCGACTATTTTCCAACTGCGCCGAATCCATTCTTGAACTTGCGCCCGCGCCTCGCCTCCACCGCCAGTTAACTTTATACGCCCCCGGGTCCTCTCGGCGATTAAGGGCCCATAATGAAAAAAGGGTGGCAGGTGGCGGGCGACAGCAGGGGCGGCACGCCGGCGCTGCGTCAGAATCACACACGCCGCCCTTCTTGTCAAAACGCAGGAAGCAGCCATCTTGTCTAACTTCAAGTGGGGGCAAATCCGTCCACTGGCACGCCCAGAAAAGGGTCTTCAGAAAAGGGCGCCTTTGCCTTAAAACAACAAGAGCCGCCTCGCATCCGCTCGCATTGCCTCACAATACGAGGCCCAGCCGGCCGCTCGTGTCTCGCCTGCGGCAGTTTGCAAGGTGGTGCCGAACCAAAAGACAAGGCATGCGAAGGGTATGGGAGGCAAGGAGGGGCACGGGGCTAGGGGCAGTAGCGCCTGGCGTCCACACCCCATCCCAAGGCCGATTGCAAGATGACCCGTGCGCCAGGAAACTCCCAGCCAAATGGCAACAGCGCGGGTGCGCTCACGAACGTAATCTGACATTACGTGGGAAACCGGTGAATCCCCATCTCTCACGAAAAGAGAGAAACACCGCCGCAAGGTGGGGGGTGACCGCAAGGAGCTGCGTCGGGGTGCGTCGTGGCATGTGCGTGCAACCACAACCGAACTGTTTCGCAACCCCATACGACTCGCGTTCGCCAGCTCCAAATCACTCCGACCACCGGCCGCCGCTGACACCGGCGCCCCTCGTTGCTGACGTCAGCGGCTCACCGCCCCATGTGCCGCACGCGCTCCATGATGATGCGGCGCTCCTCGTGGCTGATGTCGACAAACGCGTGCGCGGGCAGGTGGTCAAACTCATGCCACCGCCCCTGCCGAAGCACGTCGTGCGTGGCGCCCCGGATGGCCTCCTTCTTGGGCCCGCACGGCCGCTTAGCCGTGAGGAAGTCGTAGGCCGACTGGAGCGTCATGTTCTGGAACCAAAAGAGGTAGCTGATGGCGACGCCGGGCGCGCGGCCCAGCCCCGCGGTGCAGTGCACATAGACCTTGTGCCCGTCGTCCAGCAGTCGCGCGAGAGTGCCGACTGTGTAGGGGAGCTGCGCGCGCAGTGAGTTGGGGTCAAAGTCTCTCGCCTGTGGATGGGGAGGGGAGGGAAGGAGGCCGCAAGAGAGAGCGAGAGACAGACAGAGACAGACAGACACAGACACACAGAGAGAGAGGGGGAGAAAAGTGAGAGAGAAGATGGGGAGGGGCACAGCAACAGAAGAGGAGTGAGAGAGCCGGCAGGCAGAGACAAAGAGCAATGGCAGAGAGACAGCGCAACAGGGAGATAAAGACACAGCAAGAAGTATGACAAAGGTCGGACGTGTGATAAAGCAACCATACAGCAAGGAACCAAGCCATATGTATGGGGGGCTGGAGATGCAGCAATAGGCTCAAAAGTACAGGTCCTGGGCACCCATTTCAAGAATCTGGCGGAAAAGATCAAGTTTTTCTCGTACGGAGCCGGCGAACACACGGGATCAGATGCACTCAAGCCTTAAAAGTACAGAAAGGACAGGCAAATAAAACAAGACACTGAGGCTCTTTCCCCCGGCACGTACCGGCCTCCGGATGAGCGGGACTTGCAGCTCGTGGCACCTCCATCCCACCGCGGCGATGTCCACACCCCAGTACCGGATATCCTCCTCTTGTTGCAGGTTCAAGACGGCGGTCACGCCCTCTTCGTTAACCAGCATGTCGATGTCCGCGGGCGACTGAGGCTGCGAGCCCACGATGAGGTTATCCAGTATGGTCGTATAGTATATACCTGCAGCACACGCAGACCAGGAAAAAAGCATATATAAGGACGGATCGCGTCGATCCCCTCATCACCTGCTAAAATGTGCGTTCTCTAGCCAGACAGGCGGATGGACAAGGGACGTTGCACACAAAATCACTCAGAGCATCACATACCCAGCTCGTGATGGTATTCGTAAGGGTTAAGCATGGCGCTCTTCATGGCTTCGTTGTATTTACTTGTCAATGACTTCGCCGGCGCCTTTTCTGGGCGAAGCGACGCGGTTCCCACCTGGGAGAGAGTGGTGACCATGGCTTTCGCGCTGGTGGAGCCATGACTGCCATCCCGTTCAGCAGTCAATGCAAGCCTTTCACCAGAAAATTTAGAGGGTATCAGCAAGTTAGCGTCAAGAATCTCGCCCCGCCTGGACAGCGAGGTGGTAGCGGGCTGCATGCTCTGGCAGGCCGCAGTCCGCTCACGGCGGGCAATTTCGCGCTGCCCAAGGAAAACCCCGCCATGGCTACATGAATTCAAAAGCGCTTGCGCGCAGGCTAACGCCATGGCTGAAATACCGGTAAGTTGCCCGCTTGTCTGGGGTAAAAACTCGGAAACTAAGCTACGCGGCACAAGTTTAGGTGAATGACCGTGGGTGGTGCGTGATTGCTTGGTCGAGCATGGGGGCACAAAACGTTCTTGTCCATTTTGAGGAGCTGACGGCACCGCGAAATTCGAGGCAGAGAATAGCTTCAATTTCCACATCAGATTCGAAAATTCTCGTCAATCCCAACTATCCAACGGTGCTCAGAACCGTACTTAAATACGGTTATGGACCAGCCCGGGCGGGAACTGGGAACGGGGGCGTGCATTAGCGCCGCAAGTTTGTGGTCTGCCGACCGATCGAGCATTTTACAAATCTGTCAGATTGACGGGATCATTGGTATCTGCCAACGAAACCGTCTGGAATGTGTGTTTCTCGACAAGACGTGGCAGTCACTGGATCAGGAAGAGGGCTCCGCGTGGCTTGAGCTCATCCTCAGGCCAGATTTTGATCGCGCGCCATCGGCGCGCCCAGAATTCTTGGCTCACAATGCGCAGGCGGATTTTCGTGGCGCATCCACAAATCTTTCGCACGCGTACAAGCTTCATCCACACGGTATTTCTTATTCCGGGGCCCAATGGCCGGCGCCGCGCCAGACTCGCCCGCCTTTGGGCTTTGTGTCACACTTTGGGCGTCTTGGAATTTGGCTTTGGGCGTCTTGGAAGTTGGCTTTGGGCGTTTGCTCTTTTGGCAGATTTCTACACTACACTGGTACTACGTAAAAAAGCACAGACTGGTGCGGCGTAACATTTTTAAACTTGGTAAAATTACCGCCGCACAGCCAGCCAGAACTGGACAAGGTGATGGCCGCAAGTAGTCGTTGCTGGGCTATCGTATTTGTAGCATGGGGCGTTTCACCGAGTCTACGGTTAGCATGATGGGGAGGATTCCTAACCTTCATTATGTGGGTTAAGTAGGGGTGCTCATAGTGGCCGGTTTCCCTCGCTTCCTTGTAAACCAGGCTCTGCGTCAAGATCACAGACGACCGGGTAAGTAGTTGTTCCAGTCTGTTCTAGTTTGTATGACGCCTGCTATTAGGCGTTCTTGTTATTGTCGTTCATCATCGCCGTGACCGTCGTGGCCAGCAGCGTGCTTTTTTTACATACCGGATGGTGTCGACTTGTTTATTGATAGCGCATTGGTGAATATCGCTGCATGGAGGAATATCGGCTACAACCCGCGGGAAAGTGCTGGCTCCAATGTTCTTTTTGTATGCAGGATGACGGCACTGCCAAGCCGGAGACGAATATGACGCTCGTTATAATGCCAGTCATTCAGACCGACTGCGCGACTGGTTGTGGGATACACGTTCCTGGTTGTGGGATGTGTTCCTTGTTGTGGGATACTTGTTCCTGGTTGTGGGATGCACGTTCCTGGTTGTGGGATACTTGTTCCTCGTTGTGGGATGTGTTCCTGGTTGTGGGATACACGTTCCTGGTTGTGGGATGCACGTTCCTTGTTGTGGGATACTTGTTCCTCGTTGTGGGAAACACGTTCCTGGTTGTAGGATACACGTTCCTGGTTGTGGGAAACACGTTCCTGGTTGTGGGAAACACGTTCCTGGTTGTAGGAAACACGTTCCTGGTTGTGGGAAACACGTTCCTGGTTGTGGGATACTTGTTCCTCGTTGTGGGAAACACGTTCCTGGTTGTGGGAAACACGTTCCTGGTTGTGGGAAACACGTTCCTGGTTGTAGGATACTTCTTCCTGGTTGTGGGAAACACGTTCCTGGTTGTGGGAAACACGTTCCTGGTTGTAGGATACACGTTCCTGGTTGTGGGATAGTCGTTCCTGGTTGTGGGATAGTCGTTCCTGGTTGTGGGAAACACGTTCCTGGTGGTGGGAAACACGTTCCTGGTTGTGGGAAACACGTTCCTGGTTGTGGGATACACGTTCCTGGTTGTGGGAAACACGTTCCTGGTTGTGGGAAACACGTTCCTGGTTGTAGGATACACGTTCCTGGTTGTGGGAAACACGTTCCTGGTTGTGGGAAACACGTTCCTGGTTGTGGGAAACACGTTCCTGGTTGTAGGATACTTGTTCCTGGTTGTGGGAAACACGTTCCTGGTTGTGGGAAACACGTTCCTGGTTGTAGGAAACACGTTCCTGGTTGTGGGAAACACGTTCCTGGTTGTAGGAAACACGTTCCTGGTTGTGGGAAACACGTTCCTGGTTGTGGGATACTTGTTCCTCGTTGTGGGAAACACGTTCCTGGTTGTGGGAAACACGTTCCTGGTTGTGGGAAACACGTTCCTGGTTGTGGGAAACACGTTCCTGGTTGTGGGAAACACGTTCCTGGTTGTGGGAAACACGTTCCTGGTTGTGGGATACACGTTCCTGGTTGTGGGATACACGTTCCTGGTTGTGGGAAACACGTTCCTGGTTGTAGGATACTTGTTCTTGGTTGTGGGAAACACGTTCCTGGTTGTGGGAAACACGTTCCTGGTTGTGGGATACTTGTTCCTGGTTGTGGGAAACACGTTCCTGGTTGTGGGAAACACGTTCCTGGTTGTAGGATACACGTTCCTGGTTGTGGGAAACACGTTCCTGGTTGTGGGAAACACGTTCCTGGTTGTGGGAAACACGTTCCTGGTTGTGGGAAACACGTTCCTGGTTGTGGGATACACGTTCCTGGTTGTGGGAAACACGTTCCTGGTTGTGGGAAACACGTTCCTGGTTGTGGGAAACACGTTCCTGGTTGTGGGAAACACGTTCCTGGTTGTGGGAAACACGTTCCTGGTTGTAGGATAGTCGAGCCTAGTTGTGGGATGTGTTCCTGGTCCAAATATAAAGGGGCACGGGAATTAGCGATAGCATAGGGGGCTCGGGAATAACGTTAGCAGAGGGGCACGGGCACTAACGTTAGTGAAGGGGCACGGGCACTAACGTTAGCAGAGGGGGCTGGGCACTAACGTTAGTAAAGGGGCACGGGCACTAACGTTAGCAGAGGGGGCTGGGCACTATCGTTAGTAAAGGGGCACGGGCACTAACGATAGCAGAGGGGGCTGGGCACTAACGTTAGTAAAGGGGCACGGGCACTAACGTAAAGTCTTTACCACAAGGGTTTGCTCACATGACGCTCGGGATCGCTTGGGACCTATTTATGGTAACGTGAGATAGGCCAGCTTTGAGAAAGCGAGGTAGTAAATCTATAACTTGGGGGAGAGGCCGGGTTTTGAGGAATCTACTACTGCATTAAACTAATTTACATAAAAACCTTTGAAATAAATGTCTTTTTGTGAATGCATGCAGACCGTGACGTCATGGTGGGAGGTCAAAGCTCCTCTCTTGGTGTTCGGGAAGATGCCCGGACCTGCATTGAGGACTTGACAGGTGAATCGTGATGTATGTTTTATACACATGAATAACAACCTAACAATGTTGTTGATTTGTTCGCATTTGATTGTAGTATCATTTAAGTTTTTGTAAGTTGTTCTCTACCTGAACTACATGCCGGATTGCTTTTTTGTACATGGCCATATATTTTTGCTCACAGGAAATCACACACAAATTGTCCAATACACATGACCATGCACCCACACATGATGTCGATCGGTTCTCGGTTTGGTAGTCTCGGTAAGGTATACTTTTTTTTGTTAATTTACATATGTCAAGAATGGCACACACATACGCTTAGCAGAATGCGGGTTTATTACCAGGGGCGTGTTTGGCATGTTCCCAAGTCCGATAATATCTTCTTGTCTTCCTTTGTATGCATGCAGGTGTTACGTCGCGTAACTTTTGTTGTTGTTACGGACGTAAATTAGGTCCCTTGTTGCCTCAGCCATTCCGGAGCAGTTCGCTGACTTTCCTAGGCTTACGTGTAGTAAGGACCTTTTGGCCGGTCGGTACCGGGCCTTGTGACGTGGCACTTGTACAGTATGGTGGTTCGGTGCAGTCGCGCCGCGCTGCGTACTTTAGTAGTGGTCCTTTTATCCTGCGTGTGAACCTTGTGGACGTGCGTTGGTCCTGTGTGCGAGGGTCGATGTCGGCCCGAGCATACACGCCTGTCGGCGATCATTTATGCAGCAGTTGTCCTTCGTGAATGGCACTCGGCGTGTGTTAAATGAATTAACACATATAGGCTTGGGTCACGGCAGTGTAGTATTGTTTCCTTCGTAGTACCCTGGTTTTATTCGGTATATGGCGTATTATAAGGGAATGCATTGAGAAGCAGCGTCGTCGCGTCCTAGGTCTTATAGCCAATATAGCTCCTCACTCCTCGGTAGGTGCCTCCTCACTAGTTTAGGTAAGGTTAGGCGAGATGTTTGGGATAGAGTCGAGCCAGGACGTAACAATGGTAGCGGAGGTTTAGGTAGACGCGACGAAGTTCCCTTGCAACCCTATACGCCAGAGGCCTTCCGCGGCCAGGGCACAGAAGAAGACAACCTCTTGACAGGTAATGGGCGGGTCGCCGTCAAGCTAGGGGGGTAGTGCTGCCCGATTCGGGACACGCCCTGCCTAGACGTTAGACCTGCTCAAAGCGGATGAACTCCTCACGTAGCTAGTTCCTTTTCCTTTTCCTTCTGTTTGTGCATTTCCTTGCTGGGTGCTGTTTGACGTTAGCTAGTGGGTTTGACGGTTCAATAGTGATGGATAGTGGGACGATTAGCGTCCCTTTAGACTACACCTCTTTTCCGTGCACGCTGCTGCGTTTTCTTATATGCTCGTTAGCTCTAGGCGAGCATCATAGATGCTTTGTGGGGGGGGAGGAGAGGTAGGACCTCCTCCACCTCAAGTGCCTCCTATCCGTTCATTAGGAATCGGCTAGAATAGGAAAGTGCCTTGGAATAGATTCGGCTAGTCGCCGATGCTAGAACGTTGTTCATCGCCTTCCACTCTCTTTTACGCTTGGATGTATATGCCTACGTTTAGACCCTTGTGGTTGGTGTTGTACCCCACAGTAGGAGTTACGGCGTTGGTCATCGACGACCATTTGGGCGCCATCTTTCAACGACTCCCATATCAGTGCCTACTATTGCCTATGAAACCTGATCGGTCTTCCCCTACCCCTGCCTTCAAGGTACAAGGTAACCCTACTGATACCCCTAAGGTTAGGGCTGCCCAGCAACGGGCCAGTGAGCCAATACGTCCTCCCCCTGTCACTATACTTCTACCCTTCCTGCAGCCCCTACCTCTGGTGCTGTACCCCCAAGACGTTCTTTTCCTGCTCCTCTTGCTCGCCCTTCGGTAGATAGCCTTGTTTTGGTTTCACTACCTCCATCTCCCCCTCGTCCTACGGTGTCATCCTCCTCTAGTGTAGATACTCCTCTCACCTTAGAGTTTGGCTCCCTATCCATTACTGTTGTTAAAAAGGATTGATTTTAATTTTGTTCCTGCTGCATACCTTCAAGGTTTTTCCTTTTTCCTTTGTTGCTTTCTTCTAGATTCCTATTCCTTTACGTAATTAAAGATGGATCCAGTGGGTGGAGATATGTCGCCTATACCTACCAATAATAATAATAATAATAATAATACTAATAACACTAACAATGACAATACTCGTGGTAACCGACGGGACTCCTTGGAAACGGTACACCATCTCACCCCTCAAGGTATTCTGCGTACCTCACCTCCTTCTCCTGTTGCTGGTGGTCGCCGTCGTCCCTCAATTACCCCTCCTACCTATGAACAACGTATGCAAGTCAGATTTAGTGATGACCCTTCCCTTACCTTGAACCAGGCCCCTGCCCCTCCTGCAACCTTGGCTCAACCCTCTAGCAGGTCCTCACTAACTAACAATGTTTCTAGGCCTCCTTCCCACTCTGTGCCTTCCATGCCTGCTTTTAACACGGGTCGTACCTCTGCCCCTGTCGGCCCCTCTGGGCGCCCTAGTGCAGTTCCATTTTACCCACCTGCTTCCTGGTCCTACCCTGAGACGGCCTATGAGGCAGCCCAGGTCCCTACCCGTGTGGCTGATTTAGAAGTAATAGTGATTTCAGCACCATGCCCCTAGATGATAGAAATTATGATCATTTTGCCTACTCCTCTCTTCGTGAGCAATATACTGTTCCTTTCTCCTATGGGCACCAGTCTGAAACGGTGGCCCCTTCTCGACCCCTACCCAAAACCTTTCCTCTTCCTTCCTTCTATCCCGCTTATGTAGCAGTGGAAGATAGTGGCCCTATGGGAAAAACTGACTCTTCGAATCCCCCTAAGCCTCCTGCTCTTCCCCTCTTTGCTAACCTTCCCAATTAGCTGGATGTCAAGTCTACCCCTCAACAGTTTTTCACTTTTATTATGTTGCTTACCCAGAACACAGAGTCGTGGCAGAATCATAATAGATGGCGTCTCTCTGATGCTGTTTTAGTCCCTCACTATCTTACTACCTGTATTACCCCTGAGCTTGCCAACCTCATCCAGTGTGAATCCTTGGCCTCTCATGCCTACCCTAACTCAGTAGCAGGATTGTTTTAGCGGTTAGAGAGCCATTTAGTTCCTCCTGATGCAGATTGGCAGGATAGATTAGCCTTTGGTACTTTGCAGCAAGGTACTAAACCGTTTAAGGAATATATGAAAGAACTTGATGCACAGATGGTACGAATTAGGGATTTGTCGGGCGCAGAAGTACGTGCTCGTTTCCTTCAAGGCCTCAGTAGACCCTTATTACGTGAGGTAAAACGCCAGTTCTCTGCCTACCGTTTCACTGATCTGCCCCTCAAGCATGTGCGACAACGTCTATTAAAGAGTAGCAGATTTCTTTACCACTCCTCTTCCTACCCATCTCCTCCGTGTTGCTGATTGCATGTATGCTCATGCTCCTTTGTGTACTAGGGTTCATAACCTTGTCCTCACTCCTGAAGAAGAATAGGCATATGTAGAAGAATTCGATATTTGCGTTACAGATATATCTGCATTGGATGTGTCTCACATCTCGTGTTATCATTGTCATGAGGTGGGCCATCTTAAGGCGGAGTGCCCCAAGTTCCTTTCTGGTGCTCCCCCTCATCCCGATGCTCGCCCTCCTCGTACCCCTCAGCGTGCTCCTATTCGTCCCACTCCAGGACGCATTCCCTCAGCTACCCCTAGTAGGCTGAATGTTGTGCAGACAGGACCCTCAGGGTTCCCCTATGATAATCAGGCTCCTGCACCCTCTTCGCTCCCTCGCGACCCTCCAGCAGTGGCTTTTTCGCCAGGGACTTCTTCGGGGTTAGTCCCAATGGATGTGGGGGGGAGGGGGAACAGTAGGCCTGTCAGCCGGGGGTAACCTGGACAGGTCCTTAGATAGTACCCCAGATAATAATTTTTGCCTGCCTGTTTTCATAACTTCTGTAGGAGCTGAATCATCCCTACCCTTACGTGTTCGTCCTCTTATGTTTTGGAATGGTGGCTTAACCGTTCCCCACACTGTTGTAGACCCCTTCTTGCATGCTGATGAACTTTTGAATGTCTGTGTGTTAGTGGATAGCGGTGCGGCTAGCTCCTTTGTGAGCGAGGCCCTAGTTAGGCGTTTAGAACTAGTCCCTATCCCTCACACCAAGCCTGTCACTGTTCATTATGCTGACGGTCGCACCAGTCATTCCCCGGGTACGGTGTCCCTTCCCCTGGTCATACAAGGACGTACTGTCAACCTGACGGCCACTATAGGCCCTATCACTACCGCTGATGTATTACTAGGATTAGATTGGCACCAGGATAATAAGATTACCATTAATTATGTTACCATGGTCATTTGGTTTCCAGATAGCTCTTACTGGGTACCAGAACGTCATTATAAAGTAGAAAATTTATCCTTGGTAGATATTACTCCTCCTACACCTGTTGATCCTCCTGTAAGACCTATACCTGAAGTATTAATGTCCAATGATGAGTTGCGATCTGAATTAAAGGAATATGGATATTTATTATGTATGTTCCTTCAGTTAGAAGTACAGGAGATACCTATCACTAATAATAGTGTGGATATAGATGTAAACACAGTGGATACAATAGGAGTGGGATATACTGAAAACGAAATAGTAAGATACATGGCTGTGATAGATTCCTCCAAAGTTTTTGAAGAAAAGAGTCCTTCTTATCCTCCTCCTCGTTCTGTTTTACACCGTGTAGTTATTAAGGACGGTGCAGTTCCTACGCACTCTCCGATGTATAGAATGGGCCCTACCGAGTTAAAGGAACTAAAACAGATTTTAGTGTCACTATTAGAAGCAGGATTGATAGAGCCTAGTAACTCCCCCTACTCAGCTGGTGTCCTGTTAGTTCCTAAGCCAAATGGCAAGTTTCGCCTAGTTACTGATTATAGGAAGTTAAATGACATTACTGTGAAGTCTAAATACCCTCTACCTCGTATTGATGATATATTTAATAAGGTTAAAGGTTCCACTTGTTTCACGGTACTGGATTGTGCGGATGGTTTTTGGCAACTGCGTATAGCCCCTGAGGATTGCCATAAAACCGCCTTTGCTACCCCTTTTTGGTCATTATCAGTTTAGAGTAGCGGCCATGAGACTCTGTAACTCTCCTGCCTCTTTTCAAATGTTAATGAATGAAGTGCTTAGACCTGTTATGGGTAATTCTCACCTTCCTCAAGTGTCATCTGATTTAAAGGATCCGTCCTTCTCCTCTGTTTCTTTATCTGAGCATGACCGTTCTTGTGCTCAAGCTTACTTAGATGATATCCTTATTTACTCTCCTGATTTTGAAACGCACCTACGTGCTTTAAAGAAAGTATTAGAGATAATGGCTGAAAATTCCTTGTGGGCTCGCCGTGCTAAAGTTGTTCTGGTAGGAGTGTACCATTTTTAGGACATGTTTTGTCAGATGCCGGGGTCGCTACCGACCCGGATAAAACTAAGTCAATTCAGGAATGGCCTACCCCTACCGACGTTAAAGGTGTACGTAGTTTTCTAGGGATTGCCTCTTACTATAGGCGTTTTATCCCGCGTTTCGCAACTATAGCAGCCCCTATTAATCATTTATTAAAGAAGGATATCCCCTTTGTCTGGAGTAGTGAATGTCAGTCGGCTTTTCAGTGTCTAAAATCCCTACTCCTCTCTCCTCCCGTACTCATCCTACCGGATACTACTAAACCCTTTGTGGTAGCTACAGACGCTAGTAAGGTAGCTATCGGGGGCGTCCTTCTCCAGGATCAGGGTCAGGGCTTACAGCCAATTGAGTATATCTCTAGGACAATGCTCCCTGCGGAGCGTAACTATCCCGTACACCAGCAGGAACTCTTAGCGGTGGTGTATTGTTGCCACGCGTGGCAGCACTTTCTTAAAGGTGCTCAATTTGATGTCTGCCTGAATGAACCCTGTGAGATAGATCCTTATAGATTAGTTATTCAAACGGATCACCGTCCCCTTTCCCATCTTCTCTCCCAACCCAACCTTACCCCTCGTCAAGCGCGCTGGATGGAGTTTTTAGCACAGTTTTCCCCTTTTAAACTTCAGTATGTTCATGGTGTAGATAACATAGTACCAGATGCACTCTCCCGTCGCGCAGATTACTCCTTTTTCGAGGACCTGGATGCTCTCAATACTACTCTAGTTCCTACTACTATGGGTGTAACCCCTTATGGTGAACTACCTGATGATGAATCCTCTGCCTATCTCTTTCATACTGCTGTTCGCATGCCTGATCTCCTTTCTCACGTAGGACTCTCTCTCCCGTGTGAGGCCCTTCCTGTGGTCTCGGTGGGGGGGGAGGGGAAAAATAAAATTTCCATACCGCTTAGCCATATAGCGACTAGGTCAGGAAAGTCTTATGATAACATAGTCCCTCTAGGACCTCCCCTTCTCTTTGGCAAGGCGGTAGGAGACCTCTTTAAACCTGTTCTGGATACCTCTGTAGCGATGCCTACCTCTGATCTTGAACGCCTTATTAGTAGATTTACGGCCACTGAGCCGGAAGCTTTAGCTGCCATTGCAGCCCTTCCCCAACAATTAGGCAAGCACCCTTGTAAATTTGTAGGTGGGTTTTTATATGTGCAAATAGCCGATTCTCCCCCTCAATGGCGCCTGTATGTCCCTCCTATCTGTCGCTCCTCCTTGCTCTTTGAGTTGCATGACTTAGCTGCTCATCAGGGTGGTAAACGGGTACGGGACCTAGTAGCCCGCTCTTACTACTGGAGGTGTTCCCCTGGCTTCCGGGCGAGGGCGAGGCAGATATAGATGACAACCCCTGTGACCTCCTACGGGCGGTCGAGTTCATGGAGATCGCGGACCAGACAGCGGGAGTAGCATTTGGCGACCCTTCCCCTACGGACGCACCAGTCGAGGCACAGTACACGCCAGAGTATTCGGCCTCCCCTGCAGCGTCCTCCTCCTCAGTGTCGGCTCCTTCCCCTGTCCCGTCTTCACCACGGTCGACCCGGCGCGCGTCGGTGGAGCCTACCCGTTTGGGCTCGGATCGTGAGCCTGATCCTCTCTCGGCGACTGTTTCTGCGATGCAGGCACAGATCCAGTCCCTGACCGCGGCTTTCGGGGCCTTCATGGCGGCCCAGGCGCATGCTCCAGCCACGCCAGGTGGGGTGTCTTTTGTATCTGTGCCCCCTTCCCCTTCGGTTGCCTCGGCGCCTACGGTTTCGCCCGCGCTGTGCGAGCCCTCGGTAGCTGCGGTTTCTTCTGTTGCTGCGGCTCCTACGCCTCCGGCTGTCTCTGCGCCTGCTACCGACGTACCTGCGCCTCTGCGCGAGTCTTCCGCCCCAGCGGCCGCGCCCGCCGTCGTCGCTTCCGGGCCCCCCACAGCGCCAGCGCCGCCATCGCGGGGTTTCTTTAGCGACCCGGGCGGTCTTCCCAGGCTTTGGGAGGGTGGTCCTCCGCAGAGGATTCCGGTGCCCGACTGGAGCTTGGATGGTAACCAGTCGTATGCCGGATTGCCTGTCCCTACGGGCCCTGTTTTCAACATGTGGCCTGGGGGTGCGCCGCCACCGGAGACCGGAGCGCCAGCTGCGGTGGCGGGTCCGTCGCGACCCCCTCCGGCAGCAGGTCCGACGCGACCTCCTGTTGTACCGGCGCCGTCTGCGTCTGTGCCGGTTCCTATACCCCTGCTTCGGCCCCTGTCCCTTCGGCCCCGCGGTCTTTGGCTGCGGTTGTTCGGGCCAGCGGCCCTGATCCTCGCGCCACCCGCGCTGCTGATTCCCTCCGGGAGTTGTCCGAGGGCGATCAGGATCGGGTCCCTTCTGTGGTGCATGCGACGCCGGAGTCGCGCGACACGCCTGTCCTTGGGTACGGTATGTCTGCGCACGCCTGCCGACAGTGTGACCTGCCGCGCGCCTCCGCCGAGCTTGCCATTTCGCCCATGTCCCTCGGGTTCTCCCAGGTGTGTCGGGCGCCGCGGGACCGTGGCCTACCCATTGAGACTGATCGGCCTCCTTTCGATATGGTTATTGTAGCTGATCCTGTGTTCCAGGGCGAGATCCTGGTTCGGCGCGTTCTGTATCGCTGGGCTAGGCGTCACAATGACTTGGACACCTACGGTGGGTTCCAGTGGGCTTACCCTCCGCCTCTGGGCATTATGGCCTCAGATGCCCTTACGGTAGAGTTTCCTGTGGTGCCGGGTGCTACGTACAGCACGGTTCTCCAGCCCATCCTAGAGTGGGATGCCCGTCGTCCAGCGCCCATCCCGGGCCAGGGTCTGGACTCCCGTGGCCATCCTCCTCCTCGGGCTAGCGACTACCTCGAGACGTTCGGGTCGCGACAGTGTGCCCGTCGGTGGCGCTTCCGTGAGGTTCGGCACATCCGGATGTGGCCGTCTGACGTGGAGCCCCTGGTAGATCTGTTCTTCCCGACGGGTTTGCGCTCTCGGATCCGGTATCATCGCCTACTCCTGCGGGCTCTCTGCTTGATCGCGGTAGAGCCTTTCCTACGCCTCTTTGCCTGTGGTTTCCTGGACTGGGCCCGTGGCCAGGTCGTTCTTACGCAGCATAGGTATTACTGGGCCTTCCTGGGTCTTTTTCCTGATGGCGTGTGGGCCGATGTTTTCCTCACTGTAGATAGGCATGACAATGCCGATGATGTGGCCCACTACCATGCGTATCTGGATGTTCTGCTGGCCTCGCGTGGCACTTATCAGACTGATGGCAACTAGATAGAGGGCCTTAGGCCCGACCTGAGGGTGTTGTCCCTCCGGTATATAGAGTCGCCCTCACGTTCTGGCCAGTTGACTGGTCGTTCTTGGTCCTTGGTACTGATTTGTTTACTCTGTGTGTCCTGCCCAGTGCCGTCCCCCCCGGCAAGGACTCTGTTCCAGGCAGTTAGGGGAACCTACCACCAGGCTTGGTGCTGGTTAACCCTACACCTCCCGGCGTGGTGGTGGAGACCGAGTTAATACGTTGGTGCTTTGTATCTTGGATGGCCTGCCGATTGTGTTGGTGTGTGCTGGGTGCATTAGGTTTCCTATCCCTTGGTTTCCTCCCTGTGCGTAGGGAGAGGGCTCCCTACCTTTGTGGGGGGGAGGTGTTACGTCGCGTAACTTTTGTTGTTGTTACGGACGTAAATTAGGTCCCTTGTTGCCTCAGCCATTCCGGAGCAGTTCGCTGACTTTCCTAGGCTTACGTGTAGTAAGGACCTTTTGGCCGGTCGGTACCGGGCCTTGTGACGTGGCACTTGTACAGTATGGTGGTTCGGTGCAGTCGCGCCGCGCTGCGTACTTTAGTAGTGGTCCTTTTATCCTGCGTGTGAACCTTGTGGACGTGCGTTGGTCCTGTGTGCGAGGGTCGATGTCGGCCCGAGCATACACGCCTGTCGGCGATCATTTATGCAGCAGTTGTCCTTCGTGAATGGCACTCGGCGTGTGTTAAATGAATTAACACATATAGGCTTGGGTCACGGCAGTGTAGTATTGTTTCCTTCGTAGTACCCTGGTTTTATTCGGTATATGGCGTATTATAAGGGAATGCATTGAGAAGCAGCGTCGTCGCGTCCTAGGTCTTATAGCCAATATAGCTCCTCACTCCTCGGTAGGTGCCTCATCACTAGTTTAGGTAAGGTTAGGCGAGATGTTTGGGATAGAGTCGAGCCAGGACGTAACACTAGTCACAGGTTTCTACAGCAGACAAGTCACTACCTCATCTACTATAAATCCAGATAAACACATCTCATAATACAAGGTCTTCCATTCAGCATCCTGGAACCTGGAACTCTGGACTGGAACATCAGAACTGGACTGGAGCCCCCCCATCATCCATCCTGGAATCCCCCCCTCACACCACAATCCAAAGCCCCCTTTCCTTCTCAGCCCTGTTCCTCACAGGCTATACCAATCCCCATTCAGGCCATCCTTGCCCTTGAGTCCACATGGGAAACTGCTCCACCATGTGGGCCAACTCTGGCCAGTCCTGCTGACCTGCAACACCACGCAAGTCTCAGCAGCTCCTGCCACCATCTGGGCAGCATAGCGAAGGCATGCCCCTGGATAGGAGAGAGCACCACAGACTGACTCTCAGGGTCCATCACCCAAGTAGAGGACGTCTTGTGCCTGCTCACCCATGATCTGTACGCCCACCAGAACTGCAGAAAGGTCTTGACCACCGACCACTTAGCACCTATCAGAGGCACCAGCACCCTTAGTGGCGTCTGACGGACCTTAAGTTCCACAGTGTACTTGGGCAACCCTGGATTGCAAAAGAGGTTAGAAGTCTCCAAAGGAAAACACCTTCTGGCAGAGCTGGAGGAAGAAGGAACCAAATCAAAGTCACCCTTCTGAACTGAAAACTCCAACAGCTCCATGTAGGAAGCCTCTCCCATACTCACTGGCTGCAACTGAGTAAATGCCTCCTTCAAGGCCTCAGGTAAGGCTGCCAGCATGACCGGCCCCTCAGCAGGCCTCATGTCAATCTCAGGTCCTGGTGACAATGCATACATCCTATGCAGCAGATGAGCCACAAAAAGGGGAGCCACTCTCATACAGGCTTGTGTGCAGCTGAGATAGGACCTCCTCCACATAGCCTTCAGAGCTCACCTCCCCCTCCTCTCTGTTGAGTGCAGCCAACGCCTTGGCCAAAGTCTCATAGTGGTCACAGGGGCCCGTGCAGTTCCTATGATCCACATAGGCCACTCAGCAGCACCAAGGTAGAAACCTCCAGGTATATACTATTGGTCTGGTACACGAAGACGTGCATGCAGAACATGACCCACGTGTCTTAATCATACCAGGAATCAAGCCCTAGGTGAACCACTCCATATGTCGAGGGTACAACACAGAAGTCACTCTCCATGTGCCATCCAAGCTCAGATCCCCTCAACCATCCTCAGAAACTGGTCACCAAAATCTGGATGTCATCTCAGCTTAGTCCAACCAAACTCCCACCAGAGTCCATCCCACTCAACTCAGATCCCCGTCGGATTCAATGAGTCCACATGAATCCAAGAAGGAGTAAACAGGATCAAGGCACCTAAGCCAAACAAGGCGAGGCCACTCCATGTTCTGGGACACCACCCTCCCTCAGCTAGAGTCCACGGGTGAAAGACAAGCCTGACATTCCCAGGGATAACGGGTCATCCACAGGGATCCATGCCACGAAATACTGACAACTCTCACTGCTTGATCAGGGCAGGAAGCAGAGTGTCATGTAGCAAGGCTAACCCTCTATACAGCGAACCCCAAACTAACTGGGCTGCCAGGGTCCAAGGCTCATCAAAGCTAGTCACCACAGCACACCCAAAGATTCCAGCCCTTCTCAAGGGAAGAGGTAGTCAGGGACAGATGCTGTATCACCACAACAGAGTGGCAGGTAACCGAGCCATAATAAATCCCCAATCCATCCCAACTGGGGACCTCCCTCAGATCACCAACAGGTCATAGCAGGCTGGGTGGATTCCAAGAATGCTCAATCCTAACACAGGGGCTGGCGTGAGCTTCTGCTGCAGCAAGTCCAAGGCCTGCTGACACCCGTCAGTCCACGCAAACTGGAACGAGGAAACGTCAACAGCGCCCCAGGTGGAAGTGCAGTCACCAAGAGGCAGGAGCAATCCAGCAGGAAGACGTCGCCAACAGGGTCGCCTCAGGAAGATCAAGGGTATCTCAGAAGTACACCCATGATGAAGAGAGGCCGTGGACAGGGTTGTCACCAGTGGGTACCCGTCAGCAGGTTGGGGAGGTGCCACAAAGCACAGCCAAAATAGCCCACCGATGGCCAGCGAAACCAGGATACCACATAGTCAGGGATCTATGAGGTGAGCCCGACAGGATGAACTGAAATCCCAGGGTGAATCCACGCTATGATCCTCACAGATCTCCTCCCCACCAGAACAAAATTCCCCCCCTCCAGTCGCACCAAAGGAGTGAGAGTGAGGTAAAGCCACATCTCCTTAGTAGCTAGTACACTCAAACCCATAGCCAGTGGCCTATGATAATCACAAGGCACACTATTTCTCCATAAGATGCCTGGGAAAACCATCCACAGCCTTGAGAGGGATAGCAGAAGATCAGTAATGCCTCACCAGCATTATGAACGGTATGCCCCAACTTGTAAATCGTAGCACACGCTACCCCATGCAAGGGCTAGGTGCAGCCCAATCCCCTGCACGCCCTGCTCCCCACACAAATCCCCCTCAGCATAACTGGTAAACTGGAGACTACCAGCATGCCTAATAATTCCACCCCTCTGCGTAGAATAAGCTGTAATAATCCTGGTATCAGCTTCCCAAGATTGACAGCATGACCTAGCAGGAACAAACGCCATGGGATACGCATGAAGACAGAGGCCCAGCCAACCAGAGAAGGGTGGGGGAGGCAAGTCTCTCAGCCCACTAAACCACTGGTGGCCTGCAGGGTCGCTCTATTAAGACGTCCTATGCACCTCATGACTAAAGATGGGGTGGGAACTACAGCATCCAAGACAGAGTTGCATACAAGGCAGCTTGAGAGCAGACTGAAAGCAATCACCAATCAGCCAACTGATGTGCCCAAGCTTGGCAGGGCCCCAGCAACAAATCACTCCCCGCATCCATCCAGGTGGCACTACCATGCAAGGTAATGTGGGCATTAGGATCGAAGGAGCCCAAGACAAGGTTGCACAAGTAGGGCAGCGTAAGGGTATGCTGGATGAGGCCATCAGTCATCAAACAGATACACCCTCAGCTTGGCAGGGCCCTAGCAAGTAGACTGAACCATGTCCCCCTAGTCAAAGCATGGAAAGTAGTATCCATGTCCGTGGACCACGTAGACTGCCAAATGGTATTAATGTCAGTGTACCACGGATACTGATGCACATGAGGCAGGTTGTAAGGGTGGTAGAGGGCTGAATGGGTCCCCCAACTAACCCACACCTCTAAGCTCATGTGAGCCCCCGCCCAGCACCAAGTAGTCCAACTCCTCAATTAAGAGTCAACGGAGTGGGCATCATTGTCATCACTGTCATGCCAAAGATTCCAGCCTGCCCCACAGTTGTAGCTCCGTTGATCCCGCCCATCATCCAACCAACAAGGACATCCTACCCACGCAAACATGATGCCAGACCCCCCGTGCAAGCAGTCCCATTCATACAACCATCATGCTGTGCAAGCAATCAGCTCAAGGGCGGATGGTGTACTATCAAGACAACAAGCCATCCTGGCACCATGCAAGCAAGAATAAGTCCATAGCAGGGCAAAGCAAGGGTAGGAGGTTACTCATCTGCACAAGGCTGGCTTGATGTCCACCAGCAGGCAGGACCCAGCACTGCGTCAGGAGCAGGCACCAGCATTACAGATACTCGTCACTTGGGCGTCCCCAAGTCACCAGAGTCGCCAGCGGCCACCATGCAGTGCTTGCAGTCGCCACCACGAGTGCTCTCAGGCCCCACCATGAGTGCTGGTAGTCGCCACCAGGAGTGCTGGCACTCGTCACCATGAGTGCTTGCAGTTGCCACCAACAGCACTAGTCCACTACCAGGGTACTCTCCAACGTAGCCTCCATGCACCATGCCCGCCATAGACATGTTTCCAATCCCCCACTGGCCTCAAGCCCCCAAGAGGCTACTGCCACCACGCCCAATCAGCGTTGGACCACCCCCACATGTGGGTATCCAACACAGCTGTTGCCTGACTGGACAACCAAGACTAGCTGCTTGCGCCGATCACGCTATGGGGAAGTGACTAAGCTGCTTTATGGAGGCCTGGGACGGACACCAATGAGCCTGGCTCCAGAAGCTGCTTGGAAGAAGGACCACATGCTGTCAACTGCCCGGACTAAACGTCAATCAGGCTGCAGGAAGGAGCCAGCACTCTTCACTATGGCACTCAGAAAACTGCCTAGTAGGCAAGCCACAGACTGCCAACCTATTAAGATAGCAGACTCGAACAGGGCTACTACCAAGTGCCAGGTAGCCAGAACTCCTAAGCCGGAGGACACAAGGGCCTGAGGTGGTCCAACAGCCAGCAGAATTGCCCAAAAATCGAAAAAATGGGCCTAAAAACGCCTTGACCAGTGTCAAAAATTCTGATCTGAGAACTATATCAGATATATTCACAGATAAGAACTATGACAGCAGCCCTGGTGTCCATACTTGCTGTCCTAGTGCACCTCCTAGGCCCAACAGGGACCATCTGCCAACAAGCAGTGGTAACCATCCTGTCCTGGGAGAAGTAAATGCGTGGTCACAATGGTCTGGCGCAGGTAAGGGCCCCAACTGGCAAGTGACCCACACCCCACTTGTAAAGGGACGTTGTCAAGCAAGTGGTCCACCCCCTCTGGGAACATGTGTCAAAGGACACCGTCTAGCAAGTGGGCAACCCATGCAAGAGACACCTGGCAACTCATGGGTGCACGTGTGATACCCTCTAGGGGACAACCCACTGCAGGTATCCCGATGTCCCCTGATGTGGTGGCATCTACCATGCCATATGCCTCCATGATAGCATCTGGCACCCTTTTGGCAGACCTGGGATATCCACTCCCCCGCAGAAATTTTCTCAGGGTAACTAGACACAGCTGTCCAAGTATGATAGTGGAAACCCCGTAAATGCTGTTGTTCTGCCCTGGCATGTGTGATGCCGTCTGGAAATTACATTGCAGACATCCAGGATGTCCACTCCCCCGCAAAAAATTGCTCAGGGTAACCAGACGTAGCTGCCACCAATCTGGACAACTCCTAGGGAGCTCGCCCTACCCATAGTACCATGATGATAGTGGGAACAACACAAATGCCGTTGTTCTCCTCCCCACCAAAACCAAACCACCATACACGTGGGAGGAACCAAAGCTCAACCTAGAACGCCTCCACTGTCATGATGCTCAACAAGAAAAGGAAGAGTTTCCCCCACAACTGAAACAAATGTTTGGCGACGCGTGAATTAAGGACGTGCCACAGTCCTTAAACAGCAAGGGTAGGCTGCCCATGCACCGAAGAAAAGGATCCTGAAAGATTGTCAAGTGAGTGCAAAAGGAACCTTGCGTAAAAAGGCAGCCATGAATCCCTACTGTCCGCTCATCCGGAGCCACCCTCAAAAGACACGAGGTGTAACCTGAGCCACACCGTAAAAATGTCGTCAAAGAAAAGCAGCACCGGGAAAAAAAAACAACCTTAGACGGCGACGTCGTCAGGCGGTCGCGGTGGTGGTCGTGCGTGCAGCCGCAACCCGGAAACCGGGTGATAGGTGCCGTCGGCAGCAACAGTGCGTCGGCTCAGCCATAACCCGTAGCGCCATGTCAGCCTGGCCGAAAACAGAGCCTGCAGGGAAAAAAGACAGCTCCTAGCAGGATTCTGGAGCCGGACCTGCTGAGCTACTGGCCCAACACTCCGCATGCCCTGCTCGAAACGTAGCAACACTTGCGTAATGCGAATATATAAAGATGTTTGGAGCTAGGCAGAGACTGCGGCGTCAGCAGCCACGACAGACAGGGCGGTGGTCGGACTTCAGCACGATGCGGCCAGCCAGCCGAAAGCCCGTAAGTAAGGACGCTTGTCAATGAAATATTGCACGAATTTAAAGAAAGGGACGGTGACTTAGTGGTGCGTTAATAATGGCTTATGCAACACCCTTTTCTAGGGAGAGGTGAAGGAGAAGAAGTCGCCCACACCTGGTTCCGTAGGGATGAAGGTGATTGTGTAACCCGCCTCACTTCAGTCATAGAAGTACGATTGAAATTAAGTTGACGCCGTGGAGTATGAGTAGTTGTCTCAGCACCTTCCCTAGCAATGGGTTCCAGAGATGATGACGGATCTCCCAAACCTTGATTAGTAGGGGGTAAAGGTGATTGTGTCTTCGAACTACTCATACTTCCACATGGAGTCGCGATCGTCTGCCTAGTAGAGACAACGGTTACGGCTGACTTCTAGTGTTACAGAGCAAGACAGTCACATCAGGATGTGTCTCAGTCTGTAACACCGTAAGTTTTCCGCAACTCTATGAATCTTCTCGGATGACAGACATCTGATCAACGTTGTACTACCCGGAAGGTTGCGACTTCAAGAGAAACACCAAAGTAGAGATCCCCGATACCAATGTAACGACTAAAAATGATCATCAACATCATCCACAGTCCAATATGAAAGATCTTTTACCTGGGTTGCTTTCCTGAGTCGCAGAACTTCAAGTATCCGAGCAACGTTGAGATGGAAATTCCACAGCACGTGATTTAGGGAATCACAACCCCTTGTAGACACAAAGACAAGCTCGTGTATAGACGACCTCTGTGGAACTGAAGGACGTCTATAGCCAAGGGGCTCTTATGGATGGACAACAAAGACAAGCTTTATTATACCATGGTGAATCAAAACCAACGTAGCAACAATGGCGACCCCACGTCCTTGATATCGACGTGCTTGTCGAGCATGCCTCAACCTTAGCCTGAAATGCTCACATGGGTCTTATTGCACCCACAGTTTGCCGGATCGTTAGCCTGTCCTTTTAGCTAGCCGCGCCCGATTGCAGCTGTGGCATGCCTTTGGCATGAAGGAGACTGGGGGTCTCTGCCCTTTCTCCTGTAGTGCACACACAGGGATTAAAAGCACTTCGGTGCTCCGTGACTCCCCAACGGGAGCACGAGTTTAATTAATTAATTAACTAATTAGCCTGAAAAGAACCATGCAATCAAAATCATGGAATTCTAAACAAGATCCTCGTATCCATCCTAGTCACACAAAACAGAACAACAACGCCAACAGCCTGGCAGAATCTGTACATGAGATCCTGAATCTGTAGTAAGCACCAAAGTCCCAAAGGAACATTTAAGACTTGGTAGTACCGACCAACAAACTATAACCCCACGTGGATCAGGCCACGACCAATAAGGGCTTCTAACAGTCGGTTGACAAAGTACAAGTTTCAAGTACCGCCTTCTTGGAAACCTCATAACTTTCCCAATACTGATCCAAAAGTCCTCGAATAAAAGTCAAACATTCACAAAACAAAGGATGTAACAACAAAGCCATTTTTGCTTGTTACACTCATGCA
>RPFO01000136.1:0-28594 GCA_009746045.1 Mesostigma viride | reverse complement strand
TATATGGGCTGCCTCAGACCGACCAAGAATCTGCTTCCAATATCGTGTGCGATATACGCCTAGTTTCTCGGACATCTTCATACAGGGCCACGTCCATCCCGTGATTGCCGCCAATTGACGACAGGCTTGAACCATAATAGTAGCTTAGGCTAGAAGCAAATAAAAGCGGGGTCGGGCCAGATACTGTTGGATCTAATACCTGGAACGTCACGGTCGCCAAATGGATCATACCAGTAACTGGCGGATCAACCAGTGAATATGATCACAGGTTATGTCAACGTACGACGAGGATTTTGAATTGTCGTTGTAGAAAAACCGCCAGTCCACGCTTCTCCAACGACTACGTTGATAAGCACGGATCATTGCTCAACTTGGTGTTTGAAAATCCAAGTCTTACATAAAACTTCCTTACCGACTGACGAGCTGGTAGAATCCCATATATTTTGGCAGTATATTGGTTCATTTGCACGCCGTATTGAACATCGGACACTTAACAACCGTACGATGACACTCTCATTCGTGAGTGTTAGCTCCTTAACCAAGTATCCGCCACACCGGTACGGGTTTTGTGACGCTATATTTGCCAAAAATGCTACAATTCCTCGACGAGGTGGACCTGTGACGCAGCTCCAACACGTCTCACGGCCGTGTACGATCCGGAAGGATTGTTGGTTTTTAGGGAGTCGAACTCTATGTCTTGTAGGTCATCTTTGATTGGCCAGACATACGCGCCGTGGTACTCTCCGCTCAAGTGGAAATTGGTCGGAGGGCATCGGAATGTACGGGTCAATAATGTCTGTAGGAGTGGTTGTAAATATACCGGACGAGTTTGAGATTTTAGTCATGTCACTAGTTCTTGAGGAGTTGTTTTGGATATATAACGCTCCACCTTCCCATCCGATTTTCTTCGAAATGCCACCCAGTAGCTGTTTTGTTGTCTCCATGATGAGTTTAACGTGTATCGAACCTTCGACTTCAGATTGTCAAACAGGTCGAGTGCATAGTCACTATGGTGCAGATTGATACCCAGCATACCCCAATGCGTCGTAGCCGCATTTCTCCAATTCTGATGGGCATCTGTCGTGGCCGGGTGATATTTATTCGTCAAAGACATAGTATTTTCTGCAAACGAGACGAAAGCATCGTTGCTGCCCAAATATAGCCGAAAACACAATAGAAATGGGCCGTCTATGAGCTGCTCTGAAAAAACAACACATTTGCTTGGTGCCGGAGTGGCTGTTTTTACAAAAAAGAATTTTTCGGGAGACCCTTCAAAGTAGTATTTCGAAGCTTCTGCTTGCAGCGTGGTCACGGAGTGGCGCGAGAATGATTCTAGAGAATGGAGCGTCGTAGCGGGGCCGTCTATCTCCACGGTATCTCCTGACAGGTTTGGCGAGTCCTTTACGGTTACGATCCTGTATCTGAGTTCTACATCATCGCCTTCGGATGGATTTTGAAACGTCGTTGTCTTCAACGTCCCATCCAAGGCCCCTTGAGATACTCCGTTCGCCAACAGATGAAAACCGGTGAGAGGAGGCAACGACTTTCCCCACCCCACATCATGGTCTGCGTAGACGCCGTTGATCGCGATTTTTACAGGATTTAGATATGAAATATAGGAACTTGGTGTCCGGATGCCGGAGTGCAGTTGGCTCATTTTTGAAACGCATACCATCACCCCTCCTTTGTGGGTGGTGTAGGAGGTGAGGGTCGAGTCGTTGTAGACGTCTATCTCGTAGTTCATATACTTGTTACTATCTGCCGCGACTGGCGCGGTGATTACGGCGTCTTCCCCGCGCAGTCCCCCGTTTTGCGAGAGGGAGACTCCGCCGATGGTCGGAGTGGTCGGCGTGAGCTGGGTGGAATTCATGTACCACCTGATGGGGAGTTTGCGTTGGTATGCGAAGGGGGTCGTCATCTTTATGCCCTGTTTGAGGGTCGTTCCCTCTACGACCTCCCAATTAGCGGTGGTTGGATTGGTGCTCCAGTAGAGTGCGTTCACAGGGTCAATCGGACCCATTCGCCAGTCCGTCAGTGGCGAGTATGTACGCGTGATGGTGAAGGATCTCCCAGTTAGTGGAAGGCGTCGGTTGTCGTCGCGAATCGTGGCGAAAGACAACAACTCCACGCGGAGAGGGAGGCCGTTAAATCGAGATCCGCCGAGACCATAGAAAGAGTCGGAAAAGTATGGATATCCTACCTCTCCGTCCACAACGCTCTCCCCCGTGCGCGCCTGGGTCGTGTGGTAGTCGCGATAGGTAAACTTACAGATTCCACTCGCGTCGCCATTCGTAACGTTGTAGGGCAGCTGGACTCGCACATCCTGGTCATTGATGACGTTGAACGCGTTTTGGTGCGACACGGTCGTCCCGTCTTCGAGATGGAGGACGAAATCCCCGTTCAAGTTAGCTATCGACGTTTTGCCTACCCCGTGTTGGTCAAAAAGGTAGTCCAATTGCGCGCGGGTCAGGACTCTGCCACCAGGGTCTAGCAACGTATCAGGGCTAAAGTCGAAGACGTGGTACTGGGTTGCTCCCACTTTCGCCGTAAGGTAAGGTTCATTTAGAGTGAGATCGTCGACTAAAGTAGTCCCTGATTTAAAATAGGAATACCCATTCACGACGAGACTGTAAGCAAGTTCCGATGGGTCGCTTGCGGTCTCGTCGTCGTAATTGTCTCCGAGTCGCACATTTGTCGGCTGGCTCGGGTAGAAAATTTTGAATCCGTCGACAACGAGTGACTCATCGAATGGATGTGAAGTGCCAAGAAGTAACGTAACGCTAGCTTGAAGCCCATCTATGTCTGTTTCGATGTTAGAAACACGCTCCTCCATTTCAGGGTCGAGCGTTAACCCGGTGGCGAGATTGGTCGGTCTGCTCAATGTTGTTAGAACGACCATTTATTATCTACCTAGAATATAAACATGGCCTCTGAGGCTTCAGAGACCCCAACGAGCTACCAAGACGAAACCTTCGCCGAGACGCGGGAAGAGCAGGTTGACCTGGTCAAGACAATTCGAAAGGGACAACCGCTGAATGATGAACAGAAAAAAGCCCTTCGCGACAAAATGAGGGTTTACCAGCAACGCGCAAAAGCCGAGAGGGAGAAGAGACGAAACGAGGAAAAGGAGGCAGAGATAACGAAACGAAAGGTCCTTGCAAAGGAATTGGAGATTCAGCGGCAAAGGCTAGTCGAACTCGAGCTGCAAGAAGCCCGCAACAAATCGCGGATTGAACGCCTTCTCGCTGAA
Organism: Mesostigma viride; assembly: GCA_009746045.1. Taxonomy (NCBI): domain Eukaryota; kingdom Viridiplantae; phylum Streptophyta; class Mesostigmatophyceae; order Mesostigmatales; family Mesostigmataceae; genus Mesostigma; species Mesostigma viride. Next base: position 25,344 of record RPFO01000136.1, on the reverse strand, counting down.
GATTCAGTCGCCTCAACCCCCGCCGACACGCCAAAACCAAGACGGGGTCGAAAGCCCAAGGAGACAGAGCCGGACTCTCCGCCACCCCCGATCAAGACCCGACAGCTCCCACCTCCACCACCGCCACCTGTCGCGATGACGCCATACGAGATGCGCATGGCCGCCATCCGCGCGTCTCTCCTTGCTAGTCTGGACGATTAAAATGTCTTCAGAATGATAATGGCTATCATCGAAGAGCGACGAATTCATTCACTTGAGAACAAAGACATCAAGCAACGATACGCCCCACAGCGTCCTGCTCCACCGAATATGCCGAGTCTTCATTTCATCGCAAACTTCTGCGGAGCTCGACGGTCTGGGAAAACTACATCGGCAGTCAACATGGCGAAGGCTTACTTTGCTAAAAACTCATTCGACAAGCTGTACCTCATTTCAGGGAGTGCCCACACGGAGCCAAAATACAATGAGCTCCCGGAACCAGCTATGACGATGGAAGTCTACTCTAACCTGGCATTCGATGGGATGATAGATCATATAAAGTCTGACCTCCACGAATACGAGAGGTACAAGGACGATCTCAAGGTCTGGGAAACGTTCAAACGCGAATACGTGGATGGGAAAAAAAACGCAGAACTCATGGACCTCTCCATGTACCTACGCCTTGATGCAATGAACTGGGATAAACCTGCGACAAGGTTCGAGCACGGTCCTCCTTCGTCGCTCATTCTGATAGACGACATGCAAGGCAGTGCCCTCTATCAGAGCTCTAGCAAAAACGCTGTTGCGGCTTTCGCGTTCAAACACAGACACTTCCTCACGAGCATGATTTTCCTGACACAGGCGTACACAAGCGGTGGCGTACCACGAGCAGTGCGAGCGAATATATCGTTTCTTGCGCTGTTCAGAACGAAGGACCATCGAGCCGCGCGACAGATCGCGGAAGAGAGCGCGGGGGCTGTGGCGCCGGACGAGTTTCTCGCGCTATGGGACCACGCCGTCAAGGACGATCCTCACGACTTCTTCGCTGTCGACTTCGACCAGCGCGACCCGAAAAAAATGTTTCGTCGAAACTTCAATACATTTCTCTCGATAAAATAATTTTCTCTGAACATGATATACTATGGATATTCCGTCCATCAAACGATACGCAGGCGCCGAGAAGGAGTACGTGTTGGACACCCAAGCACTCCTCCGATATTGTTCGGGTTCTCGACTGGGGCAGAAAACTCTAGAACGTGTCGTCAGGATCCTTCAAGAAGCAGGCCACCACGACACGATTCCGTCCACCTGTCACGACATGAGCCCCGAAATCCGATTGGCCATCCTCGCCTTGGTGGGCGATCGCAGGCGTCCACGTGGGCGCTCACCCTCCAAAACGGAAAAACGACACGAACCGAAACGGCCTCGAGGGCGCCCAAGGATCCACCCCGTAGGGTATAAAAAGCCTCGAGCCAAAAAATTGTCTCATGTTCAGTCATCAGATGACGGTGACCGTAGAGGAGCGTCGCGAGCAATGGCGACGGGCCCAGGCGAAGAGGCGAGCAATCGCCCGCGACCAGACGAACTGCATCTCGGCGAAAAGCAAGGTCAAGAAGGGCGTCTGGAATCCCAGTGATCGATGGATCGCAAATAACCCCGAGTGTGCGGAAAAAATCGGCTTGCAGGCGACCTCTCCACCCTCGCCGGAGCCACCGCACCACGAGGAATCGCCTGCGCGAGCTGGAGGAGGGCGGTACTGGACCTTCGACGAGGCCGTCGCCGCAGCGGAAGCGCGACCAGAGCAGCACGAGCGTGGCAGGCCATCGAAGGAGCGCGGGGCGACTCGCAAGACCGCTTTGGGATACATTGGCAGGATGCGGGTCCTGCTCGACAAACTGGGGTGCTCGCAGTACGAGTCCGTTGATTGCCTTGCCGACACAGCTCGTGTTCTTCGCGTGGTGCACGAGACATCAGAACCCAAGCGCAAGACCCAGCACTCGAAGGACGACGCCTGGAGGGAGAATGAGAAGCAGCTCCTCGGGGTCATCAACGGCGTGAACCGAATGATGCCGCCCGAGAAGAGGCTCCCAAGTCACGTTACGGACGCGTACACTGCTCGCGTCAGGGAGCTGAAGGTTGGTGACCTGGACAGACGGTTTGACCGTGCCGAGAACAAGCCGCTGAGGTACACGTACGAACAGCTCCAGAAGATCGCCAAAGCAGAGTACGAAGCCGATCCCACGTCCGACGCCGCGCTCATGGGCTTGATCTATCTCTCGGGTGAAGATCTACCACCGACGCGTTACAATCACGACCAGATGCGCATCGTCGACTCGGTCGCTGAGCTAGGACCGCACGAGAACGGCTACATCCCGAGCGAGAGGAGATTCTACATCCAGAATTTCAAAACGCAGCACAGCATGCCAGTTTATGACGTCGTCATCCCGAAGAAGTACGGAAAGCTCATCAAAGCGTTGATGCCCGTGCTAAGGCTGGACAGAAATTCCTTTTCGAATCAGAGCCTGGCATTCCGATCAAACACGAGCTCTACAGCGCCCGTTACAACCGGATTTACGGAGGCATCGACGCCACGCGACAAGCATACATCACTCGTTTCCTGAAGGGCGCTTCATTTAAGAAACGTAAATGGGCTGGCGACATGATGGGCCATGACGTACTGACAGGAGCCGTTTACGAGAGGCAGGGTGGCGAGACTGGCGGACGTCGGCTGAGGCCGAGGAAAAGGTAGATAGTTTCCCGTGGGAAATTTTCATGAATGTCGAAAAGGGTATTCTAAACTGCATGCATTATACAGGGAATATAAAAGTTCCATGGGAACATTTTTATCGAGGGTCGAGGTTCGAGGGGTTATTCTTTAATCGAAACTTTTTTTTTTCTGAACATACGGTATACAACCTTCCAGAATGGTCTCGAACCTCAACCTGCATGACGACACGGTCGCCCGACACGACGTAACCGACAAGCCGACACGATTCGATTCCTCGTGGGAGATCTCCCACGGGAATAAAGGCGGACTCTCCCACGACAATCCACACTCTTGCGCTCACACAACCTCTAAGATGTCGACCGCCGCGGAATTTGTTCCTCTGTGGTTCGCGTCGAAAGATACGCCTTTCTTTGCTCGGACGCCAGGGGTGATGTACTCGTACGAAGAGGAAAAACCCCAAGACGCTTCGGAGGCGTATGGTCGCTCTCGTGGGATGAAGTACATCATGGCGCTGAACACGTACAAAAAAACGAACATGTATGCCGCTTTCGGGTGCAGGGAGGACTTGATCAAGACCCACGCGGAGTTATCAACAAGCGATCCGCATTTGCTAGAAATTCTATCCCCCGACGTGAGCGTCGTCCCATATTTCGATTTTGACTGGGAAACGGAAGAACCCATCGACTACCAGCTGGAGAAGTACGCAAAAGCGGCCATATCCATGTTCTTCAACGACGTGTACGAGATAAATGTCGAGGAAGAGCGAGATATGCGGGTCCTTATTGGCCATCGCGTCAGGAGCGGCATTTTCAAGAACTCTGTTCATGTCACGGTGCCGACGATCTACATCCCGACAATGGAGGATCGTGTCAAGATGGGAGAGCTTTTTCAGTCGTTTCTTCTTCAGTGCGCGATGGATTTATCTTCAGGATATCAGTCTGAGGTGTGCCAGAGACTCGTCAAGTCCCAGCACTCGAAAGAGGATTGGGAGGACATGCACGCGAACGGGAACCCGATTGTGGAGAAAACAACTGGCGTTTGGGCGCCTAAACACGACATCAAGTTTTGCTACGATAGAATGATCTATTCGAGGTACCGGGCCTTTCGCATGATAGGGATGAAGAAGCGCGGAGACAGCGGCGAGGACGCGTACCTCCGCCCAGTCCCAGGGGGTAGTTCCGACGTCGGCGAATATTTGGTGACTGTCTTCAACGAAGAGGGACTGACCCGGCTCCCCCATGTCGATGATGCGGAACTATCCGAAACGAGCCATACAGTGTTTCGAGGGTATGGGAAGACTATCCAACCACCTCAGGGCCTGGACATCTCGCCATCCATCGAAGCAATGAAAAAGTTTTCGCCTGGATGCAAGTTTATGCGCACAACCTGTAAAGAATCCGATCGAGGTGTCGCAACGTTCGTCAAGTACTCCGTCGACTCTGTGGATCCGTTATGCAGGATCTGCCTCAAGATACACGACAACAACGGGCCTTATAACCTGCTACTCCCTAATGGCGCTGTACAGTACAGATGCCACCAGGACTCACAGCACCGATTCATCGAGATCTCCCCGCCCGTGATGAAGCTCGCGGACTCGGACAAAGTGCCGTTCACTCACACGTACTCGTCCGAGAAAATCAGGCCTTTCAGCTGGGATGCGCTATTTAGAGGCCCGCACAAGAGCACCATCCTCGTCCAGTCCAACTGCGGGACAGGTAAATCTGAGAGGATTCGTGAACTCGTCAACGAGGCGGTGAGGAGGGATCCAGGTATTCGCGTGTGCTGCATGGTGGCTAACATCAGCCTGTCCAAGGAGGAGGATCGCAACTACAAGTCTCTTGGCGAGCGCGGGAGGACGATTGCATGGGAGGACAACGCGTTCCATATCTTGTCCAGTGACCCGAATTTCCGTCACTACCTGAGCGGTCAGAAGGGGATGATGTCTGATGACAGGGTGCTGGTCGTTCTTAACAGCATCTTGCGCGTCACAGACCAACCGTTCGATCTCCTCATCCTAGACGAAATATATAACACCCTCACCGCGATTTCGCAGGGCCACGTGAAATACAAGCGCGAGGTGTTGAGGAAGTTCATCAGGCTAATTGAGACGTCCAAGGTCGTGATTGCATTAGACGCTACCGTTACTCGAAAGGTATACGATTTCATAGCGGCCTATCGCGCGGCGGACACTATGGAGGTGGATTGCAACACCTTCAGGCGCCCTACCAACAGGACTCTGCGATGGGTGGATGTGACATCAGAAAAGAACTGGCGAAAGGTCTGCGTGGACAGGTTTGTTACTGAGTGTCAGAGGAGGATAGAGGCGGGGGAGAGGATCTTCTGCCCAATGTCTGGAAAAAAAGAGGCCGCCATGGCGTATGAGGTATTAAAAAAAATCACGGAGCAGAAAAAGAGTGGTCGCCTTTACACTAGCCTGACAAGCAAAGAGGATCTAGAGGTTGGTGCGAATGCTGCGTGGGCTGACCTTGACTTTCTGATTTTCAGCCCAACGATCACGGTTGGAGTCAGCTACACGGAGCACACGTTCGACAGCATGGTGGGGATGTTCATCAACGGGGATAACTACGCGAGCTACACGACAACCCTCCAGCAAATTTTTAGGGTTCGCCATCTAGTCAAGGGAGAGATGGTAATCTTCTACCGAGACGATACTTCGCTCATTAACCGCCCCCAACGGACTACGGCACGATCGTCGAGAACATGATCGCGGGGGACACTGCGCTCATCCAGCTGCTGTTCGACAACGCCGACGTAGTCTGCGACTGGAGCGCGGACAAGTCGCGTATCTATGACAGAAATTGCCCCAAGTTCCGTCTCTTCTGCCGGAACCAGCAAGATCTCGCGGTGTCGAGGTCCCACTACAAGGGAAATCTCATCAAGATACTGACGGAGGACTACGGCGTGGAGGTGTCGGCTGTGGAGGAGTTGGGGGACATCGACGCCCCCCGCTTCCGGTACTAGAAGATCCGGACAAGGACAGGGAGGTGGTGCTTCTGAGCGAGGAGGAGTACAAGGATCTAGAGGGGAGAATCGGCGGCACGGTTCCACTTTCACCGTACGAAATGCGTCTGAAGGCGGTGTACGAATTGACTCATCGGTTGTATGAGATTCCGTATGATCTCATCGACGACGAGCTCCCTCAAATTCTGGACAAGGAGATGGGGAGGAAGGCGTACGTTGGCGTTCGGCAATATTCGAAGTTGACGGGACTAGGAACCAAGGAGCATTTCAGAGACAATCTGTTGATTCTGCAGAAGTCAGAGTCCTTGTTTGATTTGAAGGCGTATTCTCGTTTTGGACTAGCACAGTCTCTGGCCATTACGCTCAAGCTACTAGAAGGGACGCCTATCATCGACTTCATCACGACGGCTGATCCGTCCAATCTCACAATGAAGTTGACGCGCGACGAGACGATTGCACTAGGGAATAGAATTGACGGCGAAATTGCCGACAAGGCCTGGTTCATGCGCTCAACATTTGGATACCAACGGCGAGCAGGCGAGGCTGGTAGGTTGTCTTTTGCACAGTGTAGCGGGCTCGTCAACAGGTTGTTAAGCCCAACTCTGGGAATTTCTGCCAAAGGGTCAAAGGGCAACAGCCGTGGCGGTGGTTGCTTGGAAATTTCGAAGGCGGACATGCATGCGTTTCTTGATAGGTATAAACCCTCGTGGTGGGGCGATGAGAAGGATTATTCGATCACGTCGTTGTCTGGCCTGTCGATGGATGAAATCGCTCCTTTCCTGCATGGAGCGGATAAGTAATTTTAATATTTTTAATGGAACGCGTTTCTGCCATGCATGTAGTCATCGTTGCCAGCGACAACTGCTTCCCATGCAAATCGGAGGCCCATCCGGTTCGGGTCACACCCCGCCGCGCGGCCCTCGCCGGCTCCCTCACCCTGCGAGGCCATGGCGAAAAATTGGGCGGTCTTTTCTTAAGAGTAAGTACGTGCAATTTTTCGCCACATCCAACAACCCACGCCACCTCAGCGCCGGCCAGTGGGGGAAGGTGGCGAAAAATTGGGCGTTCTTTATATAAGAGTAAGTACGTGCAATTTTTCGCCATCACTCTCACACCTTGACAAACACCTCCTATACCCGCGCCAAGGGGTGGCAGGGTGGCGAAAAATTGGGCGTTCTTTATATAAGAGTAAGTACGTGCAATTTTTCGCCATCACTCTCACACCTTGACAAACACCTCCTATGACCCGCGCCAAGGGGTGGCAGGGTGGCGAAAAATTGGGCGTTCTTTTCTTAAGAGTAAGTACGTGCAATTTTTCGCCATCCTTGTCACACCTTGACAAACACCTCCTATGACCCGCGCCAAGGGGTGGCAGGGTGGCGAAAAATTGGGCGTTCTTTTCTTAAGAGTAAGTACGTGCAATTTTTCGCCATCCTTGTCACACCTTGACAAACACCTCCTATGACCCGCGCCAAGGGGTGGCAGGGTGGCGAAAAATTGGGCGTTCTTTTCTTAAGAGTAAGTACGTGCAATTTTTCGCCATCCTTGTCACACCCCCAACACACCATCACAACTGCCGGGGTGGTGACAGATGCCAGCCTAAATGTCACAACCTGGTGAGCAGTGGTGGCAGGGGGGCACTTCTGTTTTTGCAGGTGGTTTAGGGTTTTAGGGTTTAGGGCTTAGGGTGAGACCCCATCCTAGGCCGCGGTCACTATAGGGTCACTATAGGGGTGGCAGATGCCAGCATAAGGGTGGTGCACTTCTCCTAGTCGCGATGACGGAATGATGACGGAATGATGATGGAAGCTACTTAATTAATTAATTAATTAATATGGCCTCTGCAGGGCAATGACACCATCTGCCCAGCAAGATCAGTTTCCAGAAATGTCGCAGGTACTATCCATTTAGGCCTACTAAATAAAAAAAGATGGCCAGGCATCACAGAGTGCCGGGCTCTTCTTCTGGTGGTGCCTGCCTGCTGAGCCACTAAAGGCCTTTGCCTGCGCTAGTCATGCACGGTGCGAGATTGGTGGGTGCATGCACGCATGACAAGCTCACTTCATCGAGCCTACATCATCCGCACGGACCCTGTAGTTACGGTACTGACCGCCAGCTCAGATGCCGTCGCTTCGATAATCTGCAGCACCATGCACTATGCACCGGCATATTAATTAATTAATGCACCGGCATGCCTCCTGCCACATTACTTGGATCCGCCCCTCGTGGCCGATTGGCCAAGCGCTCGCCTGCACAAAATCTATATCGAGGTAGTCTGGCACCTGCCAGGGTGACTGATGGGGAACGATTCTCGCCCACGACACGGCCAGAGAAACTGATGAGGAACGATTCAGAGAAACTGATGAGGAATGATTTTTGCCCATGACAGGCCGTTGCTGCTACCGCGTGCTTGTCTGACAGTGAATGTCCATAGCTTCAAGAGGCGGCCACACTGGCTCTCAAGAATGTATAGAACATTCTATACATCCTCGGCCCCACGATGTGCCCATGCAACAGGACAGGCCTTGCCAAGGTGCCAAGGTGCAAACACTTGAATAGCCACCTGGATTGCCTGGCAAAGGTCTAAACGCTGACCCCAAAGTCAAGGACTGTAGCCCATGGCCTCACACCCGTGGGAGTTGCCACGTCCCCATGGGCATACGCATTTGTTCCCAACCTTCCTATTCGAATACCCCATGCCCAGGGCGCCCACTCGGCCATCACAGATCAGAAGGTCACCCCGCCTGCCACCAAGGCAGGCCACCCGCAGCCGCATTTGCATCGGTGGCCGCTGGCGTGGCATTATCCCCCCCTGCATTCGCTTGGTCCACGGGAGCTGAAATCGGCTCCAAAACAGGACTAGCTTCCGGAACGGGCTGTGGAATAGGCTCCGGGATGGGCTCTGGAATATCCTGTGGAGTAGGCTCCGGGATAGCTTGTGGTATAGACTCCGGAGCAGGCTCCAGAGCAGGCTCCAGAGCAGGCTCCGGAGCAGGCTCCGGAGCAGGCTCCGGCGCGGGCACCGAAACAGGCTCCGCGATCGGGACTGAGCCGCTTGCCAAGACAGGCTGCGCAATCGGCGCAAGGAGAGGCTCCGGCGCAGGCCCCGCATCCGGCCGCAACTTGGGCATCGAGACCGACACCGCGACCGGCTTGAACAGCGGCTCCTGGCCAATGGCTGCCACCACATTCTTCACGTGCCGCGGCTTCTCCCTAGCCGGCGCCTTTCTTCTGCCCGCCGCCGCGGTGCCCGAGTCCCCACGCACGGCCGCCCCCGCGAGCGGGCCCAGCCAGACCTCCCTGGGGGTCTCCTCGCTGCGCCCGCCCAGGGACCCCTGCCTCCCCCCATCCGCCAGCCGCAGCGCGGTCCAGCTGGGCAGGGCCGCGCCGCCGTCCCCCTCCCCCAGGGTGGCGTGAGTCCCGTGGGACCCGGCCTCTCGTGAGGGGTGGCTGCCTTGGGGGGCCCGGGCGGACCCCCTGCCCAGGGGCAGCGAGGCCACCTGGTGCTCCACGCCAGAACCCTTGCCCACGTGGCTGTGCAGAGGCCTCTTTCCCACCATGGGAGAGGGGTGACGGGAGCCCACCCCTCCAGCATCATGGCCGCTGCCCCCGCGCAGGTGCTGCGTGCTCATCGAGTGGCTGCCGCTGCTGCTGCTGCCGAGGTGGGAGTGTCCCAGGTGGCCGACTCCAGGGATGGCAGAAGCCAGCGGGAGCGCACTGCAGCACGCCAGCACCCACAGGAGGGAGAGCAGCAGCGAGAAGTGGCGGTTTGCACTGTCCGGTGTCCTGTACCTGCCAGCTGGCACGCTGGGCCGTCGGGGACTGCATGCCCGGCTCTGCCCCATGAGCGATTGGCCAACCCAGTCCACTGCTTTTTGTAAGGGGGGGTTGGCACAACGCCGCGGTCACTATAACGTCCAAGGGTTGAGTGTCAGATTGGACAACCGCGTTCCACCCAGCAGGGCGGTCTCATCGTGGATGACAGCAGATGCTATTTGCCGCAAGCCGATTGGCCAGTTCGTCTTGTGCAGGTCCAGGAGAACCGGCCAGGTTTTTGGGCCAGGGGCAGGCGAGTGGTCCTCACAGGGCACGGTGGATAAAGTCAGGCAGCCAGTAGCCGTATGCTTGGATGCCGTGCAGCGTATGCAGGCGATGGCTGTGCGACGTATCTCGAGGAGACTTGGTTTCCTGACAGCACGCTGGTTGTTTGTGGTGATTGGCATCGGGCGGGGGTAAGGGCACAGACGGGGTTGGGGTAGGAGGTAGAGAAGGGTGAGTGGTGAGGGTGTGTGTGGGGGGGAGGGAGCGGGTAGGAGGGTGGGGGGGGGGCGGAGGTAGTTCAAGTGCGGAAGTGAGCATACGAGAAGCAGGATGGAGGCAGCGAATCAAGAGCACAGAAATGCTGTCAGGAACCGCCTCCAGATTTGAAGTAGTAATCTTGGCAGTTTTCAACATGCATACCAAGTGGCTGCACGATCGCACAGGAGTTTTGGCAAAGATTAACGAATCACTTTTATCGCATACACCCACCCTATGCTTGATGGCACTGTAAGCTACAAAATAAGGCAGGGACCTAGGATATGTAGGGTTGAGGGCTGACGTTTCAGGCTGGACTGCATTCAGTCAAGTTATACGACCCCGCCCCCCCCCCCCCCCCCCACCCCACCCCACCTCCACCCCTTCTCCATCATCCAGGTATGTACACTACTATCAATTAATTAAGAATCATGATGCCTCGGTTGTGGGCACATGCATATGGGCATTGTCAAACACTTACATAGTCAAACCCATTCCATCGGGTATACCTGGTGGGTAAAGAGGGCAGCTGAACTACATGGAAAGCCAGAGTGTATAGGCATGACATGGCGGGATCTGGCAGCTGTGCAAGTGCTAATGCCAGGACATGGGTACACTTAACCTTTGTTAATGAAAGAAGTGTAACCTTACTGTTCGCGAAACCACAACGACAGCGGTGGGTACCCTTAACCTTTGTTAACAAAAGAAGGGTAACCCGGATGTTCGCGAAACCACGAGGACAAGTATGGCTTTGTTTGGAGGTAGTAGCATGTTGTTGGGTGGGGGAGCTCGGCTTAAGGAAGGCACGCGCAGACGGCAACCGTGATAAAATTGTTGACGGCAACCGTGATAAAATTGTTGACAGGAATATTGACCCTTCCGCGAACCAGCAAGCGCGGCATTGCTACTGATAGACGGATGGTTTCCTGCGAAACATTCGGTGCGCTTGTACAATGTGGCTACTTAACATCAGCCTGCTTACAAGTTCAAAGACCGTCGGAAGAATGCCGAAATTTACGAACGTTTAGTGCAGGCGCCCGGGGACGAAGGCATTCACGCAGATTCCCTCATTGCTGCCAATATTGGGCTTTCCGGGTTCTTCTCTGTCCTCCCAGCGCATACAATCCTCCATGGTAAGGATATTGGACCCTCGGTCCCGCACTTCAGGCCAAACCTACGCGCAAAGCCCTGCCTGTGGTGTATCTCACCGGAGAAATGCCTTCCACCACAAACACGCGGGAATCCATGATGGTGGTCGGCTTGTGGATCTCCCGGGTTGCAAATGGCACTTGGCGGGGAGTGCCGGGGGACACGTGTTATAAAGGCGCCAAAGCAGGTGCAGCCGTACAGGTGCTTGCGCCGCACATTGTTTGGCTCCCTGGCACAACTCCAGCAGACCCCAGCGTTGTGGAGAGCGCTAGCAGAAGGATTCCAAGCATCTTCCTGACTGCCATCTGTCCACTGTCCAGTGCTGCGTGTGGATTGTGGAACGAAAAGCGAAGAATCAACACAGGTTGAATGGAAAAAGGAATGTACTGTGGAAACCATGTGATCAATGTGTTAATTTCCGGAGGTGGGAGAGTAATCCGACATAATCACAGGTGTTGCCGCGCGTTCCATCCAATGCGTCGGCTTTTGCTCGATAAGATATGCATCTTCACAGCAGCTCCCTTTTATGCCCTTCCTCCATCGGGATGCACCCTAATCACAATGCCTTATAGAACTAGTACACTGTTACGCCCTTTCGGGAAGCATGGTGATGATTAAAATATTTACACTAGGAAAATTGATGTGATATAGCTCGCAGTGTTCTCAGCCGTGATGCGATTCCCAGGAATAAAAAATGAACGTGTCTCGCGCATCTACCAGGGGAGTTCTATACTGCTCATTCAACCAAGACTGCAGGCAAGCTGCGTCCTTGTGCTTCTTATACTTGATCTGCACATCTTGCCGCGCCTGAGCCCCGAAGATAGAGGCCATCTCTTAAGTCAGAAAGGCCATCTCTTAACATCTCTTAGTTTTCAGCATTTTTTCATTTTATGACAGAATTATCTCTTTTGCTCGGTTGGAACTCTCGTCGAAGTTATGCAGCCTGATTGCTGCGTTGACTGTTTGGTTCACGCAACGTGAATGCTGCTCCGTTGCGATGCGTCCCGCGCAGCTGCGTTACGATTGGTACAAAGAAAGGATTTAACCTTTTTAATCAATCGGGGGACCTGTGCTACGAAAGAGGTTCGTCCCAATTTCTTGTCCGGGAACATCCTTTTCTGTGGAGTCTTCTGCACTTTTCTCATATTTATCTACCCACTTATCTACCCACCTCTCTATTTGAAGGCGATCACAGGCACTGTATTGCAGCATGATTTGGTCGCAAATTTTCCAGGATCGGGCTGGACGGCTAAATGAGCTGGACGAGCTAAATTTGGAAAGAGTTTCAATTAATCCTTGAGTGGTGAACTCGTTATCCTGTGTAGTCCTGGCGTCCCTTCTGTCACACCTTTTTCTCCATTTCTGCCGAATTCACGGTTTTCAAGAGTCATTGATAGCCATGCTTTTCCAAGACCGGCAAGTGTGTCTAGTGCGGATTTTTGACCTTGATGATTACCTGGAAAACTACTGTAGCGAGCAAGACATCTGCTGGGACTTCATCGTCGATGGGTAAAGTCTTGGCAGTAGGCGGCTGCTATCAACAGGTGTGTCTTGTGTAGGTTTAGCAGGTCCTCGTGGCAGTCATTGAAGTCATGTAGGTTGGTTCACGGCACTTTTCGGCAGTCGAGGAATCGCCTGGGCGACAGGGAAGAATTAGCTCTGAGCGTCATGAGGCAGGCCATGCTTCTTCTGTACCCACATAATTTCCATACATTCCTGTGGCAGGTCATGATTATTCTTAACTCAAATACTTTCCACACATTCTCCTGTATTGGGATGTCAGGAGGCTTAAAGAAGGTACAGCATACCGGCAGGTGGGTAAATCAGCTGTGCTCCGCTCTTCCCTGTGTGGTAGTACTTCGGCCATCCTGTGGGGCGGCTATATATAAGTAGCTACTATGTGTTTCTTGCAGTCATGCCGTGGGACCATCGCAGTAGATTATTTTTTGGGGACGCTCTTGCAACGCGGAGAGTTTCGTGAAGTTTGACAATGACGACAACGGGATTGTACCCCCATTCCAAAGCCTAGGACCGCTACTTACCATAGTTGGATCCTCTTCCTAACTACTAGCTACTTCCTCTTCATAGCTACTTACAATAGTTGGATCCTCTTCCTAACTGGATCCTTCCTCACACTGGGCGCGCCCTGGTCCCTTCCCTTCCCTTCCCTTCCCTTCCCTTCCCTTCCCTTCCCTTCCCTTCCCTTCCCTTCCCTTCCCTTCCCTTCCCTTCCCTTCCCTTCCCTTCCTTCCTTCCCTTCCCTTCCCTTCCCTTCCCTTCCCTTCCCTTCCCTTCCCTTCCCTTCCCTTCCCTTCCCTTCCCTTCCCTTCCCTTCCCTTCCTTCCCTTCCCTTCCCTTCCCTTCCCTTCCCTTCCCTTCCCTTCCCTTCCCTTCCCTTCCCTTCCCTTCCCTTCCCTTCCCTTCCCTTCCCTTCCCTTCCCTTCCCTTCCCTTCCCTTCCCTTCCCTTCCCTTCCCTTCCCTTCCTTCCCTTCCCTTCCCTTCCCTTCCCTTCCCTTCCCTTCCCTTCCCTTCCCTTCCCTTCCCTTCCCTTCCCTTCCCTTCCCTTCCCTTCCCTTCCCTTCCCTTCCCTTCCCTTCCCTTCCCTTCCCTTCCCTTCCCTTCCCTTCCCTTCCCTTCCCTTCCCTTCCCTTCCCTTCCCTTCCCTTCCCTTCCCTTCCCTTCCCTTCCCTTCCCTTCCCTTCCCTTCCCTTCCCTTCCCTTCCCTTCCCTTCCCTTCCCTTCCCTTCCCTTCCCTTCCCTTCCCTTCCCTTCCCTTCCCTTCCCTTCCCTTCCCTTCCCTTCCCTTCCCTTCCCTTCCCTTCCCTTCCCTTCCCTTCCCTTCCCTTCCCTTCCCTTCCCTTCCCTTCCCTTCCCTTCCCTTCCCTTCCCTTCCCTTCCCTTCCCTTCCCTTCCCTTCCCTTCCCTTCCCTTCCCTTCCCTTCCCTTCCCTTCCCTTCCCTTCCCTTCCCTTCCCTTCCCTTCCCTTCCCTTCCCTTCCCTTCCCTTCCCTTCCCTTCCCTTCCCTTCCCTTCCCTTCCCTTCCCTTCCCTTCCCTTCCCTTCCCTTCCCTTCCCTTCCCTTCCCTTCCCTTCCCTTCCCTTCCCTTCCCTTCCCTTCCCTTCCCTTCCCTTCCCTTCCCTTCCCTTCCCTTCCCTTCCCTTCCCTTCCCTTCCCTTCCCTTCCCTTCCCTTCCCTTCCCTTCCCTTCCCTTCCCTTCCCTTCCCTTCCCTTCCCTTCCCTTCCCTTCCCTTCCCTTCCCTTTGCTGCTGTGCTGCGCTGTGGTGCTGCGCCCTGCGCTGCTGCCACTTGATCACGTGGGCCCCATGGCTGACATCACCACCGTGTCGGCTGACATCACCGCGCAGTGGATGGAGGTGTTGGCATCGTGGAGATGCTCTTCCGCACCAACCTGGTTGCAGTGGTGGGCGCGGGGTACCAGGTGTGTCTCCGTCGACGGATGCCTGTGCGTGCTCACTTGTCCTCACCAACCTGGTTGCAATGGTGGGCGCGGGTACCAGGCACACGGTCTCCACAGTAACAAGTGTTCGTGTCCGAGTGGTGCTCATGCTCTGCAGTCACGCTCAGCGGTTAGTATCGTTTTGCGGATGGTGCTCCAGCAGGCCTGGTGGCTCTCTCCCCGAACAGCGACCCGCGCTCCTTCCCCGCACTGCCTGCCAGCGAGGCAAAATGCCACGTGCTCATCTATGACGCTCAGCGGTCATGCCCCTTTGGTCATGCTCCTTTGGTCATGCTCCGCGGTTATGATCCGCGGTCTGCAACATACAGGGATGAAAAGCACTTCAACTCTGTATTATTGTGCTCCACGACTCCCTAACGGGAGCGCGTGTTTAAATTATTGATTAATTAACTTATTCATTAATGAATGCTCCGTGATGACTACGATGGCTTCGCAAGGCAAAAGGGGGTTTGCATGCGCTTATGTTGTACTGCTTGGGGGGCCCATGTATCTGCCACCTCCGTTGCTCTTTTCCCAACCTAAATATAGGACGTGCTTGCATGGTTTCATAAGTACAAACTGACCCACTTTGTGTTTGCTTGACATGTGGCTTCCACTGTCGCACCGTTCCCTTTTACTCGGCGGGGTCATGGGGGGGGGGGGGGGGGGTAATCGCCATAATTTTCTGTGCATAATTTTCTGTGCCCGCGGCGCCCAGCCGGCCCTCTCCCCCCGCCGGCTGCTACTTCTGGACACTGTCACCGGCAAGACCCTGGCGGAGGCCTCCTTCCTCTGGGCCATCCTTGCCGTGCGGATGAACCGCAAGCGGTGGGTGGGCATTGGGAAACGATGTGGAATGTGGTCGGGCAACGGTGGGGTTGGAAAACCTAGACGGAACTTAGGTGGAGTCGGAAGTGGCGGCCACGATAGCCTCTTGCGCATGCCCATATTCCCATGTCATATATCATGGTGCAGCGTTGCTGTTCTACGCACAGGAGTATGACATTCTACCCATATTTGCACATCATGGTGCAGCGTTGCTTACTGCTGTGCTGCAGCCGACAACGCGGCACTGCGGCGGGGGCAGATCGAGTTTCGTGGGAACCGGTGGAGAGTGCCTCAGGTCGTTGCGCCTGCGAAATGGATTGCGTGGATAATGGCATATACCAACTGTGGCGTCAGTCGATGCAGCGGTCATTGTCATGATATCTGTCGTGCTGCACAGCATGCCTGCTTTTTGTGGATGTTGGTCTATGAAGGTAAACTCCCATGGCATGCAGCAACTCACAAGTTTTCATGCCTTGCTGCCTAACTGAACATTCCTCCTCCTGGCGCTTCCCCCCCCCTTCGAATTCTGCTGTCCCTTACCCACTCCTCCCCATTCACCCCTGAACAACCCCATTCCCAGCCCCCCGCCCACCCACCCACCCACCCACCTACCCACCCACCCACACCCACCCACACCCACCACTCCGCCCGCCCGCCCGCCCGCCCACCCGCCCGTCCGCCCGCCCGCCTGCCCACCCACTCCAAATCCAAGTGTCAGCGTTGCCCATCAGATTGGGTTGATCCTGACTGTGGTTGCCCCTGCTTGTCGTGCCTGTGGCTGTGGGTGGCCATGCTTCTGGGTGCTTGTGTTTGTATGTACCTGTGGTGATGTCTACCTGTGGTAGTGGACACCTGCTGAGTATGATGTTGCACCAAGTATGATGTTGTACTAAGTACCCATGCTTGTGCGCATAACTCGTGCCTGTGATCGCGTGCCACCGTGCCCACTAATTATCGCCCTGGCTGCCTGCCCCGCTGGCACCCAACCGTCCACGCGTATGTTGCGCTGCTTCCACCTGGCACGGCCGGTTATGGTCTCCTGTGCTGATGCCACCTCGGTTATACGGGTGCCTCGTGCTGCCGCCACCTGGTGCCACCTGGCGCAACCTTGTACCGGTGCCCTGCGCTGCTGCCACCTGGCGCAGCCTGGTGGTGGTCATGGAGCACAAGGCCAGCGTGCACGACCTGCGCTGTGACCTGGCGGTCGTCAGCGTCGTCGACACCATCCCAAACAGCAAGGGTGCGTGCGTGGCGTTGGTGCCAGGTTACCTGCCCCAAAGAAATCTACGTAGCAGAACATGTTGTTTCCTAGTATTCAAAACCAGTAGAGAGCCGTGTAGTTACTATTAGTTTGTAAGTAGGTATGAAATTCACATAGTAGTATGAGCTCTAACATGGATCAGTGCTTGTGGAACTTTGTTGAAACCCTGTATTCAGAGTTAGCTACGTTGGGGCACGCCCCAGTATAGTTGAGGATTCTTTCCCCTTGTCATGTGCAGCAGGGCACCGTAACACTAGTAGCAGTATTCCTAGTAAAGTGAACACATGCGCAAATTGGACTGTTCTGTAGGGCTCGGCTTGCTTTACGATGTGCCCATGTCTGATAGCGAAGTGCCAACTTCATCAGCAGGCAGCCATGCGCGCCATAGCTGCTGGACTGGTCTAGTGTCTGAGAGGCAGTGATCCTGAAAGCCTGTGTGAAAATATTCTAGTGAGGTGCTGTCACCCCGTGTGGCCTTCTTCAAGGTTAGTCCAGGCCCCTGCACAGAAACTAGGGGTTAAATGAGTGAACGAGTGTTGCTGTTCATGAGAAATTGTTCTGGTTGGTTGGTAGTGCTGCTGAGAAATGGCGATCAGGATTTCAAGGACAGCAGTATAGCTCTTGTGTAATACATGCAACCTATTTACAACTACGACCTTCAGTATGTGATAGAGTGGATCCCTATTTTGCGCCTCTGTATCGAGTTTATATTCCTCTTTGCCTCCCTTTATACACCTTTGTTTTGCCGCAAGCGCCGACCAGCCCCACCACGGTGTGCCTGCTTCCAACATCCATGTGCTCGCTGCCTCACGTTCTGGCATTGTTTGCTAATGGTAGGACTGGAAGTCAGTCATAAATATTGGCCGGAATCCTTTCACCGCTTGCTTCAAAGGTTCTGCACCAATATTTACCCAGCAATAACCACTCGCTGGTAACCTAAGTTTATGCAGCTAGCACTGGGTGAATATTGGTCCAGAATCTTAGATCGGAGCGGCAAAAGGATTCCGGCTGATATTTATACAACTCTGGATGACGGTAATATTTGGGCATCTTCTTTATTGATGTCGGCATCGTCGCCTTCCGCTTGCACCCTTCCCTAGCATTTTCCTATGCTGACATTTTGTCATGTTTGGCACCTCCTTGCGCTGACCTCATTACTTTGCGCTCACATCATCGTTTGTGCCGCCACCCTGCAGGCCTGGTTGCGCTCTCCCCCATCTGCGACCCGCGCTCCTTCCTCGCGCTGCCCGCCAGCGAGGCAAAAGGCCACGTGCTCATCTACGATGCGATCACCATGGAGACCGTCTGCCAGGTGGGGCTAGTCTTAAGAACAGGGGCCCCTGGCCGCCGCCCCCTGGCTGCCGCCCACAAAAACTGCCCATGAGTCTGCCTCATGGTGGGCCTGTGGGCGGTTTTCCTGTCGCCTGTGTCGGTTTCTCTCGGCCGTGCGGTGTACTTCAAAAGCCTTTTGAGTGCACCTCGTGCAGAAATGTTGGTTGCCAACGACTGCATCATATGGCCAAGGAGGGTACCCTTCTCCCTCAAGGTTGGTAGCCTGTCCTGGTACCCAACCTCGCCGCGTACGTCCCTCACGGACACAAGGAGAGCGCACACGCTGTGGGGTGGGGGAGAGGGGAGGGCCGGGCGCGCACGCCGTGGGGTGGGGGAGAGGGGAGGGCCGAGCGCGCACGCCGTGGTGTGGGGGAGAGGGGAGGGCCGAGCGCGCACGCTGTGGGGTGGGGGAGAGCGGAGGGCCGAGCGCGCACGCCGTGGGGTGGGGGAGAGCGGAGGGCCGAGCGCGCACGCCGTGGGGTGGGGGAGAGGGGAGGGGGAGCGCGCACGCCGTGGGGTGGGGGAGAGGGGAGGGCCGAGCGCGCACGCCGTGGGGTGGGGGAGAGGGGAGGGCCGAGCGCGCACGCCGTGGGGTGGGGGAGAGGGGAGGGGGGAGCGCGCACGCCGTGGTGTGGGGGAGAGGGGAGGGCCGAGCGCACACGCCGTGGGGTGGGGGAGAGGGGAGGGCCGAGCGCGCACGCCGTGGGGTGGGGGAGAGGGGAGAGGAGAGCGCGCATGCCGTGGTGTGGGGGAGAGGGGAGGGCCGAGCGCGCACGCCGTGGGGTGGGGGAGAGGGGAGGGCCGAGCACGCATGCTGTGGGGTTGGGGAGAGGGGAGAGGAGAGCGCGCATGCCGTGGTGTGGGGGAGAGGGGAGGGCCGAGCGCGCACGCCGTGGGGTGGGGGAGAGGGGAGGGCCGAGCACGCATGCTGTGGGGTGGGGGAGAGGGGAGGGCCGAGCGCGCACGCTGTGGAGTGGGGGAGAGGGGAGGGGGGAGCGAGCACGCCGTGGGGTGGGGGAGAGGGGAGGGGGGAGCGAGCACGCCGTGGGGTGGGGGAGAGGGGAGGGCCGAGCGCGCATGCTGTGGGGTGGGGGAGAGGGGAGGGGGGAGCGCGCACGCTGTGGGGTGGGGGAGAGGCGAGGGGGGAGCGCGCACGCCGTGGGGTGGGGGAGAGGGGAGCGCGCAGGCGGTGAGTGTCGCGCCGCGGGACACAAGGAGGGCGTTTGTGGTCCGTCACGAGCAATGTGCGTTCACGGCCGTGGCAACGGTGGCATCCTGTTTCATACTGGTATCAACATACTATTGTATAGCTTTCGGGTATAATGTATTGTAATAGTAGTTCTACTATAATTTTTTAAATAATATGCGAATGTATAGTTTTACTCGTGTACAGCCCACACTCACAGTTGTGGCCAGGGGTCATTAAAGGCAGTCGCGGTACTTCCGCATGTGCGAGCTCCTTTGCGTGGCCAGCAGAAGGGGAAGGGCGCATGGAGATATTTATCTATGATGTTGCCCACAACCAATTGGGGCCTACCCGCCGCCCGTGTCTGTCTCAAAACCCGACCCAGGATCTCTTGAACTATAAAATACCCGCCTCTCTGTTGCGTGCGTTCCCTGTGCCCGTCAGACCCACGATTCCATAGCCACCGACATTGCTTTTAGCTCCTTTCCCCCCATATTTCTTTCTTTTCTCCTCCTCCTCCTCCTCCTCCTCCTCCTCCTCCTCCTCCTCCTCCTCCTCCTCCTCCTCCTCCTCCTCCTCCTCCTCCTCCTCCTCCTCCTCCTCCTCCTCCTCCTCCTCCTCCTCCTCCTCCTCCTCCTCCTCCTCCTCCTCCTCCTCCTCCTCCTCCTCCTTTCTGTTTCCGTTTCTTCTTCTTTTTTTTCCCTTTTTTTTTCTCTTACTCCTTGCGTCGTTGATGGTGCCCACAGACCTGGGATGACCCTAGTGATGTGCTGTGATTGAGTGAAAACGTTTGAGGGCTGGATCCTCTCGGCGCATGTGCCCCACGCACGCGGGTGTTTACCTCAGCAATACGCGTATCTCTTTGCGTGGTCCGTCGTGCCCCGCACAGCAGAACGCCTGGATCACATCCAGGATGATGCTTACCATCATCCATGATCACATCCTGGCAAGATGCTTTCCATTTCCATCTCTTTGCCCTGGTCGATTATGCCCCCCATATCCAGGCGTTTTTAGCAAAATGCTTACCATCTCTATCAATATGGCTCAGATGATCGGGACGATCGGGATCATATAGGGTATGTTTATCTTTTTGCTGGTTACCAATCTCTATCTGTTTGCCTGGTTGACTGTGGCTCGCTGATCCGGCGGGTGTTCCAAGACCATCGAGATCATACAGTTCATAAATCGGATTTCTTTGAAAAGAGTTTCTCGAAGTGAGGCGGGGAATAAGGCCGCTCACGGGAGCCGCCTGGATGGTCGGCTGAACCGGGCGGGTTTGGCAGATGTAACCGGATTTGGCTAATGGCTGGCGACCTGGAATTGTTAGTAGGGGCAGTGGCCCTATTGTGCTACAATCTCGAAACAATCTTATGCTTAAAGTTTGACAGGGCCGGGTTTGTTGAACCGGTTTGTTGAATGATAATTAGAACCTTTCGGAAAGGGTATTTGATTGGTTGTTGTTTTTGTGGTACGGTAGGTGTCGCTACATTCTCAGGTTGGCGTGTTAAGTTAAGCTCGGTTGCTGATGTCAGCCCCGTGCTAGGGCAGTTTGACTACTTTGGCGGCGTAGTGACATTGTTGTGGTCTTTTTTCTTGTAAACGTTGGCTGAGCGCCGACGGCTGAGGCTATGGCGGTACAAGAAGTGCCTCACCAGCCTTGCGCTCAGCATGGGTGCGGGGCTAAAATTTGTTAACCAAATTTCCGGCATCCATGATCCCTGGCTGCTTAAGGCGGTTGGGATTCATGGCTGCCACTGGCCCGGAATTAATGTCCGGGTGATCGGGGTTTAAATGCGAAGCGGGGGCTGATGCATTATTTAATGGCTGGTTTGTTTGAAAGAAACGGCCAGCTGGCCGGGTTGGGCAAGGGCTAGCTTGCTTGATGGTTCCGTACCTGGGGATGCTTGCGCCTCGGGTTGGGCTGTCGGCAGGCTGGCCTGCCTTTGAGTTGTCTCGTACCTGGAAATGCTTGCATTCCGGGTTGGGCTTGGCTTGAGGGCCGCCGCGGCTCGGGGGGGTAAAAAATTTAAGTCACCGTTGTGGGACACGGAGCCTCGGCGCAGGAGGCAAGGGCTGAAAGCCAACTTGATTTCGTAATCAGTGGTATTTCCACTTTTTTGTACGGAAGGAGTGTTTATGTGCTCGGCACTAGGTTGGTTGCTCTTCAAAAAAGTTGTAAACTGGGCGTCGGCTGGAATCAGCGGCGCCAGTCAGCAGCTTTTGCTTTGACTTTGTGTTCCGCGACAGCACCCCTTAGCGGACCAGAGAAGAGGTCGGCAACGAGGTCAGCGGGGGCCCCCGAGTGGGGTCAAAAATGCGAGCTGTGTCGATTGACAGTGCATGAATTTTTGTGCATTCACAGTCGCTGGGAATTAAATCTGTTTTCTGGCAACGGAGAGCGCCCATCGCGACAGGACAGCTTTTGACGGGAAAGGAAATGGTGCTTCTTTAGCGGACCGGAGGGCCAGGAAGGGGAGGTTGGGTAATCGCGAGCCATGCCTAAGGAGTTCTTAATAGCGGTTCTGTAACCGCTACCTGTCTGTATGCATCTACTTATTGTTTTAACAAAGATGCTGGTGACTATGGTGAGCAAACGGGTGTATGAATCGGATTTCTTTGAAAAGAGTTTCTCGAAGTGAGGCGGGGAATAAGGCCGCTCACGGGAGCCGCCTGGATGGTCGGCTGAACCGGGCGGGTTTGGCAGATGTAACCGGATTTGGCTAATGGCTGGCGACCTGGAATTGTTAGTAGGGGCAGTGGCCCTATTGTGCTACAATCTCGAAACAATCTTATGCTTAAAGTTTGACAGGGCCGGGTTTGTTGAACCGGTTTGTTGAATGATAATTAGAACCTTTCGGAAAGGGTATTTGATTGGTTGTTGTTTTTGTGGTACGGTAGGTGTCGCTACATTCTCAGGTTGGCGTGTTAAGTTAAGCTCGGTTGCTGATGTCAGCCCCGTGCTAGGGCAGTTTGACTACTTTGGCGGCGTAGTGACATTGTTGTGGTCTTTTTTCTTGTCCCACTCACCCACCCTCTTTGGTGGCCTGGTCTGCGCGGGTAATCGCGAGCCATGCCTAAGGAGTTCTTAATAGCGGTTCTGTAACCGCTACCTGTCTGTATGCATCTACTTATTGTTTTAACAAAGATGCTGGTGACTATGGTGAGCAAACGGGTGTATGAATGGTACTAATATCTCAGAGATGCTTACCAAATTTGTATCTCTTGTCGTGGCCGCGAGCGCCCCGCAGACCCAGGCGCACTTAAGCAAGGTGCTTCCCATCACTATGTTCTTGGCTTGGCTAACTGCGCCCTGCAGATCTAGGCGCACTCAAGCAAGGTGCTTCCCATCACTATGTTCTTGGCTTGGCTAACTGCGCCCCGCAGATCCAGGCGCACAACTCACCGGTGATCGCGCTGGCCTTCAGCCGCGACGGGTCCCTGCTGGCATCCGCGTCTGAGAAGGGCACCGTCGTGCGCGTGCACAGCCTGCCCCAGGCCACCAAGGTCAGCCAGGGTGGATGGTCGGGTGGGGAGCTGGAGCTGTGTGGAGCTGCGATGCACTTTTTTCCAGTTCTTGCCTACCGAAGGGTGCATGTGTGCACGAGTGGTGCACACGTGCTGCATGGGTGGGCGAGTGCACGGCCCTGTCTGATGTAGACACAGACATGGTCATCTGTACCTATCATGGTATGCCTGTTTGATTTAGACACAGATATGGTCATCTGTGGTCATCTGTACCTATCGTGGTATACCTGTTTGATATAGACACAGATATGGTCATATGTCCGTACCTTGGTCCAGATTCTCAAGATTTCTGTCCTGCGCTGGTTGTCTCATGGATTTGTACATATCATGGTTGGCTTTAGGAGGAAAAATCTTTAGTCCATTCACGCTGGGTGGCTGCAGATGTCCTGCCCAGATAGGAGGACAAATCCTTCGTCCATTCATGCTGGGTGGCTGCAGATGTCCTGCCCAGATAGGTGCGCGCGCGGTGCCATGGGCGAATCGCACCATTGCATTAGCACAAGAATTCATAATAGATTTAGAAAGTAGACGAATGCGTGTTATGCTTGGTATCAGCGATGAAAGGCGTTCCAGGGATGGGAGTTGGTCAGTTGGGATGCATGCGCCACGTCTGTGTGCATGGTGCCCCATGCGGGTCGAGGCAGCTTGCAAGTAAACAAAACAAGAATTATTATATCATTCTGCAAGTGCAGTATGCATTCCATGTATCTTACGAAGATGCGAACGCGTCCTATACGTACCATATCACGTATTACTGACCGAACACCGTGTAGGGATGCGTTGCGTGTGCCAGGGTCTGTGTGCACGCGCTGCCGCAGGCGTGCAGAGGTGGCGTGTCAGTAAGCAAGCATGTTGTCTCACGAGACGCATTTATTGTATCATATAGTAAGCAAGCATGTTGTCTCACGAGACGCATTTATTGTATCATATAGTAAGCAAGCATGTTGTCTCACTCGATGCATTTATTGTATCATATAGTAAGCAAGCATGTTGTCTCACTCGATGCATTTATTGTATCATATAGTAAGCAAGCATGTTGCCTCACTCGATGCATTTATTGTATCATATAGTAAGCAAGCATGTTGTCTCACTCGATGCATTTATTGTATCATATAGTAAGCAAGCATGTTGTCTCACTCGATGCATTTATTGTATCATATAGTAAGCAAGCATGTTGTCTCACTCGATGCATTTATTGTATCATATAGTAAGCAAGCATGTTGTCTCACTCGATGCATTTATTGTATCATATTACGCATCTCCCGGTGCCGCAGGCATACACCTTCCGCCGCGGCTACCACCCGGCACAGGTCTACTCGCTGGCGTTTGGCCCCGAGGGCGTGTGCCCTCGCCTGCTCAGCGCGCTGAGCTCCTCAGGCACCGTCCATGTGTTCAAGCTGGACAGCTGCGCCGAGTGCACGTGAGTGATGGGAATGATTACATGGAGAATTTCGTGGGGGAAGTTTCTTGGAAGCTCTGCAAATGAGTGATGGGGGAAGTTTTGGGGTAACCTTTTGTTAAAAAATAGCTAGTCTATTTCGTAACACATTTTGTTAATGCAGGGTGAAAAAAACATACTTGCGCAAGCCCGATGTGTCAACCCTGCGTCAACAAAATGTGTTATTAAATAGCTTGGCTAGTGCGTTAACAACTTCTTAGAAGAGCGTTGTTTGGGGGGAGGTTTTCTGGGAAATGGTTTCTGGGGGGGGGGGGGGGGGGGGGGGGGGGTAAGGTTAATGGCAGACGTTTCTAGAGGAAGGTCTCTTGGGGATGTTTATTGGGCCATCGTGGTTCGTGGATGGGTGGACACTAAAGCATAGTCGAGTCCTAGGCTCAGAAGTCCCAGGAAGATGCCCAGTAGGAGTCTCCAAGTGTTCTTGTGGATGGGGGAACGCGTCCACAAGTGCACATGACCTCGTGAGAGAGCGTTGAGGGGATGGGGTATGTGGGATAAGTCGTGCGGGTGAGGGAACACTGCCACAGGTGCATGTGAGTGGTGGTGGCAGGGGGTATAGAAGGGAAGGGAAGGGAAGGGAAGGGAAGGGAAGGGAAGGGAAGGGAAGGGAAGGGAAGGGAAGGGAAGGGAAGGGAAGGGAAGGGAAGGGAAGGGAAGGGAAGGGAAGGGAAGGGAAGGGAAGGGAAGGGAAGGGAAGGGAAGGGAAGGGAAGGGAAGGGAAGGGAAGGGAAGGGAAGGGAAGGGAAGGGAAGGGAAGGGAAGGGAAGGGAAGGGAAGGGAAGGGAAGGGAAGGGAAGGGAAGGGAAGGGAAGGGAAGGAAGGGAAGGGAAGGGAAGGGAAGGGAAGGGAAGGGAAGGGAAGGGAAGGGAAGGAAGGGAAGGGAAGGGAAGGGAAGGGAAGGGAAGGGAAGGGAAGGGAAGGGAAGGGAAGGGAAGGGAAGGGAAGGGAAGGGAAGGGAAGGGAAGGGAAGGGAAGGGAAGGGAAGGGAAGGGAAGGGAAGGGAAGGGAAGGGAAGGGAAGGGGAAGGGAAGGGAAGGGAAGGGAAGGGAAGGGAAGGGAAGGGAAGGGAAGGAAGGGAGGAAGGGAAGGGAAGGGAAGGGAAGGGAAGGGAAAGGGAAGGGAAGGGAAGGGAAGGGAAGGGAAGGGAAGGGAAGGGAAAGGGAA
>RPFO01000593.1:0-28615 GCA_009746045.1 Mesostigma viride | reverse complement strand
CGCCACCATGGCGGCTGGCCACTCAGCTTAATTTGGTAAAACCCAAATGAGCTGAGCTGATGTGCCTGCCTTAACTGCATGCCCTGTGGGGTGGGCGAGGACCTGTCCCATGATTCCCCCCCTCGCTGGCGACCGGCCCCATCACGAAGACAGCGATCGTACCAAGACAAGGGCAGCGGTGACCGCAGTCAAGCTGCGGGAGGTAAACTGCGCAGCGGTGCACACTGGACAAAACCAATCCCCCTCCGGAATGCTGGTGACCACGGGCTGCAAGCACTGCATGTGCCAACCACAGTTACACTGATCACACAATAACATGGACTCCGCCTGATCGACCCGGTGACAAACCTGACACTGGGCGTCCTTGACTCGGCGAGATGTGTGCGGTTGGAGGTCGTGGACCAAATTGGGCAGTGAGCAGGGACTGAGATTGCTGAGGTTGTCTGTCGTACGGCTCCCGTCGGCGCCCTCCAAAATTGCCACTCCCGATGGTTTGATAGCCACAATGCGCAAAATGGTGGGCCCCGCCTCCACATCCAAAGTGTGCTTCAGCTGAGTGCGCAGGAAAACATACTGCCCTGGCCTAAACCGCAGCTGGCGAGCCATGTATGCGCCCCCCCGGCGCTGAGCGTAACGCAGGGAGTCCCTGTGCTGAGCAATGAACAAGTTGTTCATCGCGATGGGCATGACCTTCTTAAAAGTCTCTGCCCTGGCCAGCACCTCAACCAAAAATTGCTGAGCGTTGTCGAAGGCCATGGGTTCGGGGTGCGCAACCTGTGCCTCCGTAGGCAAAAGAGGATTACGCCC
Organism: Mesostigma viride; assembly: GCA_009746045.1. NCBI lineage: Eukaryota > Viridiplantae > Streptophyta > Mesostigmatophyceae > Mesostigmatales > Mesostigmataceae > Mesostigma > Mesostigma viride. The sequence continues at coordinate 27,808 of RPFO01000593.1, read as the reverse complement.
GAACAGAAGGAAATACGGGGAGAAGGTAGCGAGAGACTCCTGGGGAGACATGCGATAACCCATGGCAATCCATGCCAACTCGCGATCCCACCTGGCCGACTCCGGCACCTGCAGGCTCCACTTGCGCAGCGCCTGCTTGACGGTCTGCACCAATCTCTCAGCCAAACCATTGGCCTGAGGATGCTCCCGAGAAGTGCGACGGTGATCAATAAGACATCCATCCAGCAACTCCTGGAACTCACCCCTGAACTCACCACCCTGGTCCGTGACTACCTCCGCGGGAGCCCCAAACCTGGTGATGATGTCTGCAAAATGCTTCGCTGTGGTAGCGGCATGCTTGTCAGCAATGGGGATCAACTCAACCCATTTGCTAAAGCTCTCCACGCATACCATGACATAGAGGTTGCCGTCAGGGCTCTCCTGAAACGGCCCGCACAGATCGACGTGCCAGCGATAAAACAAGCCCTTGATGGGAAGCGACATCAGCTCCTTGGCACCATGATCTGCGCTAAAGTTAGCCTTGGTTCGAGCACACGGGACACAGCTGGCCACTACCTGGGCCACTGTGTGTCGCATGTTATTCCACCAATAGCTGGTCCGTACGAGGCTGAGCGTGCGATTGCCACCCAAGTGACCATACCGCTCGTGGTACGCCTGCACTATAGCAACGCGCTTGTCAGGCGGTGGGACGACCACCCTACGCTTGCCCAACAGCTTGTACAAAACCCCATCTTCCCAACCATAGGTTGCAGCCCTGTGCTGCACCCTGTTCAACTCCGTCGCCTTCTGAGCAGGAGTCCAATCGACTGGAGTAGGAGTCAAGACAGCACCCTGCACTTGCTCCAAAACTCGACCATCTAGCCAGATATCAGCGGTGTAGCAATCAGCAAGAGAGCTACGCGCTAAGAGAGCCTGCACAGCGATCAGCTGCTGCAGAGAAGGATCAATGTCAAAGGACAGAGACCTACCCTCTTCCATAGCGCACACAGCTTTGGATGGCGTGAATGGCGACGGCCGCACCGGGTCGTCGCTGATGCCGAAGTCCGCCACAGAGTACTCGACACTGCGCCACCACGCCTCCTCCTCATCGTCGGCCGCATACCCAGCAGCGTTCACAAAGACCACAGAACCCGACGAGCCCTCGGCACCCATGGCCCGGGCTCCAGTGTGGTCAACAGTGGTAGGCATGGCGTATCGGGATAGCACATCGGCGTTGACATGGTCCTTGCCGGCCCGATGCACAATGGTCATGTGGTACTCCTGGATAATCATGGCCCATCGGGCGAGCTTACCCGTCAGGTTGGTGTTGGTCATTAGCCACTGAAGCGGCTGGTGGTCTGTCACCAGAGTAAACACGCGCCCAACTAAATACGGGCGAAAGTGCTTGATGGCCCACACCACAGCCAGTGCCTCCCCCTCATAGGAAGAATACCGGCTCTCCGCTGGGTTGTTGCTGCGACTAGCATAAGCAATAACGTGCTCGCGCCCATCACCATCCTTTTGCGCCAAGACCGCACCCAGTCCTACCTTGGACCAGTCGGTATATAACACAAACGGCAAAGCATAGTCAGGGGCGCGCAGAATCGGGGCCGACGTGAGCTCCTGCTTGATTGTCTCGATGGCGCGTTGCTGTGCGGGACCCCACGCCCACACGCACCCCTTCTTGAGTAACTCGGTCAAGGGCTTCACCTTGCTGCTGAAGTTCTCAATGTAACCTCGGTAGTAGCCAGCCAAACCCAAATACGCCCGCACCCCTGAGACATCCGTGGGTACATTCGAGTAAAGAAAGGAGGGCTCTCAGCCGAGGACAAGGAACTGTCCCTCGTGCCTGATGACCACCTTATTGCCTCCCCTGCTATAGAATAATGCTTTCACAACACACACTTTGCACAGTCTGATGATGAAGCCGCACATGCGGAATTTATTGAGAAAGTTAATACAATTACAACACGTTGATAGTCTCAATATCGATGCACTCCATGCTCACGAGCCCGCAGTTAGGCAGCGCTCCATGACATGCTACCGGCCTTGCTCCCAAGGAAAGGGAGAAACACGAAGGCCACTAACGAGAGACTCGAAGAGACTACACGCTGCGTGAGAGTCCTCTTCGACTATGAGGGGGGCCCACAATCAATCTACAATACCCATGCCAAATTTTATTACTTGAGGAGACGCCATTTCAACAAATACATGACAATTGATGCTCATTGTGAATGCGTTTCCACATGAAATCATTACCATTTCATGCAATTTGGTCACTAGTGCGCTTTCCGCGTGCACTTTTCATTACTAGATTGCTTAAATTTATTAAAATTTATTAAAATTTATTAACATTTATTAAAATTTATTCAAGTCGGGGTAAAATTGGCTGTTTTTGTCATAGTGTCATGCACTCGGAGGGTAAGCAAGTGAGACAAGTTGTAGATTATTTACAATTGCACAACCCTCTCCACGACCCCGCTAGTTCTATTTATAGAACGAATTATAATTATTGCCAAAATTGTGCACAAGCCTGTGCACAACCCAACCAGTAATTCCCACTTGAACTTTGAATATTCAAGTGAATGCTCTGGAGACAGATGTACAGATCGATGTTTACAAATGTACACGAGTTCAGATCAAGCTATCTAACTACCTACTAACAGGCGTTTCTTTACAGGTGCCCGTCCGCTGGGCTTCTTTACACCCCCTCCCGCACATCTGCGCCAGCCTTCCCTTGAGGTTTTCGTTTGCCCTGCCCTGCGGCTTGGTCTCCCCCCTTCTCTTGGAGTCGTGGGGAAGATCTGGTCGCTGGGGAAGATCTGGTCGCCAGGAACCCCTTGTCCATCCACCACTCCAAATACGTTCCCTCAGGTGGCTTGAAACAGTTCCGCATCTCGTCTTGTTGTACCTTGAAAATTATGTTGGGCATCGTCCCCTGCTCCCCATTAATCCAGATTCCCTTTTCGTCACACCCTTCTGCCCAAAATTTAACGTACCACACGCCCGTTTTATCCACCTTTCGAACGACTCCATGCACCAGGAACGTGTCGACGTGGAAATCAGGCATGTGTGCCAGCTTCATTGGGTCTGCATTGAGTTTAGCCACCGAATCAGCAGCCCACGTGGGCTTCCACAACGTATCAAGGCGCTGGGATTGGTTCTTCCGATACTGGCAAAATTCACCGCCGTGCTTGCACAATACCGAAACCGGACATCCAACAGGCGAGCGGGGCACGACCCGTTTCCCCCCCCCACACCTTCCAGATTCTCCATCCACGGCTGCCAACTTGGTGGTGGCACTTTCTTGTCTAGTGGCTTGGGCTGGGTTGCGGTAACTGTGACACGTCTTTGTGGCGCTTCCTCAGGTTCCGATTCTTCCGATTCTTCCGAATCTTCCTCAAACCCTTTGGGTGGGCCGCCATGCGCGTCATCCTTTGGCGGCTCCTCTTCAGACTCGTCACCTGTGTGTGAGACAAGCAATGACGAGCGGCGCAATTAGTTATCATTACAATCGCAAATCAAACTTGGGAATATGCAAACATCATAATTTAACCGACCATATTCACTCAGATTAACTTACCCTTTGACAGATGACTAGCCGTTGCTCTTGATCGAACGTGCCCGCCAGGCGAAAGGAGCTTTTTGCAGTAGTCGACGGCACGCCCCAACATCCCCCCCCGACGCCCCCGAATTCCCCTTCGAGCCTCCCTCCCCTCCCCCCCCTCCTTCCCCCTTCCCCCGATGCGCCGGTCGACCCGCCCCCCTCTCCGCCCTTCCCCCCTTCCCCCGATGCGCCGGTTGACCCGCCCCCCTCTCCACCCTTCTCTCCCCCCCCTCTCCGCCCTTGGACCCGCCCCCCTCTCCGCCCTTTGACCCGCCCCCCTCTCCACCCTTTGACCCGCCCCCCTCTCCGCCCTTCGACCCGCCCCCCTCTCCGCCCTTCGACCCCCTCCCCTCTCCGCCCTTCTCTCCGCCCCCCTCTCCGTCCTTCGACCCCCTCCCCTCTCCGCCCTTCGACCCGCCCCCTCTCCGTCCTTCGACCCGCCCCCTCTCCGCCCTTCGACCCCCCCCCTCTCCGCCCTTCGACCCGCCCCCCTCTCCGTCCTTCGACCCCCCCCTCTCCGCCCTTCGACCCGCCCCCCTCTCCGCCCTTCGAACCCCCCCCTCTCCGTCCTCCGACCCGCCCCCCTTATCACCACCCTCATTCCCGCCCCCCTCATCATCGCCGGCACCATCATCACCAACCTCCTCCCCATCATCACCCCCATGTGACCCGACATCCTCATCATCCCCCATTGAGACGTCTTCGGCCGAGGGGGTCTCCGAGGCGGCGCGCTTCCGGCGTTTCTTTTTGGTGCCAGCGCCTGCCGTCTCCAGCGGACGCTTCTGGGCTGCACCCGCAATTTCCTTGCCCGAACGGCCGTTGGGATTGGAAATATCCTCCCCCTCAGGCCGCTTCCCAAGTACCTTCAGAAGGACCTTAAACCCATCCACCTGCTCCTTTGACCCAATGAAGATCACGGGTGGGTTGAAGAATCCCGTAAAATCGCCTAGGTACGACGACCAGGCGTCCTTCACACCATTGAAATCTCCACAATCCTTCGCCGCCTTCCAGTCCCTTTTCTCCACCCACGCACCCGTTCGACCCTTCAACAATTCCTCATCATTCCACAGCTTCGCGTGGTGTTCCAAATTCAGCAGCCATATCCCATTCTTGATATCCGGCTGGTTCACCCCCCCTTCCTCTTCACAACAAATTCGAACCCCTCCATTGCATTAAGTACCACTTGAGCCAACCGTGTCGGCCCATCGCTTTTCTCCCACGCGAAAGTCTTCATCATGAACTCACAGGTCGTGTCCCCGTCAGACCCGTAAACTTTCTTAGAAATCCACGGGCCCTGCTGCTCGATTTCGGATGCCAGCTCCTCCGACCCAAACTTCCGCGGGGGTTCCCGCTTCTCCCCCACCTTTTTTTGGCGACCCGACTGGACGTCCTCTGCCTCCGCATGTTCGGCTTGGCCTTCCTCCGGCACAGCCCCCGTCACCGCCACAGCCCCCGCCACAGGCTGTACGGGTTGGGGCACCACAGCCTGTTCGGTTGGGGGTTCGGGCGCAATCAGGACCCACCATTTCGTTTCCTCCTTGTGGGTCGTCCAAAAATTCGTCCTCTCCAGCAGTGCAAGTGGGAAGGTGGAATCGTCCCTCCCCGTTGGCCTGATAACCGCCCTTAGTCTCTTGGCAGCTACAGCGACCGTATCGGCCACCCTCTCAAGGGCGCTGTCGGCTTCCGAAGGCTGCATCGGCAACCAGCCGAGGTGGCGTGGTTCGGGGTATTTCCCCAAATCGCGGTTGTAGATCAGGAAAAGCTGGACAATCACCTCGCAGAAGATCTTGGCCATGTATGTCAGGTCATACAAGCACTGAGGAGGAACGTGTTTGGCCTTCACGGTTGCCATGATAGACGGCCAGAATCGAAAGCGGGCTAGACTCCTCCACCCTTCCTGTTTGATCCCCCCCCCTTCCTCATCACCCTTCCCTCCCCGTCCAGCTTGTCCGCTGCCACGATGTCCAGAAACTCTGCAAGCTCCTTGGCCACCTTGTCCTCAATCGGCATTCCACATCTACTGTCGTCGTTCGGAGCGACCGTTTCATCCTTCACAGCCGAGATGAAGTCGTAGACTTGGGTTTTCTCCGATTCGGACAAACCACCCTCGTTCAATCGCCCTCCAACCCGCTCCTCACCACCCTCCTCCCCCTCCCCGTCCTTCCTTGCCTTCTCAGTGCTGCTTGAAACCCCATGAATCAAATTCCATATTTCTTTCTGGTCCTGAAGGGGCACCTCCGGCTTATCCCAGGATTCCTCCATGTGCGTCTTGAAATAGTTGTGCACTTCCAGCAGCGCCGTCCCCCTCGACTTTTTGGAAACGGCCTCGTCTTCTGCATTCAGCCCCCCTCCGATCAGGGCAACCCTCCGATGCGCCTCTCTCCCCTGCATGCATGAAATGTGAATCAGTGTTTGAGACAAAAAACGGTCATACAACACACGACATGACATTTTGTCCTTACACTTTGGAAGATCGGCCGTTCCCGAACAAAAATCACACCCTAATTTCCAGTTTCCAACGGCCGTTGGCGCAAGAAAAATCACACCCTAATTTCCAGGTTCCAACGGCCGTTGGCGCAAGAAAAATCACACCCTAATTTCCAGGTTCCAACGGCCGTTGGCGCAAGAAAAATCACACCCTAATTTCCAGGTTCCAACGGCCGTTGGCGCAAGAAAAATCACACCCTAATTTCCAGGCTCCAACGGCCGTTGGCGCAAGAAAAATGTCGACCGAATTTCCAGGTTCCAACGGCCGTTGGCGCAAGAAAAATATCAACCAAATTTCCAGGTTCCAACGGCCGTTGGCGCAGGAAAAATGACACCCTAATTTCCAGGTTCCAACGGCCGTTGGCGCAAGAAAAATCACACACTAATTTCCAGGTTCCAACGGCCGTTGGCGCAAGAAAAATCACACCCTAATTTCCAGGTTCCAACGGCCGTTGGCGCAAGAAAAATAACATCTAGTGCCTAAAACGTTCCCACACCCGATCCGTTATATTTACCTTTTGCGTCCGCATGTCCTTCATGGGCGGGATCAGTGCTTCCCCCTCCACCTCCCAGCCCTTGAGCACGTCCAGATTGGTGTACTTGAACTTGTCCGCGTCCCTCACCAACCCCCTCCACAAATCAAACGCCTCGTCGGTTGTCTCCACGAACTTGCCCTTTTGTGTACCCGCAATCTCGCCAGCTATCGCAGTACTCACTTGCTCGTCAGAGCCCTCGAAAATCACGGACTTCAACATCTGCGTGTAGTGGTTGCCGTCCAGCACGGCAAACTGCACAAACACGCAAGGCGTCTGGTCTGGAAATTTACCCTTAAGGCCGGCATGGTCCGAGATGTTCAAGCTCCCCAGCGCGGATGTCGTCAGGTCAACTACTGCCTCACGCTCAGATTCATTTGACCACTCGGACGGATCCAACTCCATGGTGATCAACTCGTCTGAGCAAGCGGCCGCCATGTCCTTCAGGGAGTCCGTCCGGAGAATGGACATGGCTTCCTCGGCCGTTGGCGAACGATAGTATCCGAACCTCTGCACGGCACGGTCACTGTCGTCCCCCGTCAGTATTTTAATGTGGTAAGGAACCTTTTCACTCCTCTGCACCCATAAATTGTAGAGACCTGGATCACGGTCTGCCAGCACCTGCCACGCAAACCGGAAGATCGGCACGGCACATTTTGCTTTTGTCAGACTTGTGCCGGCCCCACGAACCACGGCGCGAGCCCCCTACAATTCCGCACCGTCACCGTCCGGTGCCGCATGAGTTCCGGGAGTTGGCACAAGTTCTCCGTGGGGGCCCGTACTTGAGTCGCAATCGCGGACCCCCCCACGATGTCGACATCGTCTGGAACTAGGCGTATCTTCTGCCGCAGATGAAACGCCGCCTGTATGGTGTCAGTTAGATTCTTGTCGTGCACTTGAGAGGACGGCGCTGGCTCCCAGGAGTCCAAAATGCTGGGCTTCGCATTTCCAGCACGTGTCGTCAGCAGCCCCTTCCTCTCAAAGGTCTTCACAATAACCGACCATAAGTCGGTGCCCGGTGCTCGTTGGCGCCAGTCCTCAAAAAATGTTGTGAGATGCGCCACCGCACAGTTATGTTCAATCTTGTAAGCCCACTTCTCCGCTCTTCCTCCGTTCTCGGCCTGGACGGACGCCCCTGATCACATGCAAAAAACATACAGATAGCCGGAAGGTCAGTACTATGTTCCAACGGCCGTCGCCGGAAAAATAACACCCTAATTTACAGGTTTCAACGGCCGTTGGCGCATGAAAATCACACCCTAATTTCCAGGTTCCAACGGCCGTTGGCGCATGAAAATCACACCCTAATTTCCAGGTTCCAACGGCCGTTGGCGCATGAAAATCACACCCTATTTTCCAGGTTCCAACGGCCGTTGGCGCGAGAAAAATCACACCCTATTTTCCAGGTTCCAACGGCCGTTGGCGCATGAAAAATCACACCCTAATTTCCAGGTTCCAACGGCCGTTGGCGCGAGAAAAATGACACCTTCATTTCCAGGTTCCAACGGCCGTTGGCGACAGAAAAATAACACCCTAATTTCCAGGTTCCAACGGCCGTTGGCGCATGAAAATCACACCCTAATTTCCAGGTTCCAACGGCCGTTGGCGCAGAAAAATGACACCTTCATTTCCAGGTTCCAACGGCCGTTGGCGCAGAAAAATAACACCCTAATTTCCAGGTTCCAACGGCCGTTGGCGCATGAAAATCACACCCTAATTTAAGGTTCCGACGGCCGTTGGCGCAAGAAAATCAAGCAAGAAAAGGACAAGGACAAGGACAAGGACAAGGACAAGGACAAGGACAAGGACAAGGACAAGGACAAGGACGAGGACAAGGACAAGGACAAGGACAAGGACGAGGACAAGGACAAGGACAAGGCAAGGACAAGGACAAGGACAAGGACAAGGACAAGGACAAGGACAAGGACAAGGACAAGGACAAGGACAAGGACAAGGACAAGGACAAGGACAAGGACAAGGACAAGGACAAGGACAAGGACAAGGACAAGGACAAGGACAAGGACAAGGACAAGGACAAGGACAAGGACAAGGACAAGGACAAGGACAAGGACAAGGACAAGGACAAGGACAAGGACAAGGACAAGGACAAGGACAAGGACAAGGACAAGGACGAGGACAAGGACAAGGACAAGGACAAGGACAAGGACGAGGACAAGGACGAGGACAAGCACAAGGACAAGGACAAGGACAAGGACAAGGACAAGGACGAGGATAAGGACAAGGACAAGGACAAGGACAAGGACAAGGACAAGGACAAGGACAAGGACAAGGACAAGGACAAGGACAAGGACAAGGACAAGGACAAGGACAAGGACAAGGACAAGGACAAGGACAAGGACAAGGACAAGGACAAGGACAAGGACAAGGACAAGGACAAGGACAAGGACAAGGACAAGGACAAGGACAAGGACAAGGACAAGGACAAGGACAAGGCTGGACAAGGACAAGGACAAGGACAAGGACAAGGACAAGGACAAGGACAAGGACAAGGACAAGGACAAGGACAAGGACAAGGACAAGGACAAGGACAAGGACAAGGACAAGGACAAGGACAAGGACAAGGACAAGGACAAGGACAAGGACAAGGACAAGGACAAGGACAAGGACAAGGACAAGGACAAGGACAAGGACAAGGACAAGGACAAGGACAAGGACAAGGACAAGGACAAGGACAAGGACAAGGACAAGGACAGGACGAGGACAAGGACAAGGACAAGGACAAGGACAAGGACAAGGACGAGGACGAGGACGAGGACAAGGACAAGGACAAGGACAAGGACAAGGACAAGGACAAGGACAAGGACAAGGACAAGGACAAGGACAAGGACAAGGACAAGGACAAGGACGAGGACAAGGACGAGGACAAGGACAAGGACAAGGACAAGGACAAGGACAAGGACAAGGACAAGGACAAGGACAAGGACAAGGACAAGGACAAGGACAAGGACAAGGACAAGGACAAGGACAAGGACAAGGACAAGGACAAGGACAAGGACGAGGACGAGGACAAGGACAAGGACAAGGACAAGGACAAGGACAAGGACAAGTGCTGGCACAAGGACAAGGACAAGGACAAGGACAAGGACAAGGACAAGGACAAGGACAAGGACAAGGACAAGGCGAGGACAAGGACAAGGACAAGGACAAGGACAAGGACAAGGACAAGGACAAGGACGAGGACGAGGACAAGGACAAGGACAAGGACAAGGACAAGGACAAGGACAAGGACAAGGACAAGGACAAGGACAAGGACAAGGACAAGGACAAGGACGGACAAGGACAAGGACAAGGACAAGGACAAGGACAAGGACAAGGACAAGGACAAGGACAAGGACAAGGACAAGGACAAGGACAAGGACAAGGACAAGGACAAGGACAAGGACAAGGACAAGGACAAGGACAAGGACAAGGACAAGGACAAGGACAAGGACAAGGACAAGGACAAGGACAAGGACAAGGACAAGGACAAGGACAAGGACAAGGACAAGGACAAGGACAAGGACAAGGACAAGGACAAGGACAAGGACAAGGACAAGGACAAGGACAAGGACAAGGACAAGGACAAGGACAAGGACAAGGACAAGGACGAGGACAAGGACAAGGACAAGGACAAGGACAAGGACAAGGACAAGGACAAGGACAAGGACAAGGACAAGGACAAGGACAAGGACAAGGACAAGGACAAGGACAAGGACAAGGACAAGGACAAGGACAAGGACAAGGACAAGGACAAGGACAAGGACAAGGACAAGGACAAGGACAAGGACAAGGACAAGGACAAGGACAAGGACAAGGACAAGGACAAGGACAAGGACAAGGACAAGGACAAGGACAAGGACAAGGACAAGGACAAGGACAAGGACAAGGACAAGGACAAGGACAAGGACAAGGACAAGGACAAGGACAAGGACAAGGACAAGGACAAGGACAAGGACAAGGACAAGGACAAGGACAAGGACAAGGACAAGGACAAGGACAAGGACAAGGACAAGGACAAGGACAAGGACAAGGACAAGGACAAGGACAAGGACAAGGACAAGGACAAGGACAAGGACAAGGACAAGGACAAGGACAAGGACAAGGACAAGGACAAGGACAAGGACAAGGACAAGGACAAGGACAAGGACAAGGACAAGGACAAGGACAAGGACAAGGACAGGAGGACAAGGACAAGGACAAGGACAAGGACAAGGACAAGGACAAGGACAAGGACAAGGACAAGGACAAGGACAAGGACAAGGACAAGGACAAGGACAAGGACAAGGACAAGGACAAGGACAAGGACAAGGACAAGGACAAGGACAAGGACAAGGACAAGGACAAGGACAAGGACAAGGACAAGGACAAGGACAAGGACAAGGACAAGGACAAGGACAAGGACAAGGACAAGGACAAGGACAAGGACAAGGACAAGGACAAGGACAAGGACAAGGACAAGGACAAGGACAAGGACAAGGACAAGGACAAGGACAAGGACAAGGACAAGGACAAGGACAAGGACAAGGACAAGGACAAGGACAAGGACAAGGACAAGGACAAGGACAAGGACAAGGACAAGGACAAGGACAAGGACAAGGACAAGGACAAGGACAAGGACAAGGACAAGGACAAGGACAAGGACAAGGACAAGGACAAGGACAAGGACAAGGACAAGGACAAGGACAAGGACAAGGACAAGGACAAGGACAAGGACAAGGACAAGGACAAGGACAAGGACAAGGACAAGGACAGGACAAGGACAAGGACAAGGACAAGGACAAGGACAAGGACAAGGACAAGGACAAGGACAAGGACAAGGACAAGGACAAGGACAAGGACAAGGACAAGGACAAGGACAAGGACAAGGACAAGGACAAGGACAAGGACAAGGACAAGGACAAGGACAAGGACAAGGACAAGGACAAGGACAAGGACAAGGACAAGGACAAGGACAAGGACAAGGACAAGGACAAGGACAAGGACAAGGACAAGGACAAGGACAAGGACAAGGACAAGGACAAGGACAAGGACAAGGACAAGGACAAGGACAAGGACAAGGACAAGGACAAGGACAAGGACAAGGACAAGGACAAGGACAAGGACAAGGACAAGGACAAGGACAAGGACAAGGACAAGGACAAGGACAAGGACAAGGACAAGGACAAGGACAAGGACAAGGACAAGGACAAGGACAAGGACAAGGACAAGGACAAGGACAAGGACAAGGACAAGGACAAGGACAAGGACAAGGACAAGGACAAGGACAAGGACAAGGACAAGGACAAGGACAAGGACAAGGACAAGGACAAGGACAAGGACAAGGACAAGGACAAGGACAAGGACAAGGACAAGGACAAGGACAAGGACAAGGACAAGGACAAGGACAAGGACAAGGACAAGGACAAGGACAAGGACAAGGACAAGGACAAGGACAAGGACAAGGACAAGGACAAGGACAAGGACAAGGACAAGGACAAGGACAAGGACAAGGACAAGGACAAGGACAAGGACAAGGACAAGGACAAGGACAAGGACAAGGACAAGGACAAGGACAAGGACAAGGACAAGGACAAGGACAAGGACAAGGACAAGGACAAGGACAAGGACAAGGACAAGGACAAGGACAAGGACAAGGACAAGGACAAGGACAAGGACAAGGACAAGGACAAGGACAAGGACAAGGACAAGGACAAGGACAAGGACAAGGACAAGGACAAGGACAAGGACAAGGACAAGGACAAGGACAAGGACAAGGACAAGGACAAGGACAAGGACAAGGACAAGGACAAGGACAAGGACAAGGACAAGGACAAGGACAAGGACAAGGACAAGGACAAGGACAAGGACAAGGACAAGGACAAGGACAAGGACAAGGACAAGGACAAGGACAAGGACAAGGACAAGGACAAGGACAAGGACAAGGACAAGGACAAGGACAAGGACAAGGACAAGGACAAGGACAAGGACAAGGACAAGGACAAGGACAAGGACAAGGACAAGGACAAGGACAAGGACAAGGACAAGGACAAGGACAAGGACAAGGACAAGGACAAGGACAAGGACAAGGACAAGGACAAGGACAAGGACAAGGACAAGGACAGGACAAGGACAAGGACAAGGACAAGGACAAGGACAAGGACAAGGACAAGGACAAGGACAAGGACAAGGACAAGGACAAGGACAAGGACAAGGACAAGGACAAGGACAAGGACAAGGACAAGGACAAGGACAAGGACAAGGACAAGGACAAGGACAAGGACAAGGACAAGGACAAGGACAAGGACAAGGACAAGGACAAGGACAAGGACAAGGACAAGGACAAGGACAAGGACAAGGACAAGGACAAGGACAAGGACAAGGACAAGGACAAGGACAAGGACAAGGACAAGGACAAGGACAAGGACAAGGACAAGGACAAGGACAAGGACAAGGACAAGGACAAGGACAAGGACAAGGACAAGGACAAGGACAAGGACAAGGACAAGGACAAGGACAAGGACAAGGACAAGGACAAGGACAAGGACAAGGACAAGGACAAGGACAAGGACAAGGACAAGGACAAGGACAAGGACAAGGACAAGGACAAGGACAAGGACAAGGACAAGGACAAGGACAAGGACAAGGACAAGGACAAGGACAAGGACAAGGACAAGGACAAGGACAAGGACAAGGACAAGGACAAGGACAAGGACAAGGACAAGGACAAGGACAAGGACAAGGACAAGGACAAGGACAAGGACAAGGACAAGGACAAGGACAAGGACAAGGACAAGGACAAGGACAAGGACAAGGACAAGGACAAGGACAAGGACAAGGACAAGGACAAGGACAAGGACAAGGACAAGGACAAGGACAAGGACAAGGACAAGGACAAGGACAAGGACAAGGACAAGGACAAGGACAAGGACAAGGACAAGGACAAGGACAAGGACAAGGACAAGGACAAGGACAAGGACAAGGACAAGGACAAGGACAAGGACAAGGACAAGGACAAGGACAAGGACAAGGACAAGGACAAGGACAAGGACAAGGACAAGGACAAGGACAAGGACAAGGACAAGGACAAGGACAAGGACAAGGACAAGGACAAGGACAAGGACAAGGACAAGGACAAGGACAAGGACAAGGACAAGGACAAGGACAAGGACAAGGACAAGGACAAGGACAAGGACAAGGACAAGGACAAGGACAAGGACAAGGACAAGGACAAGGACAAGGACAAGGACAAGGACAAGGACAAGGACAAGGACAAGGACAAGGACAAGGACAAGGACAAGGACAAGGACAAGGACAAGGACAAGGACAAGGACAAGGACAAGGACAAGGACAAGGACAAGGACAAGGACAAGGACAAGGACAAGGACAAGGACAAGGACAAGGACAAGGACAAGGACAAGGACAAGGACAAGGACAAGGACAAGGACAAGGACAAGGACAAGGACAAGGACAAGGACAAGGACAAGGACAAGGACAAGGACAAGGACAAGGACAAGGACAAGGACAAGGACAAGGACAAGGACAAGGACAAGGACAAGGACAAGGACAAGGACAAGGACAAGGACAAGGACAAGGACAAGGACAAGGCTGGACAAGGACAAGGACAAGGACAAGGACAAGGACAAGGACAAGGACAAGGACAAGGACAAGGACAAGGACAAGGACAAGGACAAGGACAAGGACAAGGACAAGGACAAGGACAAGGACAAGGACAAGGACAAGGACAAGGACAAGGACAAGGACAAGGACAAGGACAAGGACAAGGACAAGGACAGGACAAGGACAAGGACAAGGACAAGGACAAGGACAAGGACAAGGACAAGGACAAGGACAAGGACAAGGACAAGGACAAGGACAAGGACAAGGACAAGGACAAGGACAAGGACAAGGACAAGGACAAGGACAAGGACAAGGACAAGGACAAGGACAAGGACAAGGACAAGGACAAGGACAAGGACAAGGACAAGGACAAGGACAAGGACAAGGACAAGGACAAGGACAAGGACAAGGACAAGGACAAGGACAAGGACAAGGACAAGGACAAGGACAAGGACAAGGACAAGGACAAGGACAAGGACAAGGACAAGGACAAGGACAAGGACAAGGACAAGGACAAGGACAAGGACAAGGACAAGGACAAGGACAAGGACAAGGACAAGGACAAGGACAAGGACAAGGACAAGGACAAGGACAAGGACAAGGACAAGGACAAGGACAAGGACAAGGACAAGGACAAGGACAAGGACAAGGACAAGGACAAGGACAAGGACAAGGACAAGGACAAGGACAAGGACAAGGACAAGGACAAGGACAAGGACAAGGACAAGGACAAGGACAAGGACAAGGACAAGGACAAGGACAAGGACAAGGACAAGGACAAGGACAAGGACAAGGACAAGGACAAGGACAAGGACAAGGACAAGGACAAGGACAAGGACAAGGACAAGGACAAGGACAAGGACAAGGACAAGGACAAGGACAAGGACAAGGACAAGGACAAGGACAAGGACAAGGACAAGGACAAGGACAAGGACAAGGACAAGGACAAGGACAAGGACAAGGACAAGGACAAGGACAAGGACAAGGACAAGGACAAGGACAAGGACAAGGACAAGGACAAGGACAAGGACAAGGACAAGGACAAGGACAAGGACAAGGACAAGGACAAGGACAAGGACAAGGACAAGGACAAGGACAAGGACAAGGACAAGGACAAGGACAAGGACAAGGACAAGGACAAGGACAAGGACAAGGACAAGGACAAGGACAAGGACAAGGACAAGGACAAGGACAAGGACAAGGACAAGGACAAGGACAAGGACAAGGACAAGGACAAGGACAAGGACAAGGACAAGGACAAGGACAAGGACAAGGACAAGGACAAGGACAAGGACAAGGACAAGGACAAGGACAAGGACAAGGACAAGGACAAGGACAAGGACAAGGACAAGGACAAGGACAAGGACAAGGACAAGGACAAGGACAAGGACAAGGACAAGGACAAGGACAAGGACAAGGACAAGGACAAGGACAAGGACAAGGACAAGGACAAGGACAAGGACAAGGACAAGGACAAGGACAAGGACAAGGACAAGGACAAGGACAAGGACAAGGACAAGGACAAGGACAAGGACAAGGACAAGGACAAGGACAAGGACAAGGACAAGGACAAGGCTGGCACAAGGACAAGGACAAGGACAAGGTGCTGGACAAGGACAAGGACAAGGACAAGGACAAGGACAAGGACAAGGACAAGGACAAGGACAAGGACAAGGACAAGGACAAGGACAAGGACAAGGACAAGGACAAGGACAAGGACAAGGACAAGGACAAGGACAAGGACAAGGACAAGGACAAGGACAAGGACAAGGACAAGGACAAGGACAAGGACAAGGACAAGGACAAGGACAAGGACAAGGACAAGGACAAGGACAAGGACAAGGACAAGGACAAGGACAAGGACAAGGACAAGGACAAGGACAAGGACAAGGACAAGGACAAGGACAAGGACAAGGACAAGGATGGCGCAAGAAAATCACATCTTTGTGCGTAACACCTACCCGGGCAGCTGGCAGTGTCTGGTGGGTTGCTTTTCCAGTTGCTGCCGTCGCGGCATCGGAACCCGATGACCCAGAAGCCGCCGATTTCCTCCGCTCCTTCGCCGCCTTTGCTGCATGAGCGCCGCGCGCCTGTTGCCCCGACGATGGTGCGGGGGGAGGGGGCATTTGCTGTGCTGCCGCTGCAGCTTCCGACGGCGCGGAAGGGCCGGCGGCGGGAGGGGGCAACACCGGTGGCGGCGGAGAGCCCGGCGGCGGGGGCGCCGGCGGAGGGGAACGCGGGTGGTTGTGCGTACAAGCACGCTGTGACACGCAGACGACAAAGAAGAAATCCGCCGAATATGTTAGCAAGCGGTGCGGTGCAGCACACACACCTGA
Organism: Mesostigma viride; assembly: GCA_009746045.1. Taxonomy (NCBI): domain Eukaryota; kingdom Viridiplantae; phylum Streptophyta; class Mesostigmatophyceae; order Mesostigmatales; family Mesostigmataceae; genus Mesostigma; species Mesostigma viride. The sequence goes on along the minus strand of RPFO01000593.1, from coordinate 11,270 downwards.
CAAAGCTAATAGGTCAACCCTTAAAACCGTGTCCAACTGCCCGCTATAAAAACCGGGCAATGGTCACTTTCCATGATAATGTCCACAAACCAACCTAATAGTTAGTTATGGTCCATTATAGGACACAAGCACACACATATATTCACCACCTTGGGGGTCATGTCATTGGTCATATTGCAATGTCCTATGGGTGCCAAATATAGCACCCCCTGACAGAAAGGAAGCTAGTAAAGGGCTCATGAACACCAAGGTTGCATGTGGAGGAGCAGGGACCCAGCTGCAAGCTCTAACAATAAATGCCCACTACAAATAGCGGACAGTTTGGTTTGTGACACCTGCTAGCATTACAAAGCTCAATTCTCATCCCGTAGCAACAAAAATGTAATGTCCGCTGTAAATATCACTCAAAACGGCTAAAGGGTTAAAACGAAGTTGTAGTTGTTTTGCGGCATCAAGTTTCAAAGTACGTACTGGGATACCCTTCGCCAGCCTGCTTGGCATCCAGGATAAGATCTTGGAACCAGTAAGGGGGCTTCGCTTGCTGCGGCAGATGGTGCAATCCATTGTGATCTGCGCGCAAAACATACACAAACAACCAAACCCTCATAGGTTGAGCAATCCACAAAATCATGCCATTACTGTAACAACATGGGCAAAGCATACACAAACGAACAACCATCATAGATTGAGCTAACAATCCAGAAAATCATGCCATTACTGTAACAACATGGGCAAAGCATACACAAACGAACAACCATCATAGATTGAGCTAGCAATCCACAACATTATGCCATTACTGTAACAACATGGGCAAAGCATACACAAACGAACAACCATCATAGATTGAGCTAGCAATCCACAACATCATGCCATTACTGTAACAACATGGGCAAAGCATACACAAACGAACAACCATCATAGATAGAGCAATCCACAACATCATGCCATTAATGTAATAACATGGGCAAAACATACACAAACAAATAGCCATGATAGGGCATTAAGAGAATAGCCATGATTGGGGCAATAAGAGAATTTTTTTGTTCAATTCAATGATCACAATTTATGCACACAGTCGATGCATTCATAAATGAGGCAGGTTCTTCCGAAAATTGGCTCCGTCGTAGAGTGTCAACGGCCAACTTGCAAACACGCACGTTACATGATATACATCCTAGTCATTATGGTCCTATACAAACGCCAGAAGGGCCGAATACCGGTTTAATTGGATCTTTAGCTACGCATAGTAAAGTAAATGAATATGTTTTCTTGTCCTTTTTATACATTACAAAAAAATCAAGTAATTAAAAGTGAAATACCTATTTTTATACCTCCACATCAACAAGATCAATTTAAATTCGCCCCAGAATATTTATTACTTTCTTGTTACTCTAGTGTTGAAAATAATTATGTTCATGTGCGATATAAACCAGAATTTAGTAGTAAAGCAGAAGAAGTCGATTATTTGGGGATTTCTCCAACGCAAGCTTCAATAGCTACTTCATTTATTCCCTTGGTGGAACATGATGATGCAATCCGAGCATTAATGGGTTGTAATATGCAAAGACAAGCAGTTCCATGACACCAAGGTTGAGACTTACATGCATGGGACAAGAAAAACCTCGTTGCAAGGGTTGAAACAATAACGAAATTGTATGACCACAGACACATAAAATGGAAGGCTTGCTCAGTATTATTATTTACCCATCAATCAATTTTAAAGGCAAGGAAATGTTGAAATACGGAAGACCGTCCCAAGTTCGCCAGCATTAACAAAAGCATTTCTGTGACAAGAACAGTGGGCGACCATTCCCATTATTATCTTTTCCTCTTTTGTTTCTTCCCCTTCCCGGACTCGCATGCATAAGCGACGTCCGCCATCCCCAAACGATGCAAAATTTTGTTGGAGCTCTGCATCTTCTCCAACAGTTCTTGATCCGATTCCTCCTTTGCACGACGCGCTTCCTCTGCCTTCGCCTTTGCGGCCTCCACATCTGCATCTATATCCGCCTTCACCACCATCCTGATCAAACGGTCCCGCTCCTCAGGCCTCTTCGGCAGTCCCACCGGCTCTGCGGCAAGAAGAAGCTCCAAAATATCCTTGTGCAGTCTTTGTGCTTCCACAAATCCTAGCTGCGTCATCAAGGTGTACGCGCATTCCGCGCCACACCCTGCAAGGAATCCCCCATGGTAACGTTATGCCCATGAGCAAACCCGTACGCGCTGTCCCCCTCTGCAAAATCTCGAGTCCCTGCCTGTCGAGGCGCACCAGCTCAACTTTCCGTTCCCCAGTGTGCGTTGCCGTGAAGTGGAGGACCGAGCGTGTCATTCCGGTCTTCCCCATCAACATCTGCAAACTTGCTACGTATGCGATCCCACGAGCGCACACGTCCTCCAACTTCTCGGCAAAAGGTAGATGTGTCTTGCAATACACATCCAATCCCTCCAGTGGTCTATCACATCTAAGAAATCCACACCCCCCGTATGGATCCTTGGCATTTGGTACTCGAGGTCGTGCTCTTGTAGGAACTTATAATGTTCCGCGCACAGTCCCTCGACCCTTACGGGCTCCGTACAGATTTTGCATTTCGTTGCCATCTGCGCAATTGCCATGAGTCCCATACAGCAGCCATTGTATAACAGGGGCAATGAGCACCGTCAGAACCCCCTCTGGCGTCTTTCTCACACAATTCTCAATCTAGTCTTTTTGTGCAATAATTGTTGGTTCAAAGAAGGTCCGTTCAAAGAAGTTTTATGAGACAAAATAAATTAGTTTCAATTACACGCATCAGATTAATCAAATCATATTTTCTCCCTCTCTTTCTTACTGAGCAATTCTGTCCATCCTGCCCCTCTTTGCCGGCTTCTCATCAATCTCCTCATCAAAATCACACACACGTCTAATCTGCTGTCTAATCTGCTCTACCACCCCCCCTTGCGCATCAGGTCTTTCACCTCCCCCTTCAAGAGCGCTGTCACGAGTCGCGCGCACTCATACGCGGACTCCGTGGCCAGGTCCCTTCCCATATCATGCCACACTTTGGCCGTTGGACAGTCGGGATGGTCTCCCATGTAAGCCCACACATGCCTTGGCGGCTTGTCCTCTCCGCCTATCCCCTCTCCAGGTCGCATCTGTCCCACCTCCTCTATCACCCACTCTGCATCACGCAGCATGAATCGAGGCTTCTTGTCAACATAGTACAAGACCAAAACCATGTTGTTGGGCCAAGGCTTCCACTTTTTCGTCACGATGTGACGGTCAATCGTCATCAGCCCGCTCTCGATTTCGGCAAACAACGCCCCCCATACGTCAGAATGCTTGGGACAGAACCACTCGCTGTCCGTCGGCATTCCTTCCCATTGACAATCCGGATGTTCGCATCGAATGGGGTCCATCTGTGCACATCGATATTTTTTACACCACCCGCAAACGCACGCATTCAGCAGGGTCAACGGCCGTTGGCCCTGTTAAATTCCACACATCCCAACGGCCGTTGGCCTTAGACGCACAAAACTTGACACCATCAGGCGATTTTTTCCAAATGATTCTTCTTTATTAAATAAATTTACATTCATCCTAAAATCACATTCTAGTCAACATCCTCCCCATCTTTAGTGGGTTGCATTCGACCCCAATTGTCGTTCATAAAACTGACCAAAACATGAGCCGGAGTCCCCACATCCTCCTCACGCCTCAATTTACGCAATACACCTTTAGCAATTCCACCATACCCATCAACCTCCGACATCATCATGCCCACGCCATCAAGACGTTCAGCGTGCAATTGCCCGTCCTCTTCGAGAACCAGATCGGGCAGGTCTTCCAGTTCGGCCTCCACAATCTCTATCAGGTTTTCCTTTGTAGTCTCCCCCCCTTCCTTTCCTTCTTTTCCGCACTCCATCCTACACCCTGCCCCTGCACAACCGACGTCCATGGCAAGTTAAGAAACGGACTCAGCTCACAGGACATTTTGCAAGTCCAACGGCCGTTGGCGACCAAAAACACCTAGTCGCATGCATTCCTTGCTCTCTCCACCAAAGCAGAGGCCAGGACGACCCTTTCCACGACCTTTTCAATTTCCTCCCCCTCAGCATCAGCAACAACGGTCATGGCAAATCGGGCTTGGCGCTTAACCCCCGATGCCAGAACGGCAGCCATCTCCACACGAGTTTTTGAGACTTCAACAGGTACAGGCAATTCGCCGACCGCAAAAGTAAGCCTTGCGAGGTGCGGGACCCACCAATCACCTTCCAAAAATCCGCAACCCCATCCAATCATGAAATACAACAACAGGTCTGCGCCCATGGCGCCTGCGATATCCAAGTCGTCATGCGAAACAATCGCATGCACGTCATCCTCCGAGCACAGCATCCATGTAAAAACGGCGTCCCCGAAACCTTGGCAGTAGGCATACGAGTCAAAGTCAGGGTGATTCAACATCCATTCCCGCGACCTGACCGCCATTCTTTCCAGACTTCCAGCACTGTCCACCTCAAAACTCAGGACAAGAGGTCCTTCACCAGCACTGGACTCGCCATGCACAAACAACAAGCCTCCTTTGATCACCTCTTGCATCTCCCCTGACAACTTGGCGTGTCCATCACAAAAAGGCATGCAATCCGTCCCGAATGGAAGCTGGCAATCCCGGGCGATACACCCCCCCTTTTTTGCAAACAAATCCTTCACCCTCCCTGCCATTCCCGTTCGCACGCTGACATGACGCACGCACAAGTCATCCCCTCCTGCTCTCGCTTCCTGGCACCACGCAACCGTGCATTTGACCGCCATCTGCGACCACCAACACCGTTTGATACACATTTCTCACCGTCAACGGCCGTTGGCTTGAAACAACAAGAATGATTTATTACTCGCACGAAAATCACACCATTTTCCAGCCTCCAACGGCCGTTGGCGCACGAAAAATGCACGAAAAAAATTTTTATTATGCATTTATTGATTACATCCATAGTGCCACGTGGCGAATCACACCCAACTTTCCAGCTGCCAACGGCCGTTGGCGCAAAGAAAATCAAACCCTAATTTGCAGGTTCCAACGGCCGTTGGCGCAAAGAAAATCACACCCAACACTTCAGTCGCATAATCGATTCGCGTCAGTCACGCACTCGAACTTGTACTCCTGCCCCAGCGCGGACATCACCTCACGAACCGCTTTCTCAAACTCGTCAACACCGTCGGGTCCCCACTCATGCACGTATTCCCTCAACCAGAACATGCAATCTCCAGCAGACACGAACAGCCGGTCGATGATCAGGTCAGTGTGATGCTTGAAGTACTTGCCGTCCTTCAAGATGACCCATTCGAACCGTCCCACCTCCCCTAAACCCTTAAACCCTTCTCCCCTCTCATATGGCCGCGTCATCTGTATCCAACTTTCATTACCATCAGCATCGATCGACTGAAAACAAATTGGGCTGGGTATTGATGGATCATAGGGCCTTATAGCACCACACCTCACAAGCACCTCCTCAAATGGCTCTACGGTCGGGTTTGGGAGTCCCCGACCCTCGATATTGAAAACAAGAGCCGCGGCCTTCGCGACATCCGGTTTCAAAAGAGACCTTTCACCCTCCTTGGGCTTAAAATCCAGCTTAATGTCCGGCAGAAGCCTGAGCGCGCTCTTAACCACTCCCAGAAGCCTGTCTTCCAAGTTGATCCACTCGCCCCCCTCCGTCCTGTAGAACGTCATCTGCAACCCACCGACACCGTTTGATATACATTTCTCACCGTCAACGGCCGTTGGCTTGAAAAAACAACAAGAATTTTAAGATTTATTACGCGCACAAATCACACACTAGTTTTCAGTCTCCAACGGCCGTTGGCGCACGAAAAATGTTTTATTATGCATTTATTAATTACATCCATGGTGCCACGTGGCAAACCACACCCTACTTCCGGTTGCAAAGAAAATCAAACCCTAATTTGCAAGTTCCAACGGCCGTTGGCGCAAGAAAATCACACCCAAAATTTCACAGTCGCAGAATCCATTCCCCTCACGCAGTCGAACAGGGGTACTGTTCCCCCAGCGCGGACATCGCCTCACAAATCGCCCTGGGGTACGATTTAGTCCCCTCAAAAAACCTTGAACATTTCACCTTTGAACTTGAAATGCACTTCACCCCCCATCCGAATTACAAGTCCGGCCAAATTGACACCAGACCAGCTGTCTGTAACGTCGCCGTGCATAGTGCTGAGAGACTTTCTCGCCTCACGATACTTGTTACACCACTTCTTGTGTTCCTCCCAGTCCGCACGCTGGCATTCGGCAGCACAATACCGGACGTCTCGACAACCCCCGCACTTGCGGTGGACACCCTCCATCACAGAGCACGCCTGATTCGAGCAACACTTTGGAAGCGAGCCCAGCATCGGCCCTCCCACCCCCGGGAGAACGATCATCCGTGAAAACGTCAATTTCACGGACTCGGAATTCCCGAATGTAAAATGGAAACCTTCAAACCCCCCCCCTCTACTCTCGCCGATACGGTCAATCTCGGCTGCGCCTCACTCGCGTCTGGAAATTTCCCCCACTGGTCTTTCTCCCACTGGTCCCACCCAACCTTTCCGACATACGACACCAAAAGTCGAAACTCGACGTCTCGATTGAGTGGAACCCGATCCGCCGGCGTGGGCTTGTAGAATCCGCCAGCCAAGGCGAAGTACATGTCCAGCAACTGGAGATTAATCTGTCGTCCTACTGAGGCGAACGAGTCATACACGACCAAAACCGCAAACTGGCGACCCAGGCGCTTCTCGTGCTGCCGTACCCATCCGTGGATCTCGCGAGCCCGGTTAAGTACGTTTGCTGCCACGCAGGCAATCGCAGCGCGGGTCGAAGATTCCAGCTCGCCCGTCTCCGCCATCCCTCCCCTGCGCCAATTGGCACGTGCGTAATACGTAAGTAATGTTTTTCAAGTCTAACGGCCGTTGGCTCACAACCCCCCTGTGGGAAGGGTGGATGCCTTACGAACCATTCAACCACATCTTTATGCTCAGCTAGATTTTTGGAGGCCTTTCTTGGAAGGCACATGGTAATAACCATCACTAAGCTGCATAAAAGACACATCCTGCCTTACTGCCACCAAATGAAACGAATGAAATGCACATGGTAATGTTTTTCAAGTCTAACGGCCGTTGGCTCACAACCCCCCTGTGGGAAGGGTGGATGCCTTACGAACCATCCAACCACATCTTTATGCTCAGCTAGATTTTTGGAGGCCTTTCTTGGAAGGCACATGGTAATAACCATCACTAAGCTGCATGAAAGACACATCCTGCCTTACTGCCACCAAATGAAAAGAATGAAATGCACATGATAATGTTTTTCCAATTCCAACGGCCGTTGGCTCACAACCCCCCTGTGGGAAGGGTGGATGCCTTACGAACCAGTCAAGCCCCATCTTTATGCTCAGCTAGATTTTTTGGAGGCCTTTCTAGGAGAAAAATGGTAAATAGCCACCACTAAGCTGCATAAAAGACACATCCTGCCTTATTGCCACCCAATTAAACGAATGAAATGCACATGGTAATTTTTTCAAGTCCAACGGCCGTTGGCTCACAACCCCCGTGTGGGAAGGGTGGATGCCTTACGAACCATTCAACCACATCTTTATGCTCAGCTAGATTTTTGGAGGCCTTTCTTTGAAGGCACATGGTAATAACAATCACTAAGCTGCATGAAAGACACATCCTGCATTCTTGCCACCAAATGAAACGAATGAAATGCACATTTTATTGTATTTCCAATTCCAACGGCCGTTGGCTCACAACCCCCCTGGGAAGGGTGGATGCCTTACGAACCATTCAACCACATCTTTATGCTCAGCTAGATTTTTGGAGGCCTTTCTTGGAAGAAAAATGGTAATAGCCACCACTAAGCTGAATGAAAGATACATCCTGGCTGATTGCCAACCCACTCAAAGGAATGAAATGCACATGATAATGTTTTTCAAGTCCAACGGCCGTTGGCTCACAACCCCCTCTGGGAAGGGTGGATGCCTTACGAACCAGTCAGCCCATCTTTATGCTCAGCTAGATTTTTGGAGGCCTTTCTTGGAAGAAAAATGGTAATAGCCACCACTAAGCTGCATGAAAGACACATCCTGCCTTATTGCCACCAAATGAAACGAATGAAATGCACATGATAATGTTTTTCAAGTCTAACGGCCGTTGGCTCACAACCCCCCTGTGGGAAGGGTGGATGCCTTACGAACCAGTCAACCACATCTTTATGCTCAGCTAGATTTTTGGAGGCCTTTCTTGGAAGAAAAATGGTAATAGCCACAACAAAGCTGCATGAAAGACACATCCTGCCTAACTGCCACCCAATGAAACGAATGAAATGCACATGATAATGTTTTTCCAATTCCAACGGCCGTTGGCTCACAACCCCCCTGTGGGAAGGGTGGATGCCTTACGAACCAGTCAAGCCCATCTTTAAGCTCAGCTAGTTTTTTTGGAGGCCTTTCTAGGAGAAAAATGGTAAATAGCCACCACTAGGCTGCATAAAAGACACATCCTGCCTTATTGCCACCAAATGAAACGAATAAAAAGCACATGATAATGTTTTTCCAATTCCAACGGCCGTTGGCTCACAACCCCCTTCGGGTAGAGGCCTTACGGACCAGTCAGAAATGGTGTCCACCAAGCTATTCCCCCCACACCCACAGTTGTCCTTGTCCACATACCTTTCCAGTACAGTTGTCCAGCAACGGGCGACTCCTCTCCTTCTTGATGCCTTGACAGATATCACATAAACAAAACACGATCACGAGAGCATCAGGATTGTTAGAGGTTTCCTCCATCAACGACCGTAAGATACACACACCTCAAAAACCAACTTTCTTGTCCTCCCAAATAACATATGTTTTTAAATGTAAAATAAATCACATTCATATTCTGTCACTTGATTTAACCACACAATTGTTCAGGTCCAACGCCCGTTGGCATTACGCCTCTTCCCGGTAAAATACTATTTATTGCTCCAACCCCACAAGAAACTCGTTCCGGACCTGTTCGAAGCGAAGAGCACTGCCAGGGATCGGAGTCGAGCCAGATTTGTGTGCGGAACATGATGGCTGGCCTACCTGGTGTGGAGCAATAATGTCGACATTTTCAGTGACTGTTCAGCCTAAAAAAATAACAAGCAGATGCGACGGCCCCTCCATTAAACAAATTATCCACCACTGTTGCGCTACACTAGCAATGTTTGTCAAGGTCCAACGGCCGTTGGCATCAAATAAATCACAACCATTGGTCACTCCATTTAACCAATACCCACAACTTTTTAACCACACTAGAAATGTTTTTTGAGGTCCAACGGCCGTTGGAATCCAAAAAATGCCGAATTAATGTCAAATTTATATAAATGTGACAGTTGACAGAATTAGAGATAATTAAATCATCAAATCCAGCTTTAGCCATCAGCTTTACACATCAGCAAAAATTGGCGAATTTCATTCAATATTAGAATTCAAAATTTATTAATGAAATTTATGTTTCATCATTCAACCTCTTCAGAATCCTCATCCAAACACAACATCATGTCCCCTTTCCACTTGTACATACTACTCTCGGCCAAATACAGCAAGCGTGCCTTCTTCCCCCCAAAAAACTTGAGATAATCCGGTGTGAAGATTGTTCCGCTGAGGACCTGCATAGCTAACTCCACCAAAACGCTTGCCATATCCTCCTCCCTACACCTCCTCTCTAATAAGGCCTTCATGTCTGCGTTCTCATCAAATCCCATGATCAGAACTGCACATGCCATTCCTCCCCCCTCCAGAGGCAGCCCCTCCAAAAGCTTCACCCATTCTGCCTCCCTACGCGCTCTCCTCCCCGGAGGAAAAAAAATGTCCTCATCCGGGTCATAAGGAGTATCGCAGAACCAGAAAATGCTCCTTAACCCCCATAGTTCATAATTATCGTACAAGTCATCCATTTCCTTTCCCAATTGGCGTAAGCGAGCTGTCCACCCCCTCCAATTCCTCTCCAACACACGTCTCCTCTCAGCACGCTCGGACCTGAACAACCCTCCCATCGTCCTTGCTCGTGCATGTCCCTCTGGTGCTGGCTGGCGTCCTAACACCTCCTCAACTTCTTCACAATATACCTTAAAATACATTCCCTTGTGACGAGTGTGTAGGGGGTGATATCAGCGCTTGCACACTTTACTTGCCCGCCATACAATTCTCGGAAAAGAGACTCAGTTATCAATGTACGAGGACCATCCCCGAATGCGTCCACGAACCCAGAAATTAACTTAAAGCTGAATTGGGGTTCATACCTCCCCGACACCGCTTCCCTAGCCCCTCTACAAACTGCTTCAAAGCGGGCTACGTCGGGCGCCTCCATAAAAGCTGCGACTTCGGTCCAAATTTCCCACGGCAGTGAGATATCCCCTTCCATTATCGGCCCCGACGTCAAACTTGTCCCCTCTGCACATAACATACATCGACGTCCATCCTTTAAAAAAATGAGGTTTTGTCGGAAAGAAAATATGCAAACGTTAGGCGAGGTTTCCAATCCCTAACGGCCGTTGGGTCACTAATTGTTGTTTAACCCACTACAGTCGCATGAGAGAAAACGAAAGTCAATTTTATTCCAATTTCAAAGTGAAAGGAGAATCCACTATTACACCATTTTACAACACAAATCAGGTCAATTTTATTCCAATTTCAAAGTAAAAAGAGAATTCACCATTACACCATTTTACAACACAAATCAGGACTAAATACACAAATTTCAAATCCAAAATGCGTCCAGTTATCCAACCTCAAAAGCAAATTATTACTCTACATTTCCAGTTTTTCTATGAGGAAGAACCGTAGTAGAAGGTGAAGGAGAAGTCGACCTCAGAGAAGTCCACCTGAGTTCCATCCAGTATGGTCGTCCTGTTTACCCCCCTTATGACCCCTGCCAGCCCCTGTCTTGCTTGCCTCAGACGTTCGCATCTATCCTTATGCCTACTCCAATCAGCACGCTGGCACTCCTCACTGCAATATCTGGCATCCCTACATCCTCTACACCACTTCTGAGGGCCTGTGTCGCACCCACACCCCTCCTTGGAGCAATTTCGCATACCACGCATGGGAGCCCCATCCCTCACGATCGGGTCAGAGAGCAAGAAAAAGTTCATGTTGAGGGGTACTTCTGCCCCTACACACGCATCAGCCCTCACGCGCAGGGAAGACGTAACATTCGGGTAAAATGCGCGCCCGTAGGTGCACCCAAGCTGAGCCCCTTCCTCTTC
>RPFO01000888.1:0-28702 GCA_009746045.1 Mesostigma viride | reverse complement strand
CTACCCACGTCAATGCCCCTGCCCAGAGACTCGCGGCCTCATCCCACCCCCTGCACGAACAGTTCCCAAACAAAAGAAAAGGCAAACAAAAGGAACAAGAGTAGCAAGCTGCATTGCGAGCACATATGCCAGTTCTGGTGCACATGCCAGGCCGAAAGCAACTCATGATTGCCCCTGCCCCTGCCCCTGCCCCTACCCTGCCCCTGCCCCTGCCCCTGCCTGCCCCTGCCCTGCCCCTGCCCCTGCCCCTGCCCCTGCCCCTGCCCCTGCCCTGCCCCTGCCCCTGCCCTGCTCCTGCCCCTGCCATCACCATTCTAACCACCACACATTACGAAAAAGCAAGAAGAAATTAAATAATAATAATAAGAAGAAATTATAAGAAGAAGAAATAATAATAATAAACAAGCACAAAGTTGACTGCACATGCGACTGTACCAGTTAGGCACGTAGCAAATTTTAGCTGCAGCTTCAATTTCAACTTCATTGCAATTGCAAGTGTGACTGCATGTGTAATTGCACTACCAATGCCTAATGCCCACTGCATGTGCCCAGTGCGAATGCAATTCAAAAGCAACATGCAATCGAAATTACAGCTGAAGCCGGCTATTAACAAAGATATTTAAAGCAGTTGTTTAACTACAGAGACCCAATGAAAATGCAAATGCAATGAAAAAGCAACAGAAGTTGAAGCCACTGCCACTCTACCTGCCGACAGTAACACCACCGCCAGCACCCACTCATATCCCAACGACAAGGAAATAGAAGAATTGCCCAAAGCCAGACATACATTGGGACGCATAAGCAAACGGCAACGCAAGCGCACATGCAAATGTATACGCAAAGGCAAAGGCAAAGGCAAACGCAAACGCAAACGCAAACGCAAGCTTGTCATGTACCTACGCTTAACTGCAAACGCAAACTGTGCACGAAGCAAAAAGATTGGATGGCCAAGATCATGGCAAATACGAGGGCCGAAAACATCCAACTTCATCTAAATGTCCGAAATCCTCACGACGTTTCGATGCGCGCTTGAATGTCGAAGGCCTGCGCCGATTATCGATCATAAGTCGAATGTGTAATTGTCGGCTTATGAGAACTGCTTTGCGACAGTATCACGTCAGGCCGTTCCTGTGCAGCCATTTTCCCTGTGCAGCGGGTGGACAACGTTCACTTTCCGCATTATTCATGGCTATCGAAGTTAATTCTTACCGACCCCGGCTGCCATGGCCACTGGCCACGCATATCAAGTTCAGGTATTCCCGACCTGTAGCGCAGCAGATTTCTGTCGGAAGGCATCCTAAGCATCGTGATAAAAGAAATCCGAACAGTAGACATTCATGCTGCATCTAAGGACATTATGGCATTTGTATATACTGCAAGTACATGTATCGACATTGCCGTGATTGCTAACCCCGACTCACCATGAACAGGAACTTTCCCTCTGCCTCCATGAAATGTACTTCGTGAAATGTACTGTAATACATATGATGTACTACGATGATAATCATCCCAGCAAAGCCATAGCACACCTTCCGTTTCGACCGCCATGTCGGCCACTAGTCCGGATAGCTCAATGTGCACCTGACCTTGACACTAATCGCACAAACAGCCACAATTTTGCAAGCAAGAAGACATGGCTACCTCGGCATTTCATGAAAGGGCTGGTTTTTTTTAGTATGTTAAAATCCAGGGTTTATATTTTTAATAAACCCTTGAATCTTTATTTCTGCTTTATTTCTTGTTGTTTCGTCATAAACTGTTACGCTAGCTATGTGAGAAGGAACAAGGGATTAATGTGTGATTGTTCCCCATGCTTACCACACATGGATTGCCCCATTCAACACCACATACACTTGCCGTCCAGGTTTTACATCTCGGCTCGGGTAGCGTCAAATGTGGGCGAGCTGCAACTTCTGATTTGCTGCTCAAATAATGCTTGATTTGAGGACCAGTGCCGCACTTGGAGCCAGTTCTTATGTAATGCACTATTCATGACTCCAATATGGTATAAAAGCAATCATGTAACTGACACCATGGCACAGGTATGAGGCGTCTTGATGATCAACATGTGGAACAGTAACACTTCATTGACAGGCTGGCTTCAATTGCGTGCTTGCTATCATAATTGTTAACTAGTGCCATAGTAGCCTGATAGCAAGATCGCGGCTCCGCGGAAGGTGACCACCAATTGCATTCACCAGCATTAAATATGGTCATCTTGGCAGTTCGTGCACTGAGCTACGACATATGCACAAATTAGCAGTCGGTTGTTATTGCTAAATGTTAATGTTGCAAATGCCTCTGGACACCATGTGCATGTCATGTGGCCATGCATGACGCATGCCACATTATGACGCCACATGTGCCACCCATGCATCGAGCATAGCACACGCCATGCTCAAATTTTCCACGCATGCCAACCTTTCGCATATGCCCCACACGACAGCCATCCATGTGCACCGGATCAACAAGTTAACCATAGACATGATGTGCAATGTTTATGTAGTAACCCCAAGCGTCACGCACTGTCACCTGCATTTTTAATCCTATTTACTAATTTCGCAATGTGGAGTATCCCGCACTATCCAAGGCATCGCGGAGTACCCCGCCAATCCAAAACAACCGGAATCACTAACCACCAATCCCAGCGAGCGAGCGAAGCGAGCGAGCACCGTACTGCGCACCAATCCGCGAGCGAAGCGAGCACCGTACTATTCCAGCGGGCAGCAGGCAGCGTACTGCGCACCAATCCGCGAGCGAAGCGAGCACCGTACTATTCTAGCGGGCAGCGGGCAGCGGTCAGCGGGCAGCGGGCAGCGGGCTGCTGGCTGCTGGCAGCGGGCAGCGGGCAGCGCGCAGCGGGCAGCGGGCAGCGGGCAGCGGGCAGCGGGCAGCGGGCTGCGGGCAGCGGGCAGCGGGCAGCGGGCAGCGGGCAGCGCGCAGCGGGCAGCGGGCAGCGGGCAGCGCGCAGCGGGCAGCGGGCAGCGGGCAGCGGGCAGCGCGCAGCGGGCAGCGGGCAGCGGGCAGCGGGCTGCGCGCAGCGGGCAGCGGGCAGCGGGCAGCGGGCTGCGGGCAGCGGGCAGCGGGCTGCGGGCTGCGGGCTGCGGGCAGCGGGCAGCGGGGCGAAGTACTGCCAAAAAAAGGGACCCTGTTTTGGGCTGGGCGAAGCCAGCGGGTGCCACTAGTGCTATTGTAAGACAGACCACAATGGCCACCGAGCAGCCCACCCATGCCGTAATGTCATCCCGTCATGTCACGGCATGCCACACACCAAGCATAATACACGCCATGCAATTAAGCATCTCGACCACCCTACACTCCCGGCTGGCCCATGCCGCCCACGCCACCCGCGCCACACAAGGCAAGACAATGTATTCAGTCATCATCCATGCTGTCGTTCTCCTCGTCGCTGGGCTGGCTGGCCTCCTCCACATCCTCCTCGCCCAAGTCACTGTCCTCCAAATCTGCAGCATTGTAGGAGTGACGCGTGGCAGTTGCCGCCCGCCTCAACTGCTTCCTCCCTCCTCCGAGGGGTGCCGCACGACTTGTGCCAGCTGCCGGGTGCGCTGGCGGCTGCCCGCGCCTCCCACGAGTCTGCACGCCCCTACCGCACGCCTCGCGTAGAAGGCTCCGCATGTGCGGATGCATCCTCCTCGGCCACGTCAGGCTCAGCCCCTGCAGTCTGCCCAGCCGAGCCCTGCAGCTTCAGGTCCCCCGCTGCAAGAATGCCCTCCTCAAGCTGTGGGATAACGATCCCAGGGCACGACAAGTCCGTGCTTCTGCAGCAGACTGACCACGAATTAGCTGCGCTCCTCCTGCTTTTGCAAGCCAAGGTACTTTTCTCTGGCTGCACACCAGACTCGGAAATCCCGGACTGAGGTGCCGACTGGTCCCATGCAATCCTTTTGGCAGCATGTGCGAATAAGGCTCATGTCAGCGACGATGACGCTGTCCACCAGTTTCTCTGACCGCACCGTGGCGATGCTCTTTCTCCCTGCTTGCCTGCGTTCGCTACCAAGGCAGCCAGCTGCCCCCGGCTGGTTAGAATCCGTGCCGAGAGAGCCAACATTGGTGACGCACACGCTACCATCCCTGTCGACAAAGGCTGCTGTCCTGCCGCCGGGGGTGGCTGACCTCGAACAAGAAGACGCCATTTTCAACGAATGGTGCGCAGCTGTCAACTGAACGTGGACCTGTCCACATGACCGACTGATAGAGAAACTAGTAGTCAATGCACAACTCCTACAGAAGACTGAGCTAATTTCCACACATTTACATCAGTTCATCCTCGTAATGCATTACTACCTCGTAACACATTCACAAGCAGTTAGTCGACAGTGGCAAAATGCAGTTGCCGCGGAAGTACGCAGGTTGGCGTGGGACAAGCCAACCTGGCAGTGAAGTGTCATGCATAATACGCGGGGAAGCGCCTGAGTTAGGCGGGAAGTCGAGTTGGTCGGCGAGCTGACAGGTTGTTCACCGACTTGCAGGCACCAAATTACGAGATGGTCAATTGCCAACCGAGATGTCAAGTTGTCAAACGAGATGTGTGGGCGGTTCCGCTTACGGTCAAACGAGATGTCAAGTTGACAACCGAAGTGCCTCCTGAACTGTCAACTAAAAGTCTAAAGCCGCAATCGACAGTACTACAAGTTGACAGTTCAGAAGGTAGGCAATTGCGCAAAACCGACCTACCTTCTGAACTGTCAACTTGTAGTACTGTCGATTGCAGCTTTAGACTTTTAGTTGACAGTTCAGAAGGTAGGCAATTGCGCAAAACCGACCTACCTTCTGAACTGTCAACTTGTAGTACTGTCGATTGCGGCTTTAGACTTTTAGTTGACAGTTCAGAAGGTAGGCAATTGCGCAAAACCGGCCTACCTTCTGAACTGTCAACTAAAAGTCTAAATCGATTGCGGCTTTAGACTTTTAGTTGACAGTTCAGAAGGTAGGCAATTGCGCAAAACCGGCCTACCTTCTGAACTGTCAACTTGTAGTACTGTCGATTGCGGCTTTAGACTTTTAGTTGACAGTTCAGGAGGCACTTCGGTTGTCAACTTGACATCTCGTTTGACAACTTGACATCTCGGTTGGCAATTGAAACAGGTTTGCTCAACGGAGGCTGTGAGCGCGGGAGTTCCAACTTTAATTGTGCCCGCAAGTCGCAAAGCGCATTGATCAACCGGCTCTGACTATGATCAGTAACAATTACGTGAGGTTTCTCCCATGCCTACTGCCGACGATGCATTGGACGATGCTAACTGTGAGGCTGGTATCGCGGAGTGCCATGTAGCCTCCGCAAATGGCAATGACCCTAAGTTTCTCAAGGGCGCTACCTGCGAATGCTCCGGAAAGTGCGGGAGAAAGGCGCATGCTGCATGCACGTTTTTGCTGTCACCGAACCCTACCGGTACTAACAGCAGTGGACAGACTGTTTGGAAATGTGTGCAGTGCACGGTGCCCGATGCTCAGTTACCAGGAGATGCCCCAGACGATGCGGCCATGGCTGCCTTTGCTAACAGGTTTAGGCTGCGTCCCAACGACCCCACCTCACTGGCACGGCAGCTAGAGGTGGATTTCGGAGCAGGGTCCTCACCAGGAATCACGCATCCGGGAACGGCTGCGACATCTGGGGTCACACAGGAAACGCCGCAGAGCCACTTGCCGGAAGTCTCAGGGCTGGCGAACGGCGATGTGCAGCCGTCCGGTGAAGTGCCGCAAACGACGCTGAGCAACGCGACGGCGGAAGGAGTTCCTATCACTGTAGGAGTTCCTGTTGACACTCCTTTGGTTTCTCAGAGTGAGACCGGCACCTCGCCGGTCGAGTTTGCTCCTGGCGGCTCGTTATACCAGGTGTGTTTGAAGGAAAACTGTTTCTGTGACATGTATTTGGATTGGCTTGCTTGACAATGCTATAGACTGTGTGTACAGTAGTGCTCTACACTGTGTGTATATAAAACCCTGCACGGCTTGGCACTATAAAATATAAAATTTCACTCGTGGGGGGTTGCAAAGCGGTAGGGCTGCGGGCTCAACGCTATGCCTGAGTTTGCACGCCCCCGCGAGGGAATCTGTTTCTCTTGGACGTAGGAAGGCACTCGGATTGAACTTAGCTTCAGCCACCTAGACTATGGCTTGCTTGTTGATTGTGATTCAATGGGAATGGTAGCTGACTAGTGCTTGCGTTTTTATGTAAATTGCATTGCTTGTCTTCCCATATACCGCGACTTTTGCAGGGAACGGTCTCCTGGACAAATGCTGCTGGACAATTTTGTCAAGTCAGTGTGGGTGACGTGGTCGCCCCACACAGCTACGTGTCAGACCAAGCGTGCTGCGTGGTTATTGTGCACCCAAATGCCGGTTTCGTGCTGGCACCTACAAACTGCAGGGTCGGGCCAGACAATCGATCATGCAGTCGGGTGCGTCAGCATTGTGACGAGAATACGTTGCGACTTTGGCATGAATTCTATTACCTGCGCTGCATGCACCGCCACTGATGAGCCTCCATGCACACCAGTCGTGAGGCGCGGGAGCAAATCAGTCATGAAGGTTACCGGTGGGCTCCAAGTCTTGTCGGTCCAGCAGTGCCACAACGCACTGCACAATCTCACCGCAACAGCGGCTTTGGCCCATGCGCGGTGAGCTCCATTACCCCTGGCCAACCAACTCCAGCGATCACGGCCATGCCGGCCACAGAAACAGAGAGCCAGCGAAACAAGGTCATCGAACCGAGTGCGCCCACGGCAGAGCCTACGGCAGCGACCCGGACCAGGGCTGGAGCCGCGCCCAAGGCAGCGGCAACCACGGCAGCGGGATCCAAGGGAGCCGGGTCCAAAGCTGCACCCGCGCCCAAGGCAGCGGCAAGCACGGCAACAAGACAAAAGAGGAAGGT
This sequence comes from Mesostigma viride, assembly GCA_009746045.1. Lineage (NCBI taxonomy): Eukaryota > Viridiplantae > Streptophyta > Mesostigmatophyceae > Mesostigmatales > Mesostigmataceae > Mesostigma > Mesostigma viride. Next base: position 21,810 of record RPFO01000888.1, on the reverse strand, counting down.
GGCACCTTCTGCTGGCAAGGAAAACATTCGACCAACATCCAATGGCCAAGCTAAGGGCGTATCCAGGGCAGCTAAAGGCAGGGTTGCTGTGGTGTCTGTGGATGACGATGAGGATTGGATTGACCAGTCATGGTGCGGACATGATGATTACAGACACCGACGATGAAACCATGCTTGCACACCAAGAAGCACAGCCACTGGCGACCAGGCAAAGCGTGCAGCGCGCATCTGACAACAAGCTGCAGCAGTACACTAAGGAGCTGGAAAATGCAGCTGGAGAGCGGCGCAAGATGGAGGAAGAGCGGCGCAAGATGGAGGAAGAGCGGCGCAAGTTGGAGCAAGAGCGGCGCAAGTTGGAGGAAGAGGTGGCGCAGCTACGTAAGCGCGGGGAGGAGTCGCAGCAGCCGCAGTCGCTGCCGTCGCAGCAGCCGCAGTCGCTGCCGTCGCAGCAGCCGCAGTCGCTGCCGTCGCAGCAGCCGCAGTCGCTGCCGTCACTGCCGTGGCCACTGCTGCAACGGCAGCAGCCTCTGCCGCCATCACCATCACCACAGCCATCGCAAACAAGTCAGCCGATCCTGCAGCAGCTGTTGGACATGTTGGAGCCGCAGCCGCACTTGCAGCCGGTGCCACCCCCGCCGCCACCGCCTCCGCCACAGCAGCCACAACCGCAGCTGCAGCCGCAAACGAGGTTGCAGTTTTTGCAACAGATGTGGCATCTAGTGGAGCAGCAGCCGCGGGAGCAGCAGCAGCAGTTCTTGCACCAGATGTTGCAGCCTGTTCAGCCGCAGTTGCAGCGAAACTATGGGTTGCTGGGCATCGGCATGGGCGATACATCAGCAGTCAGAAGCATGAGCGACCGCGGTGTTCTCAACCATTCAGGCATGGCAGCTGACCATGGTGTACAGCTAGCCATGCACGGGCTGGCAGACACGATGGATCGCTTTGCATGCCTCCTAGTACCTAACAGCCGTACTGAGTCCCATGGCGCTCTGCCACTGTCGGCGTACCATGGCAATGCCAGCGCGGGGCGCGGGTTGCCGTACCAGTTCAACGGCAGCATCTATGGGCAACCTAGCGGGTGTCACATGCAATAGTAGGTGCTGCCATCCTTTTGTTAGAGGCTGACCAGTGACCAAGGTACAGTGACCTATCGGTGGAGACAACTTTCTTGCCAATGTGGCTGGCTTTTAGTGGCTACCTTGGACATAGCAGGATGACAAGGTATTGGGCTTGCGAAAAATGTGATGGCCAAGAGAGTCAGCATGTAAGCTGGCTGCCATTTCGTCTTGACAGTGCCCAGCTGCACTTGACATCATAAAGGTTCTTGTGCTGGGTCCCTCATGCAATATACTTGGACTGCAGCTCCTTGATCAGTAGTTGTTGTGACTTCAAACTGCATTGGCATGGTCATAACACAGGCAAGTAGGCACAAGAAGCACACACACATCATTGATGAAAATCACGCGCATTGTAATATGGCATGGGATGTGCCAGGGCACTTAACTGGTGCATGGGGCATGGAGCATGTAGCAATCAGGCCATATATATGGCCGGGCATGGGGGGCTTGGTTTTGGGCACATGGGGCATGGGGCATGGGGCATGGGGTATGGGGGAATGGGAGCAACGATGTTTGACAGTTGGCTTGCGGTTCGTGGCATGTGTGGCATGGAGCATCGAACATGCTGTAGAAGGGCATGGGGCATGGGGCATGATGGGGCATGAGCCATGGGGCATGGGGCATATTAGAGCATCACTAGGGCACAGTTCCAGGGCATGTGGCAGGTGGTTTAGGTGGCCAAAAGCATGGGAAATGTCGCATCTTGATAAATTTTTAATAAACGGTTCAGATTTTAACATACTAAAAAAAACCAGCCCAAATGTACTTCGTGAAATGCATTTCGTGAAATGTACTAAGGAACGTGATTGGCCGGCGTTCGCTCGCCAAATCTCGCAAAATGTACTAAGGCACGTGATTGGTCCCGCAAAATGTACTAAGGAACGTGATTGGCCGGCGAAGATTCTGTTTGCTGCAATTAAAATTCCCTACAGAATCTTCGCCGGCCAATCACGTTCCTTAGTACATTTTGCGGGACCAATCACGTGCCTTAGTACATTTTGCGAGATTTGGCGAGCGAACGCCGGCCAATCACGTTCCTTAGTACATTTCACGAAATGCATTTCACGAAGTACATTTCATGAAATGCCGAGGTAGCCATGTCTTCTTGCTTGCAAAATTGTGGCTGTTTGTGCGATTAGTGTCAAGGTCAGGTGCACATTGAGCTATCCGGACTAGTGGCCGACATGGCGGTCGAAACGGAAGGTGTGCTATGGCTTTGCTGGGACATAATCGTGGCTATCTGCTTCCTGGCTTTCGCTATCATGGTGATGGACACCATGGGAAGCGCAAGTTCGCAGCCATAGTGCTAAGCGGCAGCACCCATGCCGGCAGCCTAGTGACCGACGAGACGTTCGACTGTAAGTGCGGCCACGAGTGCATGAAGCCCATTAGAATATCACATCTCCAGGCATTGCGAAGCGCCTGGTTTTCGCCCGGGCGGAAGCAAGAGGACAGGAAGGCGGCGATAAAGCAGCAGCTGCACCAGGGGGGGTACGACGCCATAACCACGATGTCGTCATCTACTCGTCACAAGTTCGTTCATGGCGCTGGTTTTCGGTTCGTTCTCGACGGGGGAGTCAAGGATATGAACATAGGGTTTGTGACCCCTTTTCACTTTCGCGTTTCACTTTCGAGGCGGCCTTCAGGCACTGCCTGAAAATTAGCAACCACGTTTGGAACTCTTCGGACCACCTGTGAAACTAATCACATTTGATGATGTGCTGGCGGGCCTGGGCATCGCATTTGAGCATTACTTCGAGCAGGGCTCAACAAGCTCGATTCGCCAACTCAACCCGAAGAAGCCCTAAGCTGCGGTAAGACATATATTTGTGTGGATGGCTCTTGATATCATGCTGAATTTCTAGTCTTCTCTAGGTGGACAGTTCATGTGCAGCCATACAGGTCATCCATGTGTGTTTTAACCATGTTGCATGTGCCACAGATATTATGAGCAGTATTTACTAAGTGTGCTGGAGTCGTTGTTGCATGCTTGTTGTATTTCACAGTTCACGCCTGCATGAACGCATCGTTGATACTAATGATTATTCATATTGCATGACTGTTCTATTGGGGACGCCGCGCTTGATGTCACAACGTGGCCGAAAGGGCGCATCCACCGCTGACGGCCGGTGGGTGATATCGATGGACGCATTTCCGAAGAAGCCAGCCGCGGGCCACACCCATGGCGCGGGCGGGGGCGCGGGCGGGGCGGGGGCGGGGAGAAGGCGCGGGTGCGGGCGCGGGCGCCACCCAAGACGCGGGCGCGGGCGCGGGCCCAGGCGGGGGCGGGGGCGGGGGCGCAGGCGCCGGCGCGGGTGCGGGCGCGGGCGCCACCCAAGGCGCGCGCGGGCGCGGGCGGGGTGGGGGCGCAGGCGCCGGCGCGGGTGCGGGCGCGGGCGCCACCGCCGACTTGGATGATGAGCCAGCAACCGAAGCCGAGAGGGAGAGGCACCGCTCTTCGAAGGTGTTCGATCTCGAAGTGTTTTGGGGCCCGGATATGACCGTGTATGTCCGCTGGCGCCTAGCCGCATCGGAGACGTTGGTAAATGCACCGGTGAACAAGTGGCAGCCCACAGGGCCTAATGGCGAGGCTTGTGACGGGGTCACGCCCATTGGGTACACCCCGCAGGGAGATCCTGTCTATGGGTGCCTCCTCATAGAGCGTGGCAAGGGCCCCAAAGGAAGTCCTGGTCTAGTGCCGCTTTTTGAATGGGACGAGGGCGGTGCCAGGAGATGTACCTGCGCTAGCCTTCACAGCCTTTTTCCTGACATCGTCGCCGCTGAGAAGCAGCAGTTGCTGGACGGATGGATTGAGCAGGTGCCAAAGTCCGTGGAGGATGTGCGTGCCAACAACCAGAATCTGTTCGACATCATGGAGCAAAAGCTCAAAGAGAAGCGTGAACTGCAAGCGAACAAGGCGGTACCCTTACCGCTGCGATCTGCAGGCGACCAGTCGGTTGCGCGGGCAACACGAGCACTGAGGCTGCCCATAAAACAAGTAATCTCACACGTCGCTTGCCCTGCCCGCGAGATTCAAGCGCAGATCAACCGCGCATGTGCGCCCGCTGCGCGAGGGAGCACATCAACGGCAACGCCCGCTTTGCGCACACTGATTTCCGGCAGGCACACCTTCAAGGTGAATGGAAGCCTCATACGACGCAGCGACCTACTCGTTGTTAAGCGGCCAGCCGTCACCTGCGGGCAGGGAATGCCGTGGGCACCACACATGCTGGTGAAGGTCCTTGATCTGGAAGGCGATCGCACGGAGCGTGACAGCATTGTCGCCTCTCCTTACTACGCACCGTCGTGGACGGGCCAGTTTTCTAGAGTGACATTAGGTGGCGGCAGCGCAGGGATGACGGTCCCCATTTCTGATGTACACCTGCAGCACTGGACAGTAGGCGGTACGGCAGAGGTGCACCAGCCTGAGCTGATCAGTACCGGCAAACTGTCAGCTGCCACGGTGGCGGCGTTGAAAGAGCACCCGCAGATTGACTTTGAGCATTACAAGACTGCCACCGCCGCCAGGGCAGCAGCAAAGGATGACTGCAATGCCTACTTTGCCGAGCATGGAGCACGTGCGCTTATCGGGATGCGCCTGTGTGCCCTGTTTCCGGGGATAGCGAGGAAGAGGGAGCGCTTCCATGGCTGGGTCACTAAGGTTCAGGAAAGGGGAGGTCACCTGCTCATCAAGGCGATGTGGGCTGATGGGCAGTATGAGGACTATCATGCCCTGGCGGAGGTGACGCAGTTCGTGTGCGGCTGCCCACACCCAGTCGAGGCATTTGGCCGCGCTCGCTTCTTTCCACAGGAGCTAGGCTGGCACCGTGAACGCAGGTGATGGCACCCACATAGACGATGCCGTCCCTGCTGTGCACAGTGACAGTGAAGGCGGGGAGGAGGAGGAAGAGGGAGAGAAAGAGGGGGAGAAAGAGGGGGAGGAGGAGGGGGAGGAGGAGGGAGAGGGGAGGGAGAATGGGAGGGGGAGGGGGAGGAGGAAGAGGGAGAGGGAGAGGGAGAGGAGGATGCGGAATGGGAGCCGGGGATGACTGGTAGATGAGACGGTGCCATCTACCGGCGCATGGAATGAAGTGGTAGACAAGTTTACTCATGGTTGTCGGCAAGTAGAGCATGCACGCCTGGCCTAGCTGAATTTAAATCAACGAGTTGAGTTTGGAGAGGCTGCATTTTGCTTGGATGAAGAATGTGTTAGCATGGCCAAACTTTTATGGCTTGTAGCCAAATCCTCTTGGGGTATGTGCACAGTGTACTAGCGGTGTTGTGCAATTGCGAGGATTCCTGTCTTGTAGCGATGTGGCCTCTCACCCTGCAGCCTGGTAGATGTGATGGCATGCAGCCACCCATCATTGGTCATCCGATCTGGTGTGATTTGCATTTGCACACCTTGTATTAAGGCCATGATATGATGATGTCTTGTTATTTTTGATGTGTATATGCGAAAAGAGGCATAATATGCTTGTATATAGTGCTAGCAAATGTCACTACCTTTACCTATGCCTGACCTTACAAGTTGAGGATGGTCTAATGTAGTGGCAAACAGGTTATTTACAACAATTCACAGTTTTCTGACATAGTTTGAGGGATACTTACCAAAATGCTTGAAAAAGGCAAAAATTGCACCATTTATGCTAGCAAACGTCACTATTTTGAGATCAAAGTTACTGGGCCCAAACTTGGCCCATGGTCTAATCTAGTGGGTGTTAGGTTGCTTCCAACATTTCATAGCTTTCTGACATAGTTTGATATTGTTTAGTAGCTTACACTGAGCAAAATGCTTGAAAATGGCAAAAAATGCACCATTTATGCTAGCAAACGTCACTATTTTGACGTCAGACTGAGCCCAAACTTAGCCCATGGTCTAATCTAGTGGTGTTTAGGTTGCTTCCAATATTTCATAGCTTTATGACGTAGTTTGATATTGTTTAGTAGCTTACACTGAGCAAAATGCTTGAAAATGGCAAAAAATGCAGTATTTATGCTAGCAAACGTCACTATTTTGAGTTCAGATTGACCCCAAACTTTGTGCATGGTCTATTCTAGTGGTAATTAGGTTGCTTGCAAATATCCATGATGGTTTGACGTGATTTAGTACTGTTTCCTATTTATTACTATTTAATTTAACAAAAAATGACAAAAATGTACCTTTATTGCTAGCAAATGTCACCAAGATGACGTCCGATCGATACCAAACTTTGTACGAGGTCTATTTTGGTTGCAAACATCATGCATGACAATTTTCAGCATAAAAAGACAAACTTCGGTACGAAGTACATTTTGCGTGCTGGAGTACATTCTTAATGGCTGGTAGGGTTGGCGCTTGTCGTTGCGTGACAGAAATCTCAGAATGTTCCTGGAATGCAATAAAAAACGCACATGCGCAAGAAACATGAACGGATGGTTGGTGTCAGCTGTCTCATCTGCCACCGCACCCTAGAAAACCAATTCATGAACAAGAAAGCGCTCGATATAGATCAAGAAAACAAAAACAAACCTGCGCAGCCGTGGCGCCTAGATGACGATGTTAAGTGGACGACGACGAGGAGGCCGGCACCTTGTCTCCCTGTGAGCAGAAAAAAAAAGGCAAGTTTGAACACTCAAGATTTGTCATAGCCTTTCACAGCCTCGATCAATAGAAATGTTGCACATCAAAATCAATGTGTTGCCTAGAACATCCTTGAATGGGTTTCAAGAACAGCAAGGCGGCCTCCCCCGCCCGCAAACTCATAATACCAGTGTTTACAACCCCCTCATGAGGGGGTTGTAAAATTGCAATCAGTCATTAAAAAAAAAAAAAAATCCCAGTTTCACACACTGCCCACTCATAAATAATCCCAGTTTCCCACAGCCCCCACTCAGCCCACTCTGACATAAACCACCCCAGTTTAGACACCCCCTCTCATGAATAAGCCCAGTTTCCCACAGTCACCTGGGAGACCGCGCAACCTGGGGTCAGTCAGGTCAGTCACAGCCGGTGCGGCGCTAGATTACAATACCGGTCCGATGTAGTGTAGTGGGGTGGGTGGGGTGGGGTGGGGGGGGGGAAGGGGGGGGGGTTCCCCCTCCTTTGGTGGGTGTCAAGGGGGACATTGGTAGGGGTTGATGATTTAGTGTTGTGGAACGCAGTTGTAAATGTGGGTAGCTCGTGCGTAGGTCACAGGTTCTTGTGAGGGGTGGGGATGCTTGGGTTGCCGTGGTGGCTTGCCTATGGTACGTAGGTGCCTGAATACAGTGGTGGGCAGGTGCACTTCGTGCACCCAGAGCAGGTGGCAGTTTACATTCCCCCCCGCAAGAAGTAGCCAAGAGTGTATTAAAGGCCATATGCCCCTTCTCAGGGCTAAGTGCTACATATACTCCCAACGGAGTTATGTTCCTAATTAATTAATTAATTAATGGTACGTAGGCGGGCTTGGCGATGGTCTATGCAGCAGGGTCAGTTATGGTTGAGTGGACAAGGGGTTGGTTGCCCCGGAGGCCGGGGTGGGCGGGGTTGGTTATGGTTCACGTGGATGGTGGGGTGGAGTCATCGTATATTAGGGCAGCGGGGGGTGGGGTCACTGGGCGGGGTGCAGTGGTGTAGGGGAACCTCGTTGTGGGGCGGTAGGGTGGTTTAGTGGATGGTTTGCGATGTTGGTGTGGAATGTGGTGGAGGTAATACGGAAGGGTGGTAGTCACATAGGTTGGCTAGGGGGACTCAAGGTGGATGGTCGGGTGGGTCAGCGTATGGTTTGGGAAGGAGGGCAGTGTATGGTTTGGGGAGGAGGGCGGTGTTACGGTGTTGTGGGGGACCTCAGGGTGGGGGCGAGAGTGGTCCGTAGTCAGGGGGGGATGGATAGCGGCATGTGGATGTCCGTAATGTATCTTTGTGGGTGGGGTGGGTATGGAACAGGCAGGGGAGTGGGGCGAGTGGGGGTTAGCAGGGTGGAGGGTGCTGGCATTGTGGCGGGATGGTTGGAGGCACATGGACACACATAATGGCAAGAGTAACTGCATGCATAGCAACATGGGACCAGCTGTTCCGAGAACATCTGCAACCCTCACCATGCAACAACCAACAGCAACCGGCAACTGCCAACAGTGACAACGTTCGCAAGATGTGACGCCAAGGCCATTGGAGATCCTGATGTAATTTCGGGGGGTTCCTAGTCCTGCCGTGTACTTAACTTAATTCAGGGCCGCACACTTCGTGTGGTGCAGTGGTGCAGCGAGGGCTCATGGCCGGTATGGTGGTAGCCGGTAGGTGAAGACCTTGCTGCGAATCGAGGGCGTGATATTGCATGGGAAAATGATGCCGAGAGTCTCAGGGCGTCTCGCGTGGTGACAGCTGCAGCGTGTGGGCCGAGGAGCTCGAGATGCAGGTCTCGTCGGTACATGTGGGCCACTGGTGAGGGCGCCAATGTGATGGAGGCCTTTCCATCGTGCCAGTTGGACATCACTCAACAGCCAAAGGGGCGGCTGCATTGGCGGTGGGGCTAGAATTCTGGTAACTGCACAGAATTGACCCAAGAAAGCTCGAATCGCGGGCATGGGCAGGCGAGGTAAAAGAGGGAAACATTGCGCCAGCGGTTGAGGAAAGAAGGCCTGTTTACAGTGCTGGGCCTCAGAAGGAGTCGAGGCGTCGGCTCAGTTGGCAGGGCGACGATAAGTCTGTCAAAGCTGCGCATGGGTGGCGCAATGAGAGCTCATTAGGAAGGTCTCGCGCAGGAGGTTTCGATAGGCTAAAATTTTTCTCAGTCCTCGAAGATTAGGCGGGTGAAAATCGTAAATCCGCCATAGCCGCCATTTAAAAAATTTTCCCGCTTTCCATGGGATATACTGCCTAGCCTTACAGTAGCCAAATGGATTTGCGTGCGCCTCAGTCCATGCACCTAGTCGTTCGCCATCGGTTTCGGCGCAATATTTGAATTTTGCGCAAGGATCCTGACGGGTTGATTCCAGACTTGCGCTTGTTGCGAAAGATTATTGATTTATTTTGTCCATTCATTCCAGACCCAAGCTAGGGGCCGCCGTCGACTGTAGTCTGAACGGTACGGCTAACAGTTACGATGCCAGGCCAGCAGCAAGCGGTCAAAACCAAGCGATACTAGAGAGTCATGTCAGTCGGTCTTTTTACTGGTTTCGTCAGTCAGTTATTCCTCATGTATGGAAAACTACTTCTACTTCGGAAGATATTTAGTAGCGGCGAATCGAAAGTGGACGTGGGCAGGGGGGGGGCGGGAAGTACGACTGATGCAATATACCGTACGTTAGTTATCGTCACAAAGCGAGTGACTGACGATAGTAAAGGGCCTCTAATGACGACAGTGATGACGATAGTATTTGGCACTGATGAGTGATGACAGGAAGAGCGATGACCCCAAGTTACCAGACTTTGCGACGTTGATGAGACTTAGCGAATTGCGAGCCCTCATTCCAGTGGTTGCGCGGGTGTTACCGTTGAAGTTGAAGTTAAGAAAAAAAAAAAACTTGACTTGAACATCTATCCACGCTGCACAGGTGGGAAAGGTGGAAGGGAGCTGCGATCGGCTCGCAGCCAAGGCGGGATTATGTGCCTTTTGATTTCCAGCAATGTCGCTTCTGTATGAACGCACGTGGTGGTTGGAATAGGAGCATAGGCTCACTGATGACCGTCGTGATTTATGTAGCCATTAGGGCGTCGTCTTAAATGAATTCAGGAGCGAGCTCGGACAAGGCTACAAGCAGCCATCGGGGGAGAAACATAGGCATGGTCTGGAATAAAGCTTTAATCGATCTGTTCGCTCAGTGGTAGGCACAGCACATTCGGACATCCAGAAGCTGCCCACTCTTTACCAGTTGAGGTGAGCAAGGAATTCCTCGCCTGAAATTCTAATAAGTTTGCATCGACTTTAACATGCATGCCGTACGCACGTGGCATTCTCACGTATCGCCCTAGGGCCAAGGCTGCTATGGGCCGCTCGGTTTCATGCCAAGTTAGCCGTGCTTGCCATGAATGCTGCAGCAGTTTCACTATCTCATTCGTACAAGGTCAATAGACTATGCAAACGACATCCGATTTAGTTTTCATGAAGGGCATAACCTTGTTCAGATTGAGAGCATGGCATGGGCTGCTCTTGCGCCACTTTCCTTGTCTTAACCTACTGATTCTCTGTTTATGCTTTCGGTCGTTATACATTCGTATGTGTGCATCTGTGTTGCCATTGTGGTGTCAATTTTGCGCGTGTACTTGTGATGCCTGATACCGTTGGACTTGCACGCGGCCCCATCGCATGTGGCAGCGACAAGCTCTTGGTCGCCTGTCCAGCGCGGCGAATTCTTGATGGTGAGCAACGGTGATCATTCTTTATGTAGTGCTCATTCCTCAAATTATCAACGTGTTGTGCGTGTCAGCCACCATTGGCCTTGTTCTTCCAGCTTCCGTGCATGATTTTTTTGTAGCCCGCTGGTGATGCTCTGAGCTACAAATAGTTTGCATTATTTGTCCCAATTCCTTCGCTGTCGGTAGAATCTTTTTGCAATCCAGTAGCCTTGGTTGACATTCGTGGCATTGCTGGACTATATCTCGCTTCCTTGCATGGGTAGCATCTTTGCATATTTATCCTTTTTGCTCAGATCACAGCTTTTTGTCATTCCCTCCCCCCCGCTCCCCACCCTGAACGACTCCTGCTAGTGTCAACTGCAGACGTAGAGCCTTCAGCCTCGTTAGAGTTCATCCTACCTGTAACGGGGCATATTGTTGGTTGATTGGCCTTGCATTTTCTTGGCACTATTCAGGCGTTTCTTTCTTATTGCCGTATTAACCATACAGAGATTGCAATGAAGTAGATTGTGAGGCCTCTTGGCATGTTAGGGAACCTTTGCGACTCCAGGATTTCTGGGTGTGCAGTTCCCTACAACTTGTGAGGCATGTAGATACAATTTAGGTGAACATCTATGGCCAATTTTTTTTCTCGAGCACCCCTGTCTCTCTCTTGGCCCAGTATCTCACCTTTCTTTGTCCTAAAATTAGGCCGGTACTCATAGATAGCCACGCAACTGCTGCGATCTCCCCCGCATCCTTACATACAAGTGAACTGAAGTCATGCAAAGTTGTTGGCACGTCCAGCGCGTAGCGTTCATCTCACTAACAAATTTTTGTGTGTACCGATGCGTGCTTTGCCGGATGATGTATTTTTGTCTTGCATGCAGGCAATATACCTAACACAGTCGGGCCGGGCACATCCGTCAGTCCAACACGGCGAGAGGCCACATGCGGATGCAGATTTTGTAGGCTCTGAGCCTTCAATGGTCACATTGCCGTAGCACTTGACAGTGTCCTGTGATTGTTTCTAGAGAGTCATCCAGTTACTTCAGCAATGGTGGCTGGGACAGCCCTCGTGATGGTTTCGGTGATGATGAGGATGATGACTTTGATGACGAGGACTGTTGAGCCTCGTTGTACTTCTCGGTCAACAGATTTTATATTGCATTTGTGAGATGATTGTGGGTGTCCATTTTGCACACCACCCACAGCCATGCTTGAGTGCACCGTTCCTTGTGTGTGTATCAATACAGTTTGTGTTCGTATTTGATCAGTTGTGCCATTTCATCGGGTTGTTGCATGCCATCTGAATATGTTCACTCCCCGTTGCCATTTTATCATACTAGTGTTGTGAGCTCAGAGCAATGGATGCATGATGCAGTGTTGTGATTCAGTGTAGATATTGACGATTTTACCTTTGATCAGCATGATGGATGCTTGGCCAGCGATGGGTCGGAGGTTGACACTTGATGACCGTGATGATCATTGCCCTGAATGTTCAATATTGGTGTTTTTCTTAACATCCCAGTCGATATTTTTGCAATAAACCATGTCTCCCACGGCTCATGACATTGTGGTGCATTTTATCATGCACCTGAGAGTGTTTCCAGCATGTTTTGTCAGTTCCTTTCAGTACGCTTGCCCCGTACCGCTGCACACGTGTGTTGTCTCTCCTGGCATTGCCACCTTGTCGTGTCCCACCTTGGCCTTTTCCTTCTCCGTCTCTGCTGCGGCACGCACTTCCTTGCTGCGGATGTGCATTATGCGTGCTTTGTGATATATCACTTCCCCTGAGTGGTTGTGATTTATCACCTTGTCACATTTTGTTTTTCTGTGGGTTTGTGACATTTTGTGACACTTTGACATTTTGTGATAGTGACGTTATCACAAAATATGCTGGTTTTATCACGTTTGTCACGTTTTGTCACAATCATGACATGTCTCGATCACAATTTGTCACAGTTTTATCACATTTTGTCACATTTCGTCACGTTTTATCATTTTTTTATCACAAAATGTCACAAAAGTGACATTTTGTGATAAAAAAATATCACAAAATGTCACAGACCCCTTCCCGGTGTAGAACTGATGCAGAACAGCACGGGGTGCTACCACTCGCAGGTCATCCCCATGCAATTGTACAAACAAGGGACCTGAGGGAGTCTGTGCCACAAAAACGAAGGGTCGTACGGGGATACCTCGAATGTCATCAGCTCAAACAGAGCACGCATCAAAGTGATACGCCACACAATCGAGGCACTCTGCAGTCCCTCTATGGCCTTCAACAAGCCCATGAATTCTGCCCTCACTTCCTCCATCCAAAACGAGGGTGTCTGGACCACCAGGGGTGACGTGCCTTCCCACACCTCACGCGCCACCTCCTCGCTAGAGTTAGGGAAAGCACGCTTGACATCAATAGACGCACACCCATAGTCTTTGCCCTCATCCAGGAAACCGAGATACAGCATGGTGATAATCCTGAAGCTATCCCACGCCAGGCCTGGGGTGTACAGCTCTTCCTTGGCCAGCTCACTGGTTCCCGAAAACTCCTGCGACACCGGCCTCACATAGCATACCTCCACCCCAGCCTTTACCTTGTGAGACAACACCATCTTGAGAGGAAGTACCTTGGCCCCCTTGGGCACACTGTCCATTGGTTCATACACACCATACCCCTGCCACTCCTCCAGCGCCCTGTGAAACGCGCACCACCAGCTGGAGAAACCACTCTGCGTCGACATCTCTAGTAACAGCCTCTCATAGCCAATCGGAGAATGTGCAGCGATGTCCCGCTTGGCAATACCGATGCTGGATGGATGCAACAACGCAGGCATGACCAGCCAGGTCTACCGCTGGCGGGAGATCCTTTCCCCACGCCACACCCTCTGTCCCTGTCAGTGCTGCTAGCCTAGCCACGGTGCTTGAGACGAGACTGAGAGGTTGCACTGCCTTGTACGATTCCAACTCTATCGACCCATGGCCCTCCCTGGTCAAACTAGAGCTCTGGATCACAACATCAGGGTGATTAAGAAATGGCAGCCCCAGAATCGCCGGCCCATCATAGCCCTCAAGCACGCAGAAAGGAGTGTCACGCCCAAGAATGGTCAGCATCACCTCGCCCACTACCGGCATGCGCACCACCCCAGAAAAGTCCTCCACAAAAGTTCCACTTGGACGGTTGTAGCGGGAAGTGCCTACTAGCTACCCCTTCACCTAGCAAGCACACCACCGCATTAGTATCCACCTCCAACCGACACCCAGCCAGCCCGTCCTGCTGAAAATCCACTAGCTTGGACACCGAGGCTACCTCATTACCAGCCTCCATTGCGACGTCGCCGCCGCCCTCGGAGCCATCACCACCGTTCAGTGACTCGCGCCGGGTGCTAGCCGACCCATCAGCGCCATCGGCTTGTAGCCCCGCACCTGCGGTCGATGCGCCAGCATCGCCGGCCTGTGCCTCTCCACCTGCGGCTGGCCCTGCATTGGCCTCGCTGGACTGTGGTGGCCCTCCTACGGCTCCCTCGCCGGCCTGAGGCGCCCCACCTACAGCCGACGGCCTGCCCGCCCCGCCGGCCCGTGGTAACATGCCCCCCGGCTGCTCGCGTTCCGCGATTGCCCGCCGGGCTTCCTGCAGCCGCTCAATGACACGGGCAAACATTGTCGCGCGCTGCACCTCCTGACCATCAGCGGAAGGGGCAACCCCCAGCCCGCCTGGTCCCACACTGGCTGGACCGCCATTGGACAGTGGCAACCCACCATCCGACGGAAGAGAGGGCGCAGGCTGATCAGGCCCCGTCTCCTCTCTCACCCCGGACACCCCCCTTGCGGCCGTCCCTGGGTCCCCCGCCTCACCTCCAGCCTGCGCGCTGGAGCCCATCGCACCTTCCTCATGGGGCAGGTCTGCTGGCGCACCTAGCCCCTCGTAGTACGGCCGCAAGTGTTTCCACGCCAGTAGTCGGTCGAAGCGGCGGTCCTCACGCCCAACCTTCGCCAACATGTGGTCACCGTCCACTGACTTGACCACAACAGGGCCCTCCCACAAACCCTGTTCCAAAGCACTTCCCTCCCGGTACGCCCACACCCTTGCTCCCTCGTTAGGCACGTACACATCACCCCTGCGCAGGTCCATGTCCACCAGCCTGAGGTACCGGTCACACAGCCAATCACGGTACGCTTCTACCGCCTCCAGCGGGAGCAGGCCCATCTCCAACCCATGGGGCGTGACGGCTACCTCCTCACCATCCACATGTACCCTGACCATCACCCTGTGATTCATGTGCTCCTCTATCTGCCTGCACAACAGAGCCTGATCGCGGTACGACAGCGAGCGCATCCTGGCCATAGCACTCATCACAAACTTGGAGGTCCTGATATGTCTCTCCACTAACCCTTGATGTTCGTGATCTGCCGCACCCGCCACCACAATCTGCTCAAACCCCGGCTCCTTCATGCAACACTCGAACTGCTGGTCACACTCTAAAGTTGACACCACGGCAAACTTGGCCTTTACCAAGCGCAGGCTGGTGAGCAGCTCTTCCTTGTGCTTGCGTGGCAACACCTCTAGTGCCTTGAACCTGGAGAACCGCCCCACCGCTAGCACATACTCCCTGTCATCGTACTTGAGCACATCCACTTGCACCAGGCCCCTCTCTAGCACCGGTCTACGTGCATGAAACTTGTGCGGCTTAGGCACATTGCGCTGACAATGCTTACACCTCCGCCACACCTCTCTGCACGTCGCCACCAGCTCCGAAAACCCCAGTGATGCTGCCCAATGCTCTGCAGCGTGGCCATGACCCAACCGTGTGTGTAACCTCATTGCCATGTTAAGTACACTGAGTGTACCACCTGCCTCCAGTGGACATTGAGACTGTTGTGCCTGAGGTCCCGGGTGTGGGGAGGACCTTCGTACCGGTGGCCCGTCCAGAACTGCAGTGTGTACACCTGCAGTACCTCCTCCAACCCCCTTCTCCCTCGTTCCCTGAGACAGTGCTTCATCCCCTACTGCAACTGCCCCCTGCTCTGCATGGTCCCCCTCCTCACCAGCGCTCTCATCTAGCGCTGCCACGCGAGCACCCAGGCGGGGTGAGCTAGCCTGGGGGGTCGAGCCGTGCTGCCCCGCACTAGCTCGCATATTTGGCACATCACCAGCTGCCTCACCCTCACCACCGGACCCTAGTCACTGCCTACGGCCCCCACTCTGGGCCGCCGGGCACAGGTGCGTGTCACGTGCAAAGTGTCCTGGCTGCTTGCAGCGGTTACACACGGCAGGGCCCTGTGCATTGCTATTGCTGCGGGCTGGCATGCTGTCAGCGTGCCTATTGTAGCATGTGCGTGCCAGGTGACCCTTTCTCCCGCATATGAAGCATGCACCAGACTCCTGCCTCTGTGGCTGCCGCTGTTGCTGCTGCTGTGCAAACTGCTGCTGCGGCTGCGGCGGCTGTGAAGCATAATGCGGCTGTATTGCCTGCTGTGCTGGGGCATAATGCTGCTGCTGTCTCTGCTGCTGCACCAATGGCCTGCCCTGCCACAGCCCACGTCTGCCACCGCGCCCGCCACCACGGGCACGGCCTCCACCACGCTGCTTGCCACCGTTGCCTACTCCAGCAGGCTTGCTGTTGTTGACACCGGCAACCTTGCCCGTTGCATCCTGTGGCTTGGCAGAGGTAACAGTGCTTGGCACAGAGGGTGCAGGGAGGGGCACAGAATTGGGAGCGGCTGGGGGAGGGGCAGGGGCCATCAACCCAGACTCGGTCAGCTTGCCCTGGGCTCTCAGCTGTGCAATCATGTCCCTCTCCTCCCCTTCTACCAGGCCGGTAATGATCTCTATTGCCTTGGTAAGGTCATCCTTGGCTTGGCCTGCACGCAGGGCTCCCATCACAGTCTGGAAATTCAGGTCCTTGGCCATCCTCACGTAACGGTCTATCACCGCTGTCTCAGACACCTCTAGTCCATTGAGCACAGACTCATTCCGCAAATTGCGAAGGCTGAGTAAATCGAGTGAGTAAGGCCGTTGTGGCACCCAGGTGTAAATGCTGCATAGCCTAGAGGTCGTGCCCTCCTTCGACTGCAACAACGCCTCACGCAGCTTACCTGGGATGTGACGCCGTTTTACCTTCTCATCCTTGCATGCTCGAAGAGTAAATGCGAGAATGAAATTGTCGCAGCTCAGCAAACCGGCATCTCGGAAAAGCGAATAAACACTGCTGATCTTCTCACCATGGTCCTTCAGAAAAGCCTCTATTCTCTCTATATAGTCACGCACTACGAGCGTGGGTGCGTCGCTAGCAAGGGTTCCTACACGCTTTCGAAATAGTTCTAACAGATCCTTTTCAGCTCGTAGGTCAGCGGCCCATGTCGACGGATCACTATGAATTGCTTTCCGTTTTCTCCCAGCTGACGCTGCCATGTTTTATGCTGTAAAATTACGGCCCCAACCTAGTACATGTTAAAATAAAATTCTTTAAGTGTATTGTATTTCCGAATAATAAAAAGACGTAACAAAATAGATTACTCGCTCAGCGCCCAGCCCCGGACATGTCGACAACGTCGGCCATTGACAGCATTTGCTGCAACGTGATTCAAAGCTTTCTCCTGCGTGTCGGCCTTTCACGCCGCCAAACAGCTTTGACTCAATGCTCCGCTGTAGGTCATCACTGCGAGTAGCTCTGTGGCTTCACCCAACGCTGAGCAACGGCGTGGGCCTGAGAACGTACCCAAGTACAAACCAACCGAAATACACCAACATAATTCCCAAACGACACTCCACAACATAACGCACCGCAACCGAGATCCTCCCCACTGCTTGCCTGGACAAACGGTACGGAACCAAGGTTGCCCACGGAACGAACGGTAATGGCCAGAACCCAAAATAGCCCACAGCCAGAACCTACGACCCGTTGCCTGACCGTACACATAAATTCCCACTGACCGCCGGCCCAGCAAATAAACCTCAACGCGGCGCTGCCGGCTGACCTCCGGACTTAGCCAATTCCGAGCATAACCAAATTCCAATACTTTATGTGACTGCGAGCCCACAATATAACAGTCACGTGCTGCTGAAAGGCTTCCGTGAGGATGGAGCGGAGGGTGGGGGCGGAAAGGGATGGAGCCCAGATCTCCCCGTCAGAGCGTTGGAGAAGGGAGTTGAGGATGGCGTGCTGGAGATGGGGGCGGGGGCAGCCGGACAGCTGGTAGATGTTGGCCCAGCGGCCGCCGTCCGGGCCGAGGAGGCGATTGAGGTCGGGGAGATGGAGGCACAGGTCGTAAAGCGAAGCGTAATCCCCGAAGAAGATGCAGCGCATAGCATCGGTCGGGGACGGGTTGGCCCAGTCGTAATCTGCGACCCTGAAAGGCCGGGGCCGAAAGCTCGGTTCTGGGGGGCGTGAAGACCCTCCTGTGTTGTCGGCTGGGCGGGTGCGCTTGGGGTCAGGCGATGCAGATGGCGAGGCGTTAAGCCCGGGATCGAGGTTGCTGGACGACCACCAGTGCACGACTAGTGTCATCGCCGCCTGCCGGACCTGAGGGCGAAGCTGCAGCCTGAGCTGCAGACGTATTTTCATGGCCGAGCGCAGCCGCCAGGCTGCGTTGCGTCGCTGGTTGTCTCTTTGGTATAAAACCTACATTTAATTGTCTCGGAAAACTAATTAAAAGCCACCGATCCTTATAAACAACCGGGTCATCCAAGGAAAATTCAGGCGAGCATGAAACCTTTTGCACAAATCCAATTCGTCAGCCCATGTCGCAGACAGCCTTCCACATGCAGGCCAAGGCATAAAAATTAAAATTAAATTATAACATGCCTCCGTTGGGAGATCATGTAGCACAAATTCCTGGATGGATGGATGGGTGGAGTGGAGGAAGCCGCGTAATCGGACTAACCTAACTCTAAGCTATCTAGTCTAGAAAAGCCGAACTACACTACTCATCAAAACGCCTCCGCCTTTTGGGGGGAGGTGGCTTGCCCACAGGGGCTGGCGTGTGAGCCTTGACAATCTTCTGCCACCGCGTCTTGTTCTGCATGGCAGTCCAAAGAAGGGAGAGAGAGTGGATGCGGAGTTCAAACTGGGCTGGGACCACTAGGTCGCCGGGCCAGCATCATCTGGATGTAGTTCGTGGCATGAGTTAGAATGCGACGGGATATGTTGCTTGAGAACACTGTACGCTGTGAGCAATGAATTGCTTGGTTCATTAGAAAATAGGTTTACCCTTTATCAACGTTCCTCTCACTGGCTGCGCCGCCAGTGACCGTTGGGTGCAGACCGTTGGCCCGAGGCCGCACGATGACAGGTAGCAGTCTAGTCACTGCATCGTGTGATCACAGATCAATGCACGCTGCAGTACGGTCCCTATCTAGGATACTCTAGTACCATCCAATGACAGGACACTACGTATACTGGGTACTGACATCTGTCACGTACCCCAGTACCCAAAGTACCTATCTAGGGAAACGTATGCGACTCGACTAGCATTCCTATCTGCATAGCCCACGTGGTATTTATATTCACATACCAACGTAGGTTTACAAGGCTTATTCATACGTTGTATTCACAATGCCTTTGAGACTTAGTCTACAGCAAAGCATGGAGACTAACTCCAGTATTGTTTTATTATTTATTTCTTAACCCTTAAATGGTACTCGGTCCGTTTTGTAGGACTGAGTTTTTCTCAGTCCTATTAAACGGACCGAGTTTGTGGCAGAACTAGCTCAGATTCTAGCAAACTTTTTAAGATTCTGACTAGACCAGCGTTGAGATCTAGATTTGTAGAATCTCGTGCACCCCTGGTTTACCACTTTTGGACATCTGGTCAGGGACCTATGAGTTAAAATATCCAGGGGGGTACCCTGGTCAAAAGGTACCATCGGGCGGGAAAAAAAAGACCAAAACGAGGAAGACCGCGAAAATGACGAGTAACGACGGCAGCCATGGCGTCGCCTCCCGGTGGCGCGCAGTCAGGATTTTTGCTCAGACGTGGAATTAAGCTTTCGGTACCACCGGCTATATTCGGTGCTGGCTGGGCACGCGAGAATTTCGGGGAAAATCATGCTACCGTGCGCATTCCTGGGTCTGTAGTGTCGCTGAACCGCGCATGCACTATCGCGAAATGTGTTTTCGAGGGCGATCCGAAGAAATACGACTTCACCAAGGCGCAGGTTTATCAGTGGAAGGTCGCCAAGGCTGCAGGCTCGGTAGATGGTGACAGTGGCGATGAGAATGATGGCGATGCCGCAGTGCAGGATGATGTTGACGACGGTGGGGTGCAGGGGGGTGCCGCCGACGGATCTGACCCCCCTCGCCTGGCGATGGCGACAGCGAGGATATTTGGCAGAGCCCGGTCAAGAAGCGTGCCAAGCGCAAGACTGGCCGTGCGGCCAGAGCACCGGCACTCCGGAATCCACCCAGAAGGCGTCGGCTGCAGCCAGCCCCGGTTGCAGACGATGACAACTCCGAAGGCAGCGCTGATGAGGAGCAGGCCGACGAGGTGCCAGACCTGGTCGATTCCGATGATGAGGAGCAGCCTGATGACGGTGCGGCTGGTGCTCAGGAGGATATTGACTGGATTTTCGGGACAGGAAAGCCTGAGGATGGAATTCTGCCCGAGATACCTGCGCCGGCGTTTGACAGCAAGGCGACATACAAGAACATTCCCGGCCGTGCGCACAGGTTTGGTCCTCTCGAGCTGTTCCTTCTGTTTTGGGATCCCAAGACTGTGCTCGAGCCCATCGTTGCTGAGACCAACCGGTATGCTGAACAGCAGCGAGCTGCTGGCAAGCCTGGAGCTCGGGAATGGACACCAATGACTATCCACGAGCTCGGCAAGTTCTTGGGCATCATCATCACCATGTCTCTGGTGCGTCTGCCTGCAAGGGGAGACTACTTTACTGGGCTGCCCATGGGTGCTGCAGCTCCTGTCAACCTGCAGCAGGTCATGGCTAAACAGAGGTTTGACCAGATTTGCCGCTATCTCCATTTCAGGAACACCGCAGACCGCCCTGAGAACCGCCAGACACGCGAGTGGAGGCTCTTCCAGTTCCTCTGGCTGGAGGAGCTGCTAAATGCAGCATACAAGAAGTACTTCGTGCCAGGGGAGCGGGCTGCCATCGACGAGCGATCCATCTCGACGCGGCACAAGCTGTGCCCCATCCGGTGCTATAACCCGACCAAGCCGTCCCCGTTCCACATCAAGCAGTATTGCATCTGCGACTGGCCAACAGGCTACCTCTACCACGCGCACACCTACGACAAGCTGCCCGAGGAGCAGCACACGTTCAAGATCACCAAGATGCTGGCGGGCGAGCTGCCGCACCCATGCAGGATCGCCACCGACCGCTTCTACACCAGCCGCGACATGCTGGAGGAGCTCCACGACGTGCAGGGCCACCAGGTGGTGGGCACTATCATGCCCAACCGGCGTGGGCTTCCCTTCAAGGAGGTCAAGGACCAGCTGGGGCGCAGGCCGGAGCAGGGGGACTACGCGTGGGCTGTCGATCAGGATGGGCTCACCCTCGTGGCGTGGCAGGACAGGAAGACGGTGTGGATGGCGTCCAAGGGGATCCCGCTCACCGAGGTGGAGGTCAGCCGCCACGGGGGGCGCGACCTTCGCATCACGGTGCCTGCCCCCAGCCTGGTGCCGATCTACTGGGGGACCTACAAGGCAGTGGACCTGCAGGACCAGTTCGGGGCTGAATACCCTGTGCAAGATGCGCTCGTGACGCGCATTTGGTGGCACAGGGCTGCAACTGGCCACCTGGCCAACTCGATCACCAACGCCTTCATCCTGCACAAGCTCACCCACACTGGCCGCGCTGACGTGTTCAGCCATGCTGGCTTCTTGAGCAAGCTGGCCGACGAGCTGTGCACCAATCAGTGGACAGGCGGCAGGGTGGCGTCTCTCCTCGCTGAGCCACATATCCACCGTCCCGGGCGTGACGGCCGCCTCACCGGCACCCACCTGGAGCCAGAGCGCATCCCCTTCGTGGAACAGGCGCAGTGCGTGGTGTGCGCAGTCGAGAAGGTGCGCAAGCGCACCAACTTCTGGTGCAAGGACTGCGACACGGCGCTGTGCGTGGGCTCCTGCTGGAACCTGTACCACGGGGGGCTGCTGACCGGCCTGGACGGGGGCGACCAGAAGCAGCGCGCCCACCAGCCGCTCACGAGCCGTAGCGCGGCTGGGAGGGAGTGGGCTGAGTCCAACGGGCGCACCACAAGGGCTGCAGAGGGTGCTGGGCTGCTGACAGGGCATGCGAGGCGGCGTGCTCTGAGGAACAGGAGGCGCGCGTCGTAGATGGTAGCCAAGTAGCTGTATAGGTCACCTTAGCATAGGGCTAGACCTTTGGCTACCGCCGCGCGCGCATGTTTATGCTGGCACATGTTCGTGTTTTTATGCATGGTG
>RPFO01000825.1:0-28718 GCA_009746045.1 Mesostigma viride | reverse complement strand
GGGGGGGATTTCTTCCACTACCGTCTTCCCTTCTTTTGCGGCGTTGCCGATAGGCAGTGCTCCTATTTGTGCGCCCATTCGCGACAGTCAGAAAAATGATAGTTTCCACGCCCCGATTCCTGCATACTTTACAACTTATAGTTAGATTTCTAAAACAATCGCAGACCGTCCTCGGGCTTCTTCTTTTTCGAACGCGCCGCCTCGCTTTCTTTTTAGGAGTTCCGTTCATAATGAGATGGTCCTCGTGTCCCCCGTCTCCATGACGCTTCGTCACGCTTTCATCGTCCTTTCCGTCGATGGTCTGACTACGAGGCCTCGTCGTCGGTTTGACCCGAGAGACTCCTGCACGATGCTGTCTAAGGGTCGAATGACTCGGAGCCATCGCTCTCCTCCTTGTCCCGTCCATGCAATCTCCCATAATCCGAACCCGGGGCCGCGCATGACGTACGGCTCCTTTGGCGCGCTAGGCTCGGATTTTGAAGCGGCAGCCGGAGGAGGTGGACGACTTTGCGGAGGTTGAGAACCGTCCATACTGTTCTTCATCATCACCTTCAGCAACGACTTCATGAGCTCAGGGTCTTGTTTCGCGATTTCTGACATCGATGGAAGACCCGCTCGCGTAAAGCTCGCCGTCATATGGAACATGAGCGCCGAACCACCCACCATCATGATGAGTTCCAATTCGGGTGCCATAGCGACCTTTCCTCTGTGCTTGTCGTACAATCGCTCGAACACGTTATCGTAATCCCCGATGTTGGCCATCACGCTTTCTGACCATCCGTCTAACTTTAGGCCAATAGGGTCGTACCTATTGTTTAGAAACTGCATCGCACTTGTCCCGGCGACTAAGATCTGACGCATCATGTTGACGGCGTTTCGGCATTCCGCGGCTCTTTCGATCTTTGAACACTCGAATCGCATTTCGTCTAAATCCGAACGCATGTCAAACTGAGGAACCTCGAACCCACGCTCCTTCATCCGATGCATTTTGTGGAGAAGTTCCGACTTCTCTCGAAAGACCTCTTCTCTCGAAGGCCCTTGTTGCATCGGAGGCGTTCGTTCCTGCCCGTCCCCCCCATCATGTCGTCGAATGCGTCGTCTTCGTCTCCGAAATCGTCAAACGCGAATTCATCTGACATCCCCTTCCCCGGACCGCTGTCCGACCGTACAGGTTCAGCATATTGCGACCTTGCTTTCTTCGGGTTCGCGAGCATGTCGAAGAGGTCGTCGCCCGGCCCGCCCGTGTCGATGATCACCTTCGCGGCGTGAATAGGAGGCGGACGAGCCCCTCTCAAGCCGCCTTTGACCACCGGCACGTCGTCGTCTTCTTCGACTACATCTACACCAAGGAAGCGTGTCGCCATACTCTTTCTAAGTACGCGCATATATCTTTGCACCCCCCCGCACCCTGCAAACACAACCCTGCAAAACAATTTGTAGCCAATTTACAAGAACCATGACCTTGCAACTTTTGGCGCTTGCTGGAAGTATTGGCGCATTTTTTATTTTCTCGGCAGGCGTTTTGATGACCAAGATGGCGGAGGACACAGAGTCGGATGTAAGCGACGACGACATTGTCACGGAAGAAAACTCGTTCGACAAAGACGATTACATTTTCATCCCCCCCGCTAAAAAAACCGACCAGTTTCTCGAAGATTTGAACACTCCTGATCGCATCCTCGCCATCGCTCGAGAAAACGAAGAACGGCGACGGATCGAAAACGCCATGATGGAACGCATCCCCGCGCCCATGGAAATACCCGTCCGTGCCATGTCTCGATGCCCCGACACGATAGAAGAACCCGACAACGCCGTGACCGCGTCTAGCATGACAAATCGGCTCGGGAATCACGCGGGAAGATGGTACGCGCTCGGACCTCTTGTCGCGGTGTTTGACGACACGGACCTAACCTTCTACGTTGCGCGAATTTTACCGCAAGAGTTTACCGAAGACCTGATGAGTCATGCTCCTGTGATCGCGACACACAGAACGTCTGTTCCTTCACTCGAATACACGAAGAACGACATTGATTCCATCATGAACAACCTCGCGCGCCAGGCTCCCACTTCGTGCGTCTCTAAATCCTACCTGGTCATGCACGATTCGGAACCCTACAACATTGGTATTGCAATGTTCGAATGCACGCAGCCGCGAGAAGGCAATGCGGGTAATTACACAGCAAGAAAGATTTTCGTATTTCGTTATACAGACTTTTATTCATCCGATTAGATTCAAGAAACTGCTTCTTCCCCGTTCAAGCGGCCATACACACGGGCCGATGGTTCTAGCAAAAAGGGCCGCTCAGCACGTCAGGAAACGTTGCCCGTGACGGGGTTGGAGAATCGGTCACCTGCGTGATCTGAAACTCGGACATTCCGTAAGGGAGCGAAGAGTTGAGCACGGTTGCGGGTGTCGTGGTGTGGAAAAACTCCTGCGTCATCCTGTGGACAACCGGGCTAGGCAAAGGCACGCCGCCGAACCCCTTGACGTGATGCGTGTTTAGCAAGTTCTTCAGGTACATGAGAACGCAGTGGTGCGCGTTCACGTCCCTCTGCGTCATAAGCGTATCCCTCAACTTAGCAGGCCCCCATCGCCTGATCGCCGCGTCGACCAGACCGCGGTTGGACAACAGAGTCGCGTGGGCGGCGTGGGGCTCGAGAGAAACAAGGTGACGGAAGTAAACATGCCACTGCGGAAAGTAATCGCCGTCAGAAGCATCACGGCGTCTCGAGGGAGCGTCCATTCCCCCTCGCAGACCTGGATCATCATCTCCACCATCTCAGTGCACATCCTCTCGAGCCCGGTGACGAGAGATTGCCTCTCTTTCTTCGCTCGGACTAATTCCGGGTGCAGAAACAGATGGAGAGTGGACCGCCGCTGAAAGCCCAGCCGCCGAACCTGGTTGTCGAGACGGAGAAGCTCGACCTCGTTAAATCTGTGGCGGGTGAAAGGGTCCTCGAATGAGCCTGACTCGAGAATAAACTCGGCCAGTCTGACTGCGTTGAACCCGATTACAGTGCGGTCCGGCAACACGAGCTTGAACACCTCCTTTTTATGCGGGAGCTTTTCGAGCATCACCATGTCGTCTCGATTCTGAGGAATGAGCGCGACGTACTTCTTGATCGTCTTGATCGCAACGAGTTTGTCGATAAACGTCCTTCTCGCCCATCTTTGTATCTTGCGCGCTGCCAGCACAGCGAGAAGACTTGCACGAGCTTGTTCCGGAGTAATGGTCTTCGGAGGCGAGAAACCCAGACGCGTGCACAGAGTCCGGATGTCTTGCACAGTGAGAGGAGAGAAGAAGTTGCGACCCGCTTTACGGATGACAGAGCTGTTCACGGAAAGCCATTTGCAAATACGCAACGTCTTAGAACGATCTTTCATGGCCAGTTCTTTCATTACACCGAAGACGAAAAACTTGCAAAACGAGACCCGTTTCTCTTTTTCTAGCTAAGCTTTATATAGATGGGACGCGTCTGTTCGGGCAAAACGCAATCCGGGTCATCGTGTCGTTTCGCGGCCGTTTCGAGGGGCCGTTGTCGACGTCACGCTCCAAAACCGAGAAAGAACGGCAGGACTCACCACCCAAGATCCGAAAAGGCAGAGAAGCTGAAACAGTTATACGAAAAACTGAAACAGTTCCACGCTTATTTGAACGAGGGCGATCTCGAAGTGTCAGACGACTACGCCAAACGATGGGGCGAGGAGTATGAAGATGACAACAGTGAAATACACGAAATCTTGACTGAGATTCGAAAGCTCGAAACCGAAGACCAGACAACCAATGAGGAAATTGCGGTTACAAACGGAGAATCGGATCCGTTGAAAGAGATCAATGAACTTTACTTGAAATATAACCCATCTGAATCGCAACCGCAAAACAGTGAGGGCCTTCGTTGGGCATCACAAAACGAGAATTCTATTCCCGATGTGAGAAATGCTTTAAAGAATTTTGATGAGTACTTGGACAAAAAGTTTTCGATCCGTGTGAGAAATTCCGAAGATTCTATGAAAGAAGAGTTTGCGTCCGCAGCTCAACCTGCTTCAGTCGAAATTCCGTTTGAAGATTTAAGCAAAGGGGGTCCGTCGGATCTCGAACCGTCGTACGAGCACTTGCCAGAAGAATCAGCGGGCGAGCTGATGAATTGCATCGGCCTTACCAAGGGTCTAAAGAGGCCTGAAGCTGAACAACTGGCGATCTATTTGGGAAACGATCCTGCGGAGGTTCGTCAGATGTCAAGGGAACAAATATGCTCTCTCATCACGAAAGAACTTGTTGACCAGTTTGCGTTTTCTCTTTGTACTCAATCCATTTTCAACTCGACGGACAAAGAAAAGCTCGTTGTTTACCTACATGCAAAATATGGCGAGAGTAAGAAAACATTGAGAGAACTGACGCACAAGGACTTGTGTGTCCTCGTCGGAGCGACGCAGAACCCGCAGTCTTGGACCCAATACGCATTTGAAAAACTAAAGTCGTTGCCCTGGAAGACGATCGGTGTGTATGTTGCCGGAAAGCTTCTTGCCAATCTTTTGACATCTACGGTGACGGGGGAAATGTCCCACATTGATCGTTTCCTGAACACGCTTGATGGCAAGTATACCGAAACGGTAATTGACGCGTTTCGACAGTTCGCTCACAGCATTAAGGGGTTCGGAATCGCCTTCTTGGATCCAACTGACTTCGTGAAGATGGCAGCTTCTTGGTTAGGCGAGAGTTCTCTAATCGGTTCCTGGGTCGGGCGAGGCGCCAAGGTGCTGACATCGAACTTTATAGGACGACAGGCAATCGGGCTCGGTAGCGCTCTTGCAACCAAGGCAATGTTTAATCGCGCGCGAGATAAGACCAAGCCATACGTCCAAAGTGGTGGCGAAATGGTAAAGAGGATGCGTGAAAAGCCCGGTGTACAAACAGCGGCCGCTATATTGAAACCTATCGCGGATTCTGGAAAAGAGTATGCCTTTGCGGCCGGAGCCAAGACAAAGGAAGCCACCGATTACCTCGCAAGCATCGCGGCGAAAAGGCCCGTGTTGCAGCTGCGGTCGCGGCAGAGAAAGGGCGTAAAGTCGCCGCTGTTGCGGCCGACAAGGGAAAACGCGTCGCTAAAGCCGGCGCAAAGATCGCAAAAGACGAATTTGTAAAAGACTTTAAGATCGCGAAAACGTACGCCTCCGATCTCGCTCGCCAAGCGGTTGACGCCACCGCGGACACGGCTCGAGGAGTGTACGAGGCCGGACCTCAGATTCGCAAGAACGTAGAACTAGAATTCGAACGTAGAGCGTTTAAACAAAGGATGGAGAAGTTAAAAAATAAAAAAGATTCTCCGTAGTTACATAATGGGGAGGCGAAAACATAGAGCTAGAGAAGAAGAAATCGAACCTTGGGAAGAGTATCAAAGACGGACCACAGAAGCGGATCGAAACCAGGTTTCCAGGAGCCGGCCGTTCAAAACGAGGCGGAAACTGACCCCGACGAGTTGATGCACTGCCCTGGTCTGGCCAAGCACCTTACACGAAAAGATGCAGAAGAACTCGCTGCACTGATCGACCCGACCGTCGAAACCACGGAAATTAAAAAAATGTCGAAAACCGAACTCTGTGCCGCCGTCAATCGCGAATTCATCACGCGCCTGGCCCTTTTATACTGCGGAACTGAGATCAAGAAGTCGAAGACACGCGTACAACTTATCAAAACCATCCATGCACTTCACGATGTCGATATTAAAGAGCTCCGACGCCTGAATCACGATCAACTTTGCGCGATGGTTCTCTTCACGAAGCGTCCCATGGATTACGTGAAGCAGGTCGCAAGGTCTATCTACGAAGCCTTAAAAAGATTCCGTGGGGTACAATTGCTAAAGGTGCTTTTATCGCCGGCAGCGCGCTAAGCTCGCTTATGGCGTGCTGATCGTTGCAACGCAGCTAGACGAAACAGGCGCTGTTCAAAAAACTTTAGAAGATTGGTCAGTTTTTAAAAAGGTCGAGAAATATTTTTTAATAGTGAGGGTGGAAGTGAATTGTGGAATTTTATCCAAACATGGATCATGCCAATTGGATTCTTTAAGTTATCAGGGGCCGATCAGGTGAGATATTTAAAGGTATTGGGTATTGATCACGGCATAAAAAGCCCAAAGAAACGCACACTAGCAAGACTTCTCAACTGGACCATGGAAAACCCCGAAAAGGCTGCCATGGTAGGATTCACTGGTTTGGGGTCCGCAGTAACAATGGTAGCCGCCGCCCCATTGCTTGGTACGGGGGTTCTCGCGGCTGGCGGGTTGACAGCTTTGTACAACCTTGTTGACTGGGAAGGGGACGCTGATGAAAAGAAAAAGAAAGGGGCATCCGAGGAAGAGAAACCCGAAGAGAAGAAAAAACACTCGCCTGAAGCCAAAAGGAAACGTAGATAGCAGTTTTTCATTAAATGTTAATATACATTACAGATCAGATGTCCTGTTCCGTTCCCACGACTACCAAGAGGGCGCCAACGACCCTTTCAAGAGGTACCGAATTAATGGGCACATGTTCGACATCTGCAAGCGAAGGAACTCGGAGAAAAATTTCCATCCTAAAGTTACAACACACTCGTGAATGCCACGAGGCAAGAAAACCTCCCATAGAGCACGGTCAAGACGAGATCTCAACACGCTACTGAAAGGTTTTTTGAATCGCGATCGAAGTTTCGAATCCGCCGTGTTTGTTCCCAAATACGGTGCCAATGGCAGGGACTGATGATCAAACCAAATACTCGTCGGCGGTCAGAACAAAGTCGTTGATCGCTTTTGTGACCATCGTGTCCACAGGAGCAGGGTTTGACAGTTCCATATAAGCCGCTCTCGCGGCTACCATGATTTCTTCCACGATTCTCGTGCAGAGACCGAAGAGTCGTGCCCGCCTGGCTGAGTGAAGAGAGCTGAAGGAGACAGCAAACCACGATTTGGTCGACGCCGAACTCGGACACGCACGTAGCGAGAGAAACTCGAAGCTTGGCAGAGTTGAGCGTGCTCGGCGTGATGCAGCAAGTGATGATTCGTCGACCGAGCTGTTCGAGTTCGTCCGAACGGACATATCCGTGCGCGCTCAGGATTTTTGGACGACCCAAACTACTGCAAACCGCGGTGAGTAGTTGATCCCATTGAATGGGCGCAATCGAAATGCCCGCCACGCCAGAAAAGGGAGGAGCGATCGGCGCGGACAACACGGCGTCCACAACCGCTCTGTTCATAAACTCGGGTATCAAGAGTCCCGAAAGGAACGTTTTCGATATTTTTTCGATGAAAGCGTCCGAGATATGGACCGAAGGCGTGGAGATGTTGTGCCGTTTAAACATGTCCGCGACTCGCTCCGGGAACTCGCTGTTGATGAGAGCCCCGTCCATGACGAGCGTCAAAGAGTCGAGAAATTGGGCGATTTCGTTCGTGACCCTCATTTTCGTGCAGTTGTGAGGTGTTTCGCTTATTCTTGTTTTCTGCTTCTCTTTTATACTAATCTCATGAGCAAAGTCGAGCCCAAAACCGTCAAGGATAAGCCGGACGTTACAATCTTATCCGCGTGTTTCGGCTCTGCCTTGAAGATCGCTGATATTTTCGTATTTCCACTTATCTTTGCTGTTTTTACAAATTTCTGGATTCGAGCGATCGCATCGGACGACCAGGAAAAAGATGTAACCGAAATTCTGCAAGCCCAAATCCCCGTTTTTGCGTCAATGGCACTCAGCGCGGTGATTTTTTTCCCCGGATTTTATCGACTAGGCTTCTTCAAAGGCCTTCTCGCGTTTCTGATAGTCAGTTACATTCGTCTCAATGTCGCATCCGCATACGCCATCGTCCTCTCGCGTCTCCTCGACGAACCAAGGGATACGGATAAAAACGAAACCGATCCTCCTCAGTAAGATCGCGATTCTCTGGTTCGCTGTTTCCGCAGCCGTTCCGTACACCCTATTTTGGAAGAATCTCGAAATTGATTCTTAACAGTAATGTCTTTGATAGAAAGATTGCGTTCTTATCGGATCGCGGGATCCGCCGCTTTTGATTGGGCAGCGACGTTGCTAGCTTCGGTCGTCATCGCCTATTTAGCCGATGGGAGACGATTTCGAGTCCCAATCCTCGCTCTCTCGTTCGTGTGCTTGGTCGCCTTGGGGCAATTCTTGCATTTCGTTCTCGACCAACACACGCCATTCCTAAAGAAGTTGCAGTCTCTTTTCGTCGCGTGAAGATGCCAAAAGTTTCATCGTCTTCCTCTTTAAAACGCAAATCCATCCAAGAGGCGATCGAAACGCCTTCGGAAGACGGGGCCTTCAACAAACCAACGACGCCTGAAGCATTCGACAACCTATGGAAAATGCTTCAAGACGCTGTCGAAAGGAAGATCAAAGACGACTTCCGCTACATCGCGATTCGACGCGAACTCAATTACCTCTTACACGTGAACACGAGAATGACGGATGAGGAAAAACAGCTCAAGAAAAAGAAGCTCGTGGAGGAGCGAGAAAACCTTCGAGCAAAAGCGAAGGAGGCAAACCGACTCATTGAGTGCATGCGTAAGGCGATGCGCTGAAATCCGCGATGAAAGGCTTGAAAGCCGAGACTGTCTTGAATTAACGGCTTAAATGCCGAGACTCTCTTGAGTTTAAGACGCTGTAACACCTATTAACGATTTAATAATAAAACTTTATTTTGTCTTTGCTTAATCATGTAAGTTTTAGCCCAAGGTGTACTGGAGGGGCGGGGACCTGATGATCAACCACAAGATGTGGACGCCCCCAGCGGGCTAGAATAGCAATAGCCCTAGCTTGTAACCATTGGCGTCACTGCCGCTAAGGCAGCCATGCCTAGAATGTTGCCTAGCTGTGCCAACACACCTAGTCACGTGCCGCCAACGCACGGTACACAACCAGCCATAGCCTAGTCCTAGTACAGCCATGCTACGCCCTGGCTATGTTCAGATTACTTGCCCACGCTCCTTGCTATGATATGCTCACATGGGTCTTATTGCACCCACAGTTTGCCGGATCGTTAGCCTGTCCTTTTAGCTAGCCGCGCCCGATTGCAGCTGTGGCATGCCTTTGGCATGAAGGAGACTGGGGGTCTCTGCCCTTTCTCCTGTAGTGCACACACAGGGATTAAAAGCACTTCGGTGCTCCGTGACTCCCCAACGGGAGCACGAGTTTAATTAATTAATTAATGTAAGTTTTCATGCCCCCTAAACGAAATTATCAAGAGATGAAACGTCCGACGACTGCGCGTGAGATACGACTGATGGAACGTCAGCAGAGACAAACGACGTCACGTCCGACGACCGCGCCTCATAGACGTGAGCAGAACCAATCGCCGGAACCGACAAGACTAACGATAAACGATTTGCCTGAAAACGCACGTGCGGAAATCGCGCGTAATACAGGATTAATTATTGGAAGGTCGACACTTCCATATGCACTTGCGGGAATATATGATCGAAAAAAAGCAAGGATCGACGAACTTCTACCGAATAAATTAAAAGCAGATATGGAGTACCATAAAAAGCGATATGAAGCCGACACAATCAACAGAAACTGGAGATTGACGCCTGAAGAGAGAAAAGCTAGAAAACAAGAGTTAGAGAAGGAAATGGACAAACTTATAGAAGAACAAAAGCCGATAGGCCGAGAAATCACAAAATTGCAAACGGCGTTGCATAAATATCCAAACAAAACAGGTGATGAAGTTTTGAAACTGCTCCTAGAGAAAGAGAACAATCAAGCCGGACCCCACAACCAACCCGCCGAGTCCAACCACAACCAACCCGCCGAGTCCACTCGAGTACGGCGATGCAAGGCGAAGACGCTCGCCAAAAAGAGATGCGAGAACAAGCCTGTCAAGGGCAAGACTGTGTGCCGCTGTCACTCCAAAAAGAAATGATCACAATTGCACTTTTCATCATAACAGTTTAATGCCTTTTTACCATTCTTTATTTTTATATTGATTTCGCGAGGAGTGCATCTACCTCTGCATACGATTATTAAAACAATTCAAGAAAGCGCTTCGGCGCTCTTGATCTTTTTCCTTCCCGAAAAATTGAACCTCTCGAGGTTCAGCGGACGGGTAAGAACAAGATCCGTTTTCATCTCCTCCTTGTTTTTCTTCACAACCTCGAATGGCGTCGCGCCGGTTGCCTGCACAGTGAAAGGTGCCAGCTGCAACTGGATTTCCACCGCGATCTCCGTGAAGTCGGCCTCCCTTCCCTGTCTCTTGGCGCGCAAAATCACCTGACGCTTGAAAAACTCGTCGACCGCGAGCTGCTCCTCGTCCATCAGGTCTCTTGCGCTCCCTTTGTACGCGTTGTTGAGCTCCTTCAGCGCCGCCGTGTCAACCCCCGTCGAAGCTTTGCATCCGCGGTCCGCAACCGTAACCAACGTCTGTCTCACGCGTTCTTTTGGCACAGTGATCGAAACCAAGTCCGCAAGCTTGTGCTGCAAGTCCTTAGAAGCAACGCGCATCGAAGGGGGCGCAGCGCGCACGGGTTCGACGTAGTCCGGTTTCTTGCGGCCATTGTGGAGTTCCGTGTTCAACAGAACCGTCGTAGTCGTGCCGTTTGCCGCGTCGTGCGCGTCGCGGACGACCTCGATCATCGTTATGTCGCCAGAAATCAGACGATGGACCCAGCTGGACGCCATCGCGAAAAATTCCGGGCTGATCCACATAGCCAAAGGGACGACTAGCTCAGGGTGGATCCAGATGCCTCGATCTTCGTTCGGGCCGGACTTGACATCCTCTACGATGGAACAGTGGGTACTGTGTTCCGACCTCTCTCCGATTCCCGACAAGGGCTCGATGAGGTGGGTACAGTTTTGTTCCGACCCCTCTTCGGAGCCTGACATTTGCTCATTGAGGTGGGTACACTTTTGTTCCGACCCCGTGTCGGGGATCGACGACTCGAACTTCGATTTTGAGCAGCGTCCGAGTGATGCGATGCACGCCTTTGCACAGTCAAGCCGATACCAACTTTTAAAAAGTTTCTTTCCGTTGGAAGCCGCCAGCGTGAAGTCGAGCCCCTGAAATTTTTTGTCGCTTTTTCGGACCCTGATTTCTTTCTCCGCATCCACTTTAAAAGTAATCGAAGGCTTCATGGTAAAAATCCACGTCTTCTCTGTCTCTCGTACAAGACTGAAAAGGGGATGGGAGAACCGATTCGTGGTCGCCATGACCTCAAAAACACCCATCGTTATAGAACACAGATGTGTGTTCTATGCGTTTACCCCTGATGTTAGCGTGTGCAAACCGTCCACGAGAGGGAGATACGGAATCACAAGACATCTAGAAGAAAAAAAAGACTCGTCGCTGACGTCACGAGATTCGCCGATCGCCGTTCAGACCTCGCTTTACAAGTACGAAGTTCAGAGACTGGGTAATACTTACCAATCCCGCCGGCGCGTTTCTATCACACTTTGCCGACTCTTATGTGCGACGTTTTTTTTTTTGGTTTTCCTTTTTGTCTTCCTTTTCTGCATCGGATAATGATTTTGTATATCTTTAAATAGCTTGTCCACGAATTTGAACATCTTTTCACTGAAGGCCCGAGGATAGTTTTGGTTATCAACCGTCCATTTGTCTGGGTGTATTCGAGCTTTGGCTGCTACCCTTGATACCGGTTTCCATTTGTGTTGTAGACGGATAATATTTCGGGGGTCAAGAATGTTATTTGCAACATTTAGTAAGTTAGGAGCTTTCGAATCAATCTCTGCTTGCGTAAGTCCCGCTTCCTTGAAGAGATTCTGCACGATAGTTGATTTCAATCGTGGTTCTTGAGACATATATTTTAGAAGGTCATCATAAGACTCCGGATCGGGCATATTAGGTACTTGCGGTTGAGCTTCTCGCATATTCGACGGTCCAGCTGGTTGAGGACGTTGATGAGACGCCGGCGGTTCGTTTTGCATCCGGGCTTTAGCTCTTTCAGCACGAGCCCAACTCCTTGCATACTGTGGGTTTTGTTCGTCGAAATCCCCCATCCATTCTTTGTCTTGTCGATCTCTTTCAGCCCATCCTCGCGGTTGAGAACCTCCCATATTAGACGGTCCAGCTGCTTGAGGACGTTGCCGAGACCCTGCAGCTTCTCGTTCTTTTTGCCGCTGATTAAAACTAGCTGCATACTTTCGTCGCTCTTCTTCCCATTTTCGTGCCTTTTCTTCGGCGGCTTTCCGTGCCTGTTCCGCAGCCGCTTTAGCTGCCTTTTCCGCAGCCGCTTTAGCTGCCTGTTCCTCAGCCACTTTAGCTGCCTGTTCCGCAGCCACTTTAGCTGCCTGTTCCGCAGCCACTTTAGCTGCCCGAATTCGCTTGACCATGTTAGCTCTCGCTATTCGTTGCAATTCGCGTAATCTGTCCCTTTCGATTTGTCTCTTTTCTTCGGCCGCGGCTTCTTCTTCAGCCATTCTCACCTTTTCGGCAGCCTCTTTAGCGTCTGTTGCTAATTTTTCTTTATTTTCTTCCGCCTCTTTTTTAACGTCCGACGCCACGCGGTTGTTCAACCTCCCTACCATCTTTTTTAATCTATCTGCGTTTACTGCTTGGTTTCTTCTTTCAGACGCTTGAGTTTCGGCTTTTGCATGTCCCGCATTTTCTCGAAAAACGCCGAGGTTAGCGTCTCTTACCTCTTTATTAAAACTATCTTGAATACGTTGATTTAAAAATGCTGTTTATGACACTTGAGCTCCCAAGAAAACCAGCATTTGATTGAAAACAATGAGTAGAGCCCCTGCCAAAGGCAGGTTTAAGTAGTCATCTCGTCTCCCTCGCATGCAGGAGCAAGAGCCCCCCAAGGGTGGGATGGGTGGGAAGAAACAATTACGGGTCACAACCCGCCGACCATGCTTATCAAGCCTACCGTCAAAATGGAAAACGGCAAAACCAGAAATATCCTAACGCTGACAATTTAATAATTCAGCCAGCCAGCTCATCTGTCACACGTCTGAGCTGTCAGGCCATGTGTACTCTTCGAATGCAACCCTGAACACACTACCCAACCAAGCAGCACACCAATCAATTGGTGAGTGCTGGTTACATCAGATTTTATTACAGCTTTTTGACGCAACTTCCGTCAGCATTCAACACATGGCCGGCCGTTCAAACAAACGGCGCCTGACTTACAAAAGGCAAAGCTAGTTGCCAGTAGGATTCCCCGGTAAACAACAAGCCGTCCCCATTCGTCTAACAAGCCTTTCTGCATGTACAGCCACAAGGTTGTGGCGGCCCTTTCTTTCCCG
The DNA here is from genome assembly GCA_009746045.1 of Mesostigma viride. Classification (NCBI taxonomy): domain Eukaryota; kingdom Viridiplantae; phylum Streptophyta; class Mesostigmatophyceae; order Mesostigmatales; family Mesostigmataceae; genus Mesostigma; species Mesostigma viride. The sequence goes on along the minus strand of RPFO01000825.1, from coordinate 15,480 downwards.
CATGCTGTTTAATAAACTATTTTCAGAGAAATCCGATTATGACACTTGAGCTCCCAAGAAAACCAGCATTTGATTGAAAACAATGAGTAGAGCCCCTGCCAAAGGCAGGTTTAAGTAGTCATCTCGTCTCCCTCGCATGCAGGAGCAAGAGCCCCCCGATCCACCCCAGTCCCTGGCGCCATTACCCTCCTCCCCCGCACTGTCGCCGCTCAGGAAACAAAACTTGATAGGATCACTGTTGCCCCAATAACAGTGAACAAAGAAAAGGAGAAGACCCCCCCCCTCTTCCGAGCAGCCTCGAGGGTAGCCGCTTCCATAAAAGACCACAAAGTGGGGCGTGTCGCAACATCTCCTTCATGGCGACTCAGCCCGCACAAGGCTATAATAACCCCCTAAGGGGCCCGACAATAAAAGGTTAGCGAATCCGCGGAGCCGCCTCAGCAAAACATTATTCCGGATAAAAACCCAGAAAATTCGCATTCCGACGCCACCAGGGTTTGAACCGCTACCTGCCGGGTGCTGAGCAGGAAGAGACGACAAGGCCAGACACTGCCACTGTCAGCCGAGACGCCTTTCCGATACTCGGTTCCTTTTGTGGGAATTTTGCAAATATATTTTCTTCCGGAACGCAAGAAATTAGCCGGCCGCGCGTCACCCTTATATCCCTCGCTGGCCCATAACAAAAAAGGGCCGCGCACCAAGCCGAAGGCAGCGCCATGCAGCGCCCTAGGCGGTGGGCCGCTGACTGACTACCAGCGCAGTCTCATGGAATCCAAATTAATCTATTGACCTTCGCACAGTTTCCGCATCAGCTGCGGACTTCTTAGTCGACATGATTGGCTCCGCTGCTGGAATTACCAGCAGCCGGGGCGGGGCGCCCAGCCCACTTTCTATGACCACCGAGACGCTGCCCAGCAAGGTGCCAACCAGAACCACTTGGCACATTGGTAACGCGAAATTTCCGTTCCGTTCAAACCGCCCCTACCTGCCGTGAAGTCGCAAAGCCCGCGACTTCATAGCAGGCAAGGACGGGGTCTTTGCCTAATTTTCTTTAGCCCCGCCGCCATAGCAGCGAGGCCGCGCATACTGCTTCAGTGAGCACATTCAAAGAAACAATTACGGGTCACAACCCGCCGACCATGCTTATCAAGCCTACCGTCAAAATGGAAAACGGCAAAACCAGAAATATCCTAACGCTGACAATTTAATAATTCAGCCAGCCAGCTCATCTGTCACACGTCTGAGCTGTCAGGCCATGTGTACTCTTCGAATGCAACCCTGAACACACTACCCAACCAAGCAGCACACCAATCAATTGGTGAGTGCTGGTTACATCAGATTTTATTACAGCTTTTTGACGCAACTTCCGTCAGCATTCAACACATGGCCGGCCGTTCAAACAAACGGCGCCTGACTTACAAAAGGCAAAGCTAGTTGCCAGTAGGATTCCCCGGTAAACAACAAGCCGTCCCCATTCGTCTAACAAGCCTTTCTGCATGTACAGCCACAAGGTTGTGGCGGCCCTTTCTTTCCCGCATGCTGTTTAATAAACTATTTTCAGAGAAATCCGAATTTTTCTTCTTCAGACTGGGTGGGGGTAAGAGCATTTGGTTTCGGGGGGGGGGATTCTTGACCCTTTGCCGGGCTCTTTCTAAAATCTCTTCTCTCGTACGTGCTAGAAAATCATCAGCTTCTTCTGGCTGGCCGGTTTCTTTTTCGATTTTTTCGTTTCGAGCTCGGTGTGTCCGAGTCCTGCTATGGACGCCGCAATACTTACGCTTACCCGTACAACAGTTCGAGCACGAACGACCGTCTTTTAGCGTTCCTTTACATGTCCTCGTTTTTCCGATCATGCTCCGTTTTATACATACGCGCCAAAAAAAGCGCGTTCAAAACGGAAGGAAAAAACTGGTGCTAAAAGGTACGTTCGAGTAGCTCAGTCGGTAGAGCGGCGGTCTTATGAGCCGCAGGTCGCGAGTTCGAGTCTCGCCCCGAACAAAAATCGCCGCTGTATCTTATACGCCATGCCTCCCTTGTTGTATTATAGTCACGGCCTGAACAACCACGGAGGGGGACAAACGCGAAAAAAGAAACCCAAAAAGCGAGCCACGAAGAAAAACAAGTGAGTCCGAAGTTTTTCTAGAGAACAAGTAGTATACACCCATGAAGTGCACCGCAAAATGCAAGGACGGCAGCCATTGCAGCAACAGCGCCAGGGCTGGATACAAGAGGTGCGCCTCGCACTCGAGGCGCAAGCCGGTTTCTCGCCACCGAGCCGCCTCGTGTGGAATGGCGAACAGCGGCGACATGGTCCAGCCCCCCGACGTCCCCGCCACCAACGGTCAGCTGGAATGGATGGACTTGAGCCAGGAGCCAATGCCCTATATGTATCAAAGCTCGCAAACCCATCCAGCGCAGATGGCGTATCTGAAGCACACCATCAACCAGCGAAGGCATCGCAAGAGCCGGAGGAGGTGAAATTACCTTACCATCTAGTAAGATGCTTCCTGTTCTAGTCTCTCACACGCGTTGGAACGATCGTGGCCGACGTCACGTGCGTTTTTACGATCCTTTGCCATTATTGACGCCTCGGCGACATCGCGACAGCGGATCCGTATCGAAGACGCATTAGGATCGCGATCCTCCCACTCTGTTTCCATCTTGGCGAGAAAACAACCCATCATATGAAGTTCGGTAAGATCATTATTGCGGTACCAGGAAAGGGTTTTACCGAGAAGGCCGGATTTCTCGGAGTCTCTTTGCAATACGCACTTTTTGTATTAGTTCCGCTCTCCTTTCCCTCCATGCATCCATATACAGCGCTATCTTTTCAAGGAATTGCGTTTCGTTAAACGGTTCAAGTCCTTTTTTTTTTCTTTCCGCATTCTCGGCGTTCACTGTCATTACCGCTTTCTTTTCCATTTCATTACTGCCGGTGCCGCTAAAATATTCAGGGTTAGCTTTGATGCTATCTTCCATCAGTTTCAATACCTGATGATATAGGTTTCTGTTGGATGCACCAAAGTTGCGCAACGATTGCACATCTAAATTCTTAACTATATCGTGTAAAACCTCCTCTGGTAAGTTTTCGAGAGGAGACCTTTCCGCGTTTTCGTCAGGGGGTGCAACCCCGTGTAAACGGTCGGAAAATACCTTTGGCCGACCAGTTTTTTGCTTTCTGTTTGTATCAAGGTTTATTCCGGGCAGTCGTGGGTCAGGACGATAGGATGACTGCGCGGAGTTTCTAGTTTGATTTTTCGCAGGGGGGTTTGAGTCGTCAAATTCGTTTGTCACGTTCTTCCCCCTTACATCTGGCAACTCTCTATAGATCCCCCCGGGAAAATATAAGTCCATCGCGTCAAATTTAGAACCTGCGTCACCGTAATCGAGTGGCTCCTCGTGAACTCGCCGATTGTGTGGAATCATCATTTCGTTTCCATTCGTGCCTGTCCCTTCAGGGGGGGGATTACGTTGTGTAATAATAATCTCAGGACGTGATTGAACCTCATCTTGTACGCCGCTGTTTTTCCAATTCGAGTTGGCCGATACCATACTATCTCTTGAAGACTGGTCCGCCGTTACAAACGACGTTTGTTCATCGCGTTCACGTTTCCCAGGTATCGACGGCCCTCTGACTCGGTGTTTGGTCTTGCCTCCCTTTCCGTGGAACCTGCATCGCTTCTTCTTGGGGTCTGCGACTTTGATCTGACAACGGCCTCCTTTCTTCAACTTGTGTCCGCACTCCTTAGTCATCCCAGTATACGGAAAAGCCAGAAAAAAAAGAACAGAGCGTTTTTCAGTTTATTATTTTACATGCTCTTCTTCTAATCACCATGAAAGAAAGATTCCAACCGAGCTTTCTCGTGCGTGACCTAATGTCTCATCGTGCCAAACATCATAGGGCCGAGCCTTACCGCGCCGTTTACGGGAGGCGGGTCCCAAATCGCTCGCCTTCTCTCGTTCTTCGTCATTGGAAAAGCGCTCACGGGCCGAGGTGGGTCGGGTCTTCGGTTCGACGTGGCCGTTGAACTCAACTCTTCCGAAGGTCTCGCGTAAGGTCCTGACCTGGCGGACGAGGCCCTGCGTCGAAACATTCTCCCAGCGGGAATTCCGGTCTCATCGTGTCTTTGTTCTAACAGATCGGATATCTCGTTTATCGGCCATCCGTCAGTCTTCCCTTGCGCTATCAATCTCGCCCATCCCCTCGTATCGTCTTCTATAGCTGAATTTTTGTCCCATTCGTTTGGTTTTGGCCTTTCAAAATAACGTGCACGCATTCTTGGATCCCATCTTGGCTCGACATGCTCTGGAATTTCTTCTGCATATGCCTCTTCGGCCTCAAGGAGCATTGTCGCCGCATTATTTGGCTGATGGAGTCTTGCCTCTGCTACTGTAGTGATATAAGGCCAACCCTGTCCATTTTCGTCTTTAGCGCTTTGCTCTTGAACGGCATCTTGATAGACATTGGACTGAGCAGTGTTGAAACTATCACTATCGCCGGGCTGTCGCGCCCTATGTGTCTTCTTCCGCGACTTCCTTGCGTTCTTCGTAGTGTGGAATCGGCATCTCTCGCGTTTCGGGTCCGCGACCTTATTTCTGCAAGTTCCGCCCGAACTCGTCTTGCATCCGCACTCCTTTGTCATTTCACCACTATACGAACCAAACCAGAAAAAAAATATACTATCATTTCTGTTTCTTACTAGCGTTACCGCCTTGTGTCGAATTTTTTCTCTTCTCGGCCTGGTTTCGATCCGCTTCTGTGGTCCGTATTATATACTCTTCCCAAGTTTCGATTTCATTTGGTCCAGAAACATTTGGTCCGCGCACGACATGTTTTTTTGCATGAAACCGGCATTTCTTGGCGCCTTTCACCTTTATGCGACAATGGCCGCCAGACTTCAGCTTGTGGCCGCACGATGTTGTCATTCCTATATACCCTCAAACAACAATTTATTTATTTACAAGTATTGGATGTCAATGAGACCAGTTGTGTGCAATTCCGCTCGAAAGCGGTGTGATCAGAAATTTAAAGATTGGTTATTAGGACAGAAACGCGGCAGAAAGATCCGCCACTCGATGAAACTGTACACGCATCCTCTGCGCGATGCGCTTCTTCCTCCTTTGATAACCACTGTAGAACCTTCCCGCGCAATCGTTATGTGGCCTCACGAAACCGAACGCTCTCTCTACGACAACACCCCTACATTTCGGTAGTTTTCGCAATGTTTTTCAAGGCAGCGAGACCACCACCCGTTCCAATTCCAGTGCTCGCTCGTCGTCGATCTCCCGTCCCGCTCCTCCTGGGCCTGTAGTTGGTTGTAAAACTTGGTCATGAAACTGCTCGCTCGGACCGTGAAAGGACTGGTCTTGCTCGCAACATCGAACAAACGAAACTCGATCCTGTCGTAGGTCCGATTGGAGATGTGCAGGTCCATGATGTTTTCGACGCCTTCTTTCAAGTCGCGACAGAGCGCGAAGAGTTTTATCACTTTGACGTGATGCGGAGTGTACACGGCGTCCTCGCATTCCTCGATGCGCTCCAAAGACAATGCTTTCATCACGCCTCGCAGTTGCTCGTCGGTCCTTTCGGCGAGCTTCGGATTAAGCCAGTTCAGATCGGCTTCTTCGTTTTCTCGGACCGAGAGCTCCGTTCCGATGGTAAGAAAAAGGTCGTTCACGCGAAACTTTTTGCTCAATTCTTCTTTTTTCGCGACTGCGACGACGTCGTATTCGCGTTGGGTGGCTTTGTTGATGGCGCACCCGTAAGGCCAAGACTCTTTCACGATTTGAGTCAAGACTTCGGGTGGAAGGTTCTCGTACGTGGCTTCCATTGTCGAAAACCGGTGCCTTTGTGACGCTTGCGATTCCTTTTTTATACGTTTTGTTTCTCGAAATCGGTTACAAACCGAGTTGTCGTTACAAACCGGATGATGTCACGAGGCAGATATTTTCCTCCTTGACATCATCCGCGTTTGTACATATACCGCTTGAGAGAAACAACCTCGCCTCCTTCCGAAATGACTCGCGAGGACGCCAATTACCAAGTCGTTTTCGACAAATCATGGAAGCAGCTTTTCGCTTCCGTCCCCTGCGACTCGAAACTCGAGCCCCGAGATTTGGAGGATTTCGAAAGGCGGTACGATGAATGGAGAAAATCGTCCGCGGGCATAAACGCAATGAACGAAAGCGAGCCCGAGTAATACAGCGTGTAAATAAAGCACGAAATGTATCAGAAACGACTTTGCAGCGTTTCTAAAGCCGATTCGGCATGGATGATGATGGCATGTGCCAAATTATTAATAAACGCAACTTTCATCCACACTATCACTTTTAACTGTACTTTAATTAAATATGCCTCGCTGTTTTAGAAAAACGAAAGATGGCAGACAGTGTCTCCTAACCGCTGCTCGCGGCTGCAAATCTTGCGCTACTCATCTGGCTTGTTCCGCGAGAAGAAGGAACACGCATCGAGCTAAGGCGACAGCGCTCGAAGATGGCCCGCCTCTCGCCGAGGGCGTGTGGGATAGAATCCCGACCGACATCGCTCGCAAAATCGCGAAACAGGCGGGACAGCCAATGATCGACCCGCGCGTGATGCAGGCAGGAATGAAGGGGTTGCTGAAAAAGAAAGAAAAGCAGATTCAGGAGCTGTCGTCTCGCCTCAAAAGCTTACCAACAATGGCTTTCAAAAGAACGCCCGAACAGCAGAAAGAGTTCGACTACCTTTATGAAGAGCTTGCAAAGATAAGTCCTTTTTGGGACAAAATTCGCGACAACGAAATTTCGCTCAGATCTAACCGAATGTTGCAGGACAGGTTTGACGAGCGCCGTTTTTTGGAAAAAAAAAGACATCCCGATGACAAAAAAACGTGGTTCAACCCTCGGACAAACCGTTTAGAAGAACCTGATCCGAATGTTGAGTACTTTGAAAACGCGACAGCGGGACTTCTCCCGCATGAGTATCCTTTCCGTAACAAGGAGGAATTTGAAAAGGGTAAAGAGGAATATTTACAGCAGTTAAAGAAGCAGGGCAAAAGTCTTTACGACGAACCTCGTCGACGTGGCGCCCATTTTAACCGCGCGCCTTCATCTGATATTCACGAGCGGATGGATCGTTATCTTCCGACACTTGACGATATGAACATTCCCATAAAGAACGTCGTAAGAGAAATGGAGGCAAAGTTGAAAAAAACGCGCAACGGTTTGTTAAAAAATGGAAAACTGGACTTGAACGACGAAGATATCGATGCAGTAGCGCAAATTTTGAACAAACACATGTTTGGAAACGGTTTGCCGACAGATGATTTAGTATTTCAGTTCGAAACTCCTCGAATAACTGGCATGCACGATCCTCTACATCTTGCAGTTACGATGAACCAAGGGAGGTACGTTGGCGTAAACAAGAATAAATTAGAACGTGATTTGATCGAACTTGATACCGTCCCAGACAGGTTTCTTTATCTTGATAGCAAACGGCCAGATTCTCAAATGGAAGTCCTTGCGCGGACACTGGGTCACGAGATAATTCACACGATGGTAGATCGAGCGAAAGATCGAAACGGCGACTTTTTAAGCGAAGTAAAATATCATCATCACGGCCCGATTTTTGAGAAGCTTAATCAACTCTATCTCGGGACTTTAGACACTCCACAATTGATGACGAATCGGGACTTACCTCGAGAACATCTTGAGGAAAAAAGACAAAAGGATCGCATGAAAATTTTATGGGATAAAAACCGGCAGCAAGGAATGTCTAAAAAGGATTATATTGATTATTTGCGTAAGGACGCGATTGTTGAGGCGAAGGAGGCAGGAATACCCGAAATCGAAGAAAAATATAAAGCGTGGAAGAAGGAAAAGGACAAGATTTACCCTCCGGAAACTATGAAAGAGAAGCACGGCGAAGAATTTTGGTACCCTTTATCCGGCGGCAAACTGGATGATATCGAGTATACAGGGACGGATGGTTACGAGGACGCGAAGGAAAAACAAGTAAGCGACAGCAGTGACGACGAATTTCACGATGCGCCGGCTGGCCAAAAACGAGTGCGTAAAAACGCGCGAACTCGAAAACGCGCCACCTGCAAAAAATAGCCCCTCCAGCCCCCCTTGGGTCCCTCCCAGGGCCCCCTCCTGGGTCCCTGCGGTGTACCGGCTCTGGGTCGTCCCGTGGCCCGCTGGTCGGCCCGTGGTACCGTAACGGCTGGCGGTCGGCGCGTAACCGCCGTCTAGTCCGTCCGTAACCGCGGCCCGGCACGGGGATGTAACGGTTTTCGGAGGAGACGTGGCGCGTCTCGCGCCAGAATGAGTGTCCACGGACACGTAACGGAACCTAACCGCCGACCGCGTAATTTTTTCACGCGGCGAGGCGAGCACCGCGCGGGTATAAAACCCCGCCGCCCTCCTCGTCGCACGCACTCTCGCTCTCTCTCTCACGCTCTCGAACCCTTTCCATTTCCTGCCATGGCGACTGCGGCCTGCCGCGATTGCGGCCTGCGTTTCCCGAAGGACAGCGCCGAGTTCCTCCCCAAGCGCGGTTGCAAGCGCACGAGTCGCTGTTCCAAGTGCCGCTCCAAACGCCTCGCCAACGCAAAGCGCAACAAGGCCGAGAAGCAGAGGATGGAGGAGGAGCTATGGCAGCGGATGAAGCAGGAAATGGGGCTCTTCGAAACGCCCCGTGAGGAGAACTTCCCCGCCCCCAAGAAGGTGTGCGTTCCCTCCCGCCGCCGCCGCGATTTCAAGCCTCCGCACGACGGGATGGGCGCCAGAGTCAAGGATCTGCCCAGACTCTCCATGCGGTGCTCCGATTTCTCTCGCGGCACCCCGCTTGCCGCCTGGGTGGTGACTCGCGACGAGATTTTGGGCCGCGAAAACGCCGCTCGCGAGCTGGAGAATGCCCGTTTGGCCCGGATGGACAGGGAAAATCGCGAGGCCCCCGTTTCTGTCGACCAAGTCGAGGAGGAGGAGCAGGAGGAGGAGGAGCAGGCTCCTTCCGATCACGAGATGAGCGATTTCGAAGGCTCCGTCCCCTCGTACTCTTACACCTCCTCCGAGGAGGAGGAGGAGGTGGGGAGCAAGTCCCCCGCCAGGATCTGGACGTGGATGACACGTTCTTCGGCTGCAACTTTGACGATCTGGACTTGGATGCCACCTTCGATCCGTGCAAGAGCCTGCACGACATGGCCGCCTCTGTCAAACTGTGAAAACTGTGGGGAATAGGACTCTGTCAGCCCCTCTCTCCTATTTATTAAACTCGTAATCCTATTTTTAATGCAAACTCGACTTGTGTCTCAAACATGCGTGCCCACAATGAGTCTCCTCTAATTCTGGCATAGGGGGTGGAGATAGTGGAGATAGTGGAGATGCATCTCCATACCCCCCCTCCCTTCTCCCAAAACTTTTCTGGCAGGAAATACTCATGCAAATTCCAATATTGTCCCGTGGAATCCTAACTGTCCAATTATAAGTATTTTACGCGATGGTGACGCGTGACAGCATAAGAGGGTGCGCGGGGCGGTGGAGATAGTGGAGATAGTGGAGATTCATCTCCATCCCCCCCCTCCTCTCGAAAAACTTTCCCGGGCGGTGACGGAGTGGAGATAGTGGAGATAGAGGTGGAGATAGGTACCTCCACGACTTTGACCTTTGTTTTTTGAAAAGGAGAAGGCTTTTGGAGGAAACGGATAGCGGGATGCGATCAGGCGACACTCTGGCTTTCCGTGCCCGCCCCTCTCTCGACCCAGTTCCCACCGGGTGGGGAGAATTCTCGGCATTCGACAGAGTGGAGATAGTGGAGATAGTGGAGATTCATCTCCATACCCCCCCCTCCCTTGAAAAACTTTTTCCTGGACCAGAGTTCTCGCGTCTGCCGCCAAGCCCTGTCTCTCTGCTGCCCATAAAATTTTGTATATTTACGACTATTTCTCTCTGCTGCCCATAAAATTTTGTATATATTCCACGGGAAGTATAAAAGTTTCCCTCTGCTGCCCATAAAATTTTGTATATTTATAACTATTTCTCTCTGCTGCCCATAAAATTTTGTATATTTATAACTATTTCTCTCTGCTGCCCATAAAATTTTGTATATTTATAACTATTTCTCTCTGCTGCCCATAAAATTTTATGTATATTCATAGCATTTCCCGGCACCTGCCAGCGCAGAGACTGCATTCCGTTCCAGCCAAAAAAAGTTTTTCGAAGGAGGGGGGGGTATGGAGATGCATCTCCACTATCTCCACTATCTCCACTCCGTGGAATCCCGAGGACTGGCTCTCGAGCACCGAGAAACTTGTCATGAAACCCGGTTTATCGGAATCCTAGAGACTCCCCCGAACCGATCCCGCTGTCCCTTTCCTCCAAAATCCTTCTCCTTTTCGAAACACAAAGGTCAAAGTGGTGGAGGTACCTATCTCCACCTCCATCTCCACTATCTCCACCCCGTGCCGGCGTCTGTCACGGTCGCGTAAAATACTTGGAATTGGACAGTTAGGATTCCACGGGACAATATTGGAATTTGCGTGAGTATTTCCTGCCAGAAAAGTTTTAGGAGAAGGGAGGGGGGGTATGGAGATGAATCTCCACTATCTCCATCTCCACTCCACACTGCCGCGGGCCTCGTCGCGCTTCTCGCATCCGTCACCTGCCGGACTATGCTTGCGTCTGTCACTCCCGTGGACTATGCTTGCGTCTGTCACTCCCGTGGACTATGCTTGCGTCTGTCACTCCCGTGGACTATGCTTGCGTCTGTCACTCCCGTGGACTATGCTCGCATCTGTCACCTGCCTACGCTGTTTAGGACTTGTGTTTTTTCGCGAAAGTTTGGGTGACTCATTGTTGAGATTGGGCTCATTGTTGGACTTGTGTTTTTTCATTAAAAAATAAAGGATAGATTACACCCCGTCACGGGGCTAGACTAAGTGTGTACGAGGACATCCTAATTTACACAACCCTGGCCACCTTGGCGCGAGAACGGGTCACCATCTTCTCCATCTCCCCGCGCTTCCGCGAGGAGCTGCGCAGGATCATCTGTGTGATCTGCACGACCGGCGCCGCCTGCTCCACAGCCCGCACCACTGGCGCCTGCTCCTCCTGGCGCCACATGCAGAAGGCGGACGGAATGCCCTCTGCCTTCCTCCTCTCCTCCTGCAACATCTTCTCCTCGCGCTCCTTCTTCTCCTTCTGCCTCCTCTCCTCCTGCAGCTCCCTCTCCTCCTGCTCAAACAGCCTCGACAGCATCATGGTCTTGTGCATCAAGCAATCGGCACGCATTTTTGCGACATCCTCCTTATCCATATATGTTTTCTTCTCGAAGTCCCCCAGCTCCTCCGAGAGTTCCTCCTGCAACCGCGCGTGGTAGACCGGAAACTCGTACATGACCCTCTGCTCCAGAGGGATCGCAGCGCGCTCCTTCTTGATATCCGCGAGCACCGGGGTCAGGCACCAAGCGGGCAAGGCCCTGAACCCCTTGTGGACCCAATAGGGGACGTGCTCGGAGGCCTTCTCCATCCTCTCGGATTCCATCGGGTCTCGGTAGGGATTCCGCATGTGCACCTTGAACCGGATGTCCCTCAGCCTGCAAACGACTTTCTCCATGTTCTTGATCGCAGGCTCGATGCTCTCGCTGGTGTCGAGCTGCTCCTCCGAAGGCGCGGACTGGTTGAATACCCATCTGGACTTGGTGACGATCCAGATCAGGTCGTAGGGCATCTCGGGTTGTGGTTGAAAAAGAACTTCAAAGCGGAAGGCCTGCCCCCGTCGCGACTGATGGAGTGCCTAGACGCGGACGCGCTGAGTTCTTTCTTGCCGTCTTCCGCCTCCCTCATCTCGAGCCAGATGCGCCTCTCGTCGAAAAAGTCCTTCCTGCGCACCAGCTCCTTGATGTCCAGCTTCTGGCCCAGCTTCTCGGCGTCCTTGGCGCTCCTCGAGTGCATAAAGCCGTTCCAGCAGATCTCTTTGGTGGTGTCGCAGAGGAGTTCGATCGTCTTCCCCCTCTGCAAGTGCGCCTTCGTCACCAGCTCGTCGTTGAGGCTGAGCTCGATCTTGTCGTTCCAGTTCTTGGCGTTGGTGGACCACGGAATGAAGTTATCCCACGGAGCGGGCGTGCGGATTTGGTCGGCTCGTTGTAGAGCTGCACGGACTTCTGGAAAACGCTGCGAGCATTCTTCAAGCCGTGGATGGAGCTGCGATGGCGCTTGAACTTGTCGGTGGAAGGCCTCCCGCTGTACTCGAACAATGGAAAAGGGAGAGGCTTCTTGAACTTGCCGAAATGCGCCTCGCCTCTGGCCAGATAGATTTCGCGCTTGAGGAAGATATCCCGCTCGCACAGGAAGATGGCGAGATCCGAGGGGCCTTGGTATTCCGCCATAGCTGCGAAAGTGTGAGAGGAGAGTGTTGGGTGCGTTGAGCGAGTGGGATGCGAGTGGCGAGACGAGGTGGGGAGGCGGCTTCTATACCTTGCTGCCACTTCTTGACGAGATCTCCCGTGGTCGAGTGCTGAAGTCCGCATATCGCTTCGTGGCTCGCCACGAGCCGCTAGATAGGCGCGTGCAACCGTAACCGTCGTCGTAACCGCGTAAAAGTGCCCCCGTGGACACTGGCGACCACGGGAAAATTTTCTTCTAGAAGCGTAACCGTAAATATCTTGTCCACGTGGACACTGACGACCACGGGATTTTTTTCTTCTAGAAGCGTAACCGTAACTGTCTTGTCCCCGTGGACCGTGGAAGGCCACGGGATTTTTTTCCGCGGCGGCGTAACCGTAACTATCCGATTCCGTAACCGCGCAAAAGTTTTCCCGTGGACAAAGTAACCGCCGGATATTTTTTCCCGTGGCTGCGTGGCCGCGAAAACCCTGTCCCCGTGGACAAAGTAACCGCCGGAAAGTTCTCCCGTGGCAGCGTGGCCGCGAAATAAATATCCCCGTGGTGGACCGCGGCCCAGTAACGGCCGAAAAGTGGCTACGTGGCTAATTCAGCACCTTGTAACCGCCCGGCGGCCTGGAAGGTATAAAACCCGGTGCACGACCACGGGGCTCTCACCTCGCTCTCACTAGCACCTGATATCTAACTCTCTCTCTCTCTCAGCTATGGCCGACCAGTCCACTTTGGTGACGTACAAAGTCCCAGAGCTTTATGAACTCCGTCAGAAAACTGATCCCTTCGGTGACTTCTCTGAGTACAATGTCTTGTGCGTGGGGGAACTCGATGTTGTGGGAGCACTCGCGGCTGAAACCGTGCGAACGGGGATGTGTACGATCACCAAGGTGACAGCTCACGTTATGGAGCGCTATGCGAGCATGGGGGGCTTCGCAACCTCTCTGGACATGCTTTATGCGCATTGCATGCTCGTTTCTCCCACTAATGCCAAGAACAGCAAATGTGTGGCTTCTTATGGGATGACCGTGAGGGACGGGAAAGTGGTCAAAACAAGGCCTTTCGGCTTTGACGCGGTATGGAATCCTTCCCCGGAGCTGATCCTGGTCAACTGGCCCATCAACACGGCTAAGCAGCCTTACACGATTCTCAACGTGGGCATCATCTGGCCTCCGGCGTTCTCCGTGGCCGACATGACCGAGAAGGATCTGCTTCCCTCCGCCCCCGGCGCCCCGAAGACGCGCTTGGAGAAAGCCATTGAGAGATATAACATCCCCCTGAGAGGTCACTGGATGCCTATCACCTCTCGCCTGGTTTCCGCGGACCAGCTCGCTGGACCCACGGAGGAAATTCAGGAAATTCAAAGGAAGAAAGAAGCGGCTTGGGTGGAGATTCAGGATGCTGAGAAACGTGCCTGGCAGGAGCAGTGCCAGAGGATCCGGGAAGACCACATTGATAGGATGCAGGCCGAGATGAAAAAGGCTAATCCTTCCACTGAAATTGTCGTTGCTGGAAAGCAAGTGGATGTATCTCTGGTTCAGTAAATGATCCTTGTGTATTATTTTTATTAATGAAAAACCATTTTCACACAAACTTGAATACCAACAATGAGTCAAACACAATTGCATGCCAAGTGGCAAAATACTTCAAGTAGTATTTTAGGACGGCGTCCGTACACTATCCGTAAGTCGTAACTGAAACCCTGTTGATAAGCCCGTACGGCGTCGCGTCGTTTGTAACCGAATTCCCGTGGATAAGGCCGTACAGCGCCGCGCCGCTCGTAACCGAAATCCAGTGGATAAGTAACCGAAACTCTGTGTCCCCGTGGACAGCCGCTCCCGAGAGGTACAAAGACTCCAAGTTTGCGACTTGTTTCCCATCTCGCTCTCGTTTTCTCTCGCGCAACCCCTCTCGCACTCTCATCCATCCATGGCTCCCGCTACCAGGTCCTCTGTTCGCCTCAACAACACCCCGCTGTTCCCTCTCTCCTTGGCAGCCATATCCAAGCGAAAGAAGCACGCCTGCAAGAAGCCTGTCCTCGTGGAGCACAGCGACGAGTCGAACCCCGTCAAGGACTCCGCTTTCGACTTGGTGAGGCCGCGTATCTGCGACACCTGTTTCCACATGCCGACGGACTTTTTCTACCTCTTCAAAAACGACCAAGGCTCCGTCGAGTGCAAGTGCGACGGCTGCGTCAAGGCCATCCTCAAATCGCCGACTTCGTGCACAAGTACTCGGATTCGCTCATGCGCTACCGAGTCCCTGAGCAAGATACGCCACCTCGCCGCTCCTATTCGTGCGTGGAGTGCATGTCGTACGTCACTGGAGCTGCCTTCGTCCACGATACGCCTGCAACGCAGCATATGCGCAACAAGACCACTCTGTGCGAGCCCTGCTACCAAAAGAAGGTCGTGATCGCAATTCGCAAGTTGAAGGTGGCCGACAACGAAGTCAGAACAGAAAAGGAGAACGAGCTCGTGCAGAGTTTCGTGAGGGACTGGAAGATGGACACGCAGGCCGGGGAGCAAGGGACTTCTCTCTACCTGCAGAACTCGAACGTTGCGAGCTGTTGGCCCCCGAAGGAGTGCTCCACCTGCACGGTGAGGTTCTTGCACGACGTCATGTCTGCCTATATTGTCCCGGACCAGTTCTCGGACCAGATCCGCGTCCGCTGCCACAATTGCGCAAGGAACGCGCCCTTCAAGGCGAAGATCCTCTTGGAGGGGTACAGCCAAGACAACGGCTTGAAGAAGCTCCTGGAAAAACCCAAAGACCAGAGGGACGAGTTTGTCCCCTTTGGAGTCAACTTGCAGCCCATGAACAGGGCCGAGGAGAAGCAGTTCCTCCGCGGCGTGCTTGACCTTCTCGTGACTGAGGGAATTCCTGCGCTCTTCGGGCGCAAGTGATGCAGTATAGGAA
Source organism: Mesostigma viride (assembly GCA_009746045.1). Taxonomy (NCBI): domain Eukaryota; kingdom Viridiplantae; phylum Streptophyta; class Mesostigmatophyceae; order Mesostigmatales; family Mesostigmataceae; genus Mesostigma; species Mesostigma viride. Next base: position 190 of record RPFO01000825.1, on the reverse strand, counting down.
ACACGATTGAGTGATATTATTTATTTTTATAATGAAAAGACATGATCATTGTGTCCATCATCAAAGCATTATTGCTGTACTATCTCATTTGCGTCAACCTCTCCTTAGCATGGGAACACTTGTACATGGAACACACGCGCAAATCGTTTGACAAATTCCCTTGGAATAAGCGTATTCTCCTAGTGCTGTT
>RPFO01000677.1:0-28765 GCA_009746045.1 Mesostigma viride | reverse complement strand
AAATAGCGTCTTTTTCTATTTTTAGCTCGCCACGGTATGTGCGTGGCACTACGCTAAGGCTTGTGGTAGACGAGGCACTACATTGCTGTGAGGCGTTTGCAATCCTAGTCCCCCACAAGTGGTGTAGGGTTGGCATGAACTCTTGTCTCCCAAAACATTATATGACGCAAGGTATATTATGGTACCCACCATCTCGAATCAACACCTTGATCTAACGATCACGCTTGGTTTCGCCATTAAGACGTGCAACCATTGTGAAGACTAACTTGTAGCTAAACCTTCACTTAAAATTAGAGTGTTTCGCTACTTGATGTGGATCTATATCTCTCTCCGGGTCTTTCACCATTCCTCTGAAATCTATACGTTCGTGCGCGAGCTCGAGACTTCCTTCCGATTTAGCTGACGGCACGACCACAAGCACATGAGCGACATCAAGCAAATAAGCACAAGACAAACAAGAGAAGCGACAGGACGCGGAAGCACAAAGTCCTCAGAGCAGGAAGGGCAACAGGCGCTTCCCCCCATCATGTGGCACTCGCCCAGAGCGCACTGACCACAGGCGCCAGACACAGCGCCGAACGCACACGCACACTGGCAAGATGCCAGACAATGAATCCGCAACACAGGTGCGACAACCACTTCAGCCAACTGGCCCACAGACATGAAACGAACACCCGTATGGCCCATGAGCGGAGGTGCGCGGTTCCATCGCTCGTTCAGGCTTTTCCGAATGGAAAGAGGGTTAGGGGCAAAAGCCATAGGAACCAATATCCCTCGTAGGGTCCGTAATTGTTAACTGTCAAGGCCTGCTCCCGCCATACAATGGGCTGAGAGCCAACTGGCGCTACCATTTCCTCTATTAGCCCCTCAAGTGTTCTAGTGTTATTTTGAATAACTTTTGAATGATTTCTTATTCATTGGAGCAGAGCGTTGGGCCTCCCAGATCCCCTGGCTTGGGCAGCAGTGGCGCATTTGGGTCATCAAAAGGCCAAGCACGCCCCATCGTCTAAGGCCATCACGTGCTCCAGTCCCTGCTGGCCCAGTTTGCTCCTTCGTTGCTCTCTAGGCTTATCATCCTCCCGAAAAGCAGCGGTAACACGTCTATGTCGCAAAGTCATCATTCAGTAATCGTCCAATGCACTTTGCATCGATCGTTAGCTCTCCCGGTGACAGGGGAATGTTGGCGCTTTTAGCCAACGTTGCCACGACCACTATGGCCTTACTTCGCACTTTCAGTCCCTGTGTGTACCTGGCGCCCCCTTCTCGAACCACCTATCACATCTAATTCGGATTACCTTTTCAGGAAGTTGGTTTACCATTGTTTCTACTCGCGGGTGGGATTGTCGCAGACGTTGGCCACAGCGGCTACCCAATCGCACCATGCGGCATTTCTATATATGGACATTTTATTGTTTAGACCCTTTGAGATTAGCGCCTCCTCTCAACTGTAAAATCTTAGCGGCAGTGCCAAGCTGGACATCATTTTGGCCCAAGATCTTAATATTCATTTAAGAGAGAAACTTCTTCACCATTCCTTTCCCGTTGCACACCGGCGCGCATGTAAATGTTGGAGAAACCTAGGTTGACATGACTGATCAGGCCACCGCTTCATTGCACACGTCACCACTCTGGCAATGCGGGAGCGATAGGGACCTCCGAAGCTCTCGCCTAGAGAACACATGTGTAATTTTGAAGTGCCAGTGGACTCAGCGCCTTGACGACTACGACGACCCTTTAGCCGGTGTGGCTGACGTGGGACTTAGGGCCGTGATCTCCTAGCACTCGAGCACCTGTGCAATCTCTGTTCGGATCGTGTACTATAGTGACTCAGTGATTCTAGCACAGAACAGCTGCTCCGCCACAGCGCATCCCTGACTCTCCGGGCTTTGAAGCCCGGCGTCTATCGTGAATGTGCGACGACGACGACGACCTTTGGACCGGTTACGTTGGGAGCGAGACGCGCAAGCCCTCGAACCCGGAGCATCTCGTTACGCGCTACGATGTGTATCGATTCTCGTTACTCTGACCCATGTCGTTGTGACCGTCCCTCGGCATACCATGGCCGACAGTCGTCTACTCTCCGATCGCCATCTGACTGTAGACGCTCACGCTTGACGACGACGACGATTGACGAACGGCCCGATTGTCTAGCTGCGCTCTCGACGCTACGCACTCCACCAGGAGATTCCTCGAAATGTTGATCTGACAATGTGTCGAAACGAACTCTAGCATTAATATTCAGATTTGGCGACCAGACTGTTGCCGACGACCCACCGACCCACTAGGCGCCCGCGCGGTCAACGTTCCAGACGCACCTCTCGGGACCTGGACGACGAGCGCAGCAAGCAGTCGAAACAAGAACTCTAGGACGTGGGCACGTGGTCGTGTAGCGGTACGCCGCCCCCTTTCACAAGGCAGACAACACTAGGTAAGACGTTGAGAACGACTTGAACCATGACTGACCCGCTCAGGGCACGAGCCGCAAAGCTCTGGAAGAGCTCTAGACGACACGCAAAACAAAGACCTGGCGCGATGACGTACTCTCCAACGCACGCGCGGACCGATCGCAGAACGACGTGGGACGGACCGACGACGACGGACGCGACGACGTGTGCAGACGATCGCTCCAATCAGGTCAACTCTGACTCTCGTACTACGCAATCGCATCCACACCATATTGTCACGATCCCAAACACGCTAGTGCCGCAAACCAAGCCACTCACGCCACCACCACACCGCAAGGGCGCAAGCACACCACAACACGGCACACGCTCCACGCAACTCCCAACGCCTTACACCAATCAAGGCAGAGACTAATCTCTCAAACGAGCACAACAACAACAACAACAACAACAACAACACAAACAACAACAACAACAACATTCTGAACAACAACAACACATTCAGAGATTACTTAACGAGACTAGACAGAGCAATCTAGTTATGCTATCAGCTGACAATTCAAAACACAATCTACTAAATGCTACACCAAACGTCTACATCAACCGGCTGCAACAACAAACAACTCGTAGCAACACTATACTAATTACTCTCAACTAACTCTTATCACATATAGCCAATCCTTACAATAATCGACCCAATCAGGACCATACAAGCGGACCCCTCTCATACAAACACCACCTCTCTATAAGATGACTCTCCCCATCGCGCTACAGACTCGAACATCGCAACCAACTCGCTAGACATAAGATCCAAGCGTGCATGAATCATTTTCAAACGCGCGCCTAGATCGTAGACAAGGCTTTAACAACTATGAATCACCATAACCCAACATCAAACTAATAGATTATGCACACTATACCATTTTCCCAACCCACATACTCTAGCACAAACATAGCAAAGCAACTAGATCGCAACACAAGAATTGGACAAACCATACAACAGGATCTATATCGAATCCACATCACTACACAGACCCAACTATGCTCAAGTAGGAAACAACACGATACTAAACAAACCTAACGACACGTAAATAGCCACAACCCCGACTCAAATAGAACAGCCGATCCCCATTGTCAGCATGTAAGCTCAGAGTTGTGCTGGCCATTAAGACGCAGCTGGCAAGCGCTATAGCATCTTAGGCTAGTTTTATCCTTGCTTAGGGCAGAGCTTGAAATAGGCTCAACATCGCACTAGTTTGTTGTGTTGGCTGCCTCTAGTAGCAATGCATTAGCTTTGCGCTAGGGATCCGTACCACTTTACTGCGTGCAGCATGGACAAGGTGGCACCTGCACATAGGCTGCCATATTTAAGGGGCAGTGTGATGATGCAGTTATGTTTTTCCATCTCGTTGGAAGGGCAATGTTACTGAGTACTTGGATGGCTGGTGGGCCAGCAGCCTTTTTTGTAGGTAGTATGCCCAACCCCTACCCTTGGGTGCTTTTTTACCAACGGTTACCCCTATAGGCTGTATGGGTGTAACTAGCGGCTGGTATAAACCCAAACGCCAAATGCATGACCCGGATGCTCAAACTGTTCAGAAAACTTAATTGTTTATCATTCCTGAAGTTGGTTAGGTGTCTGCAGATCTTATTACATAGGAAACTAGCTCGAAATGCGCAATCTGCCAAGAGAGCGCGCAAAACGTGCAGTCTTGACCCCCTGACTTTGACAGCGGTGGTTTTCTATGGCCACCCCTGCAGTATATGTGAGGTTTGTGATATTGTCACGGCGCACAGGGCAACTATGGACATGCCTCGCCCCCCAAGGATAGCCATTGGATAAGGGTAGGTTGGATGGCATCTGCGTTTGCAAAACATGTTGAGTTACAGCCGATGATCGGCAGGATCTCAGCCCATTTAGGGGTAAATGAAGTAATATTATAAATCAGTGCTATGGAGCGCTACCCAATTGATCAATCAGCAAAACCACTTTAGGTAGATACCATTAAATTAATAAGGCAGGTTACAAAGCAACTGACCATACACAGAGCTTGATCGGCTCAACAAACCTAAAAAGCTCTTGCCTAGTCCAGTTAATTGTGTTTCGTGGAAAACACGCGCATATGTAAGGGATATTGGATTGTCAAATTTTGCTCCAAGCACACTTGTTGTGGTACTATGGTGTGGAAAGCGGTCGCGCAAATTTGTTAAAGAAGATTGTTTTATGGTCGTGCAAAGGATACAGTCTGCACTCCGGGCCTACACGGGTTGCATGTATCCGCATTCGGGGCATTGCTCCTTTTGCGGTTACCAGCGAGTTGCCAAGTCCAGAAAGGAAAGATGTCCAGTCAAACACACGGATGAAGCTTGCGGGAACTTCGCCGAGAGATCTGCCCAAATGGTCAACTTTCGGAAGATACACTAATATCAATTTAGTTAGGTCACACGCTTAGGGCTGCATAGGCTCATTTTCTTTGGGCGTCCTCGCACGTTAAGTACCCAGCCTCGCGGTCAAGCAAGCCACACCAACAGGTACATGGCTCCTGGGCAAATTTTTCTAACACATGGCCAGTTTAATAAACTCGGGATATACCACTCATGATCAGTTTTCGAGCGTCATCTAACCGACTTTGATTCTCCACAAAGGTTGCCCGATGAGAGCGAAGGTAAGGGCGAGGCAAGCACGGGCGCCGGACGGCAGATATCTACTGAAATCCTGCGACATTGCACCGAGCCCACCGCCCTATACGATCATACACGATTACAAATACTGACCATCATCAGCCTAGCTGAGGTACCATCAGATCGACACCTGCAACGCGCAGTCGATCCCATCGACAGTCGAGCCAATTTAAGCTCATACTACGGTCAACGGCCCGTTCAGCGTCAATCCCAAACCACAAACAAGCGATCTAGCATGACACGAGACTGCTATCGACTACGACGCCTATAGAGCTTATTCTCGACATCTGGCATACTCGATCCATACACTCAAGACAATGATCCAAACACTCAGCACACCAGGTACAACAACGTGACCTAACCCATGGACTCAACTGCATAAGGCTGCGATATGCCTCGACGGCCATCGAATCTCGCACATCCTGGCAAACACCCAACGCGAACGGATGTATGGTACGAGCATCAGGCTCTAATCACGCCCTATCTTCCCCTGGCAGCGAGTACGATGCGTGATATAATGCGCCCTCAAATCATACCCAGTCATCGTCAGAGTCTATCGGGGCTCTGACGAACGAGACACTAGGCTCTCCTGTAGACCACTATCCCTGCTCATATGTCACTGCCATGAGTGCAACTTCAACAGACTAAAATCAGATCCCTCAATCCACCACACTCCTACACACATACTCGCAACACACTACGGACGGATGGAGAAGGGATTTACAGTCTATGCGTCAGCGGCCCCACACTCACTTGTCGTCGGCCATAACCTAACTGCACATCTCACACAGTGTAACCACAGCGCCCACACAGACCTCTTACCGTAAAACTCATGGCGAGTCTAACTCCTTGACGCCTGCACAGAAAGATTCCCTCCAGTCCGCTATAATCAAGTAAATCAGATAGCATCTAGTCGACGTAGGCAACACCACACCAGAGCATAACGGCGCTGATGCAAGACCGGTGCCGCAAGACAAAGAGCTGGACTCCAAACACCAGTCAGATAGTAACACGTTACAGCTAGCAACGAACGTCATGACAATGCTCGTTGTAACAAGGCGCAGCGTACCTCGCCAAAAATCCACTGCTGCCCATGCCACGTCAATCGATCACACACCGCTCGGCCCGTACCAGCACTCAGTGATAATCATACTTTGCGCAGTTGTAGGGCAGATTCGCAGGTGAATAAGAAATAAGAAAGATGAGGGGCTCGGCGTTTAATATCACGTTGTTGTACTTTGCATCTACCTCTCAGTTCCGATTATAGATCGATATACACATACGTTACTCTGTCCACACTCAAAACTTAAGTGCACCATGCTACAGCACACTCTTGTGTGCCTAATCTCTATGCACACGCCTGCCCTATCTCATGCGACTCCAGAAGCGCGTGCTCCGCAGATACAGGGACGCTAATCACCGACTGCACCTGCTCCACTTCTCCCAGCGACCTCGACTCGAGTCTCTCGATTCCGCTCGCAGCTCTGAGCGAACAGAGGTCCTGTCGTCCTATCCGATATATCAGAGCTAAAGACTTTATCTCCTGCCTACTCATAGTTCATATACCTGTGTGTCAAGACGAAGAGAACTCTCATCTCCTGCTGCACCCGTGCACAACACCTAAAATCAAGAATGACATCAAACGACGCACTATAAGATGACAGACAGATTGCATTACGTCCACATGCTCACCGCGAATATACAAACTACATCGATCCTATTGGCACTCATGGGATGCTCTCTACCGCTACACGTGGCTCTATGGAATGCTTGTAGAACTTAGGCTCTCTACTATAGCCGAAGCGCTAAAAGCTCATGCAGACACAACAGTCGGACAGTCTGCGATCCCATTTGGCAGCCGGGTTTTCGCTGCTGATTTTGTGTCACGCAGGCACTCGTAAAGGTTGTGAAATATCTAATTAATGGCAGTCTTGCAAGAATAAGCCATGCTGTGGTCTGGTCTGACGTCGACATGGTCATCAACGTATTCTTGCTGGTGTGTGTCATACCTGATCTAACTAGCATTCACGCTGGTGTGTGTCATACCTGATCTAACTAGAATTCACGCTGGTGTGTGTCATACCTGATCTAACTAGCATTCACGCTGGTGTGTGTCATACCTGATCTAACTAGAATTCACGCTGGTGTGTGTCATACCTGATCTAACTAGCATTCACGCTGGTGTGTGTCATACCTGATCTAACTAGAATTCACGCTGGTGTGTGTCATACCTGATCTAACTAGAATTCACGCTGGTGTGTGTCATACCTGATCTAACTAAAGATTCCCAACTCCATGCACTGGGAAAGCAAGACTGCATGGACAAACAGGTTCACCAACAGGCACACGCTTGCATGATTCCTGTGACAGGTTCACCAATAGGCGCACGCTTGCATGTTTCTAGACACGCTTCTCGGCCACCAGGCAACAGATGATGATGTGTGGCGGTTGGGCTCCTAGTCCAGCTGGGACGCTTGTAGGCACGCCTCTACTACTGCATGTCACCATAATACGGCACATCGTATGTATACCCATTTCGATCATGTAGCATGGCTACACACGCTGCCAGGCAACAGCTCCATGCTTTCTTCAGCCACTCACCCGGTGCAGGGGCAGGAAAAAGGCGGATGCGCTCTTGGTCTTGCTGCCCGCATTAAGCGCGACCGCGTGCCCTCGGCAGTCGATCACGGGGGAGCCGCTGGAGCCTCCCTTGGTCCCTGAGGCCGCCTGCAGGGACCAGCGGGGTGTGCGTATGTGTGCGAATTTGCGCGTATGTGTGTGTGTGCGCGTGTGTGTGCGTATGCGCGTGTGTATGTCTGTCAGTGCGAGTGGACTGGTAATAAACGAGCGAAATGCAAAAGAAGGTGCTCTTATGCACAAGGAAGGCCTGCTGTAGGAGGACACCCTACCAGCTTCTCTCATTCGAAGAGTAAAAGCCGGTGGGACTACTTACTCGTTCACACATCTGCTCAACTGACTGTTTCGTAAAGCTACACCATGGCCCCTGCATGAGCATGCAGCGTCAGTCGCCCGCTCCATTCCTACCCCGTCAGGAATTGTGCTAATGAATTGTGGGATGCCAACCCGCCCATGCTTGCCAGCCTACAAGGAAGCCGTGCAATCAAACCGGCCAAATAATATGTAACAGATGGGATGCCTGCCACCTGGCGGCCACTCCCAGGCAGATACAGTGGCCCGTTAAAAACCAGACGCACGCAGGCAACGGTGTGACAGCTGCCAGCATCGAGGAGCGACAGAGGCACATCAGCTCTCGATGAGTGTACCGCTAACTGTTGTCCTGTCACCCTCTTTTGGTCTCTGAATACCTAGCTCGCGGGCATCAAACACCACCGTGGTTAAGAGGGTGCTGCCAGGGTTCTGGATGCTGCTAGGACCTATGGCAAGTCAGTCCTGCTGGGATGCCAAGGCAGGTCTATGGTAATTCCTTGCAAGTTTACAGGGATCCGACAGTCGCATCGTGCCCACGTTACCGAGGCAGCCTAACCCTAGCGCAGCTCCACAAGGCACCCACCTGCAGGTAGAACGTGTTGAAGTCGTTGTACCCCTCCCTGCGACAGCACACATAATTTGTCCCATTGAAGAGGTGCAACCATCATCCAAAAACGTTCCTAAGGTCAGCCGGCGTGTTTGAGCATGTAAAATTGTACCCAGATAATACATACACGTGTGCACCATGATACATTATACGTTATTATGCATTATACATTATGCATTATACGTCATGCATTATACATTATACATTATACATTATACATTATACATTATACATTATACATTATACATTATACATTATACATTATACATTATACATTATACATTATACATTATACATTATACATTATACATTATACATTATACATTATACATTATACATTATACATTATACATTATACATCATACATCATACATCATATGTACATCATACATTATACATTATACATAGTTATATGCATGATCATGATGACTGCGTCACAGCAGGGCATTCCCAACGTGGCACGTGACCTCAGCAAGAACCCATACTGGAAGTTCAAAGACCAGTCTAAAATGCATCCAGCTGGAAGTGAGCCAGTGGCCAGTGGGGCATGAGATAATCACAGGATCGCGATGGCATGCCGCTGGATGGAGAGGGTTGCCCAGGGACTTGTGTAGTCGAAATGGCCCACATTGAATTAAAACAAATAGGTGTCACGACACTGGCTGGGCCTTACAGTTCTGCGTAGGCCACCAGGGTGGCCATGGCTGTCCGATACGCTGTCCTATCAAAACCAGGGCCGGACAAGGCCCGCCGCACAACAGTTAGGCATTTATTTATTAATAATAATGTAGACTGCGTCACGTGGGTAACAGTAAAGGAACCTTCGACCCCTATACACAACGAGACCGGGGGACAGTTAGCCATAACCGTGACAAACTGAGACCCCCCCTCCCGGGCAGATGGCCAGACACAGTAGTTGCCAGACCCAGGGCCAGGGGCCATTCGGGTGACACCGACTGGGGGAGCCAACTGTTTGGGGAAGGGCAGGACACACTGTCCCAATCCATCATAATATTGCCATAATATCCGATCCATTACATGGCCGGGTCAGAGGACCAGATACCGTATCCAAGGGCACGGCTGTAGATGCGGTCGAAGACGACGAATCGATCAAGCAGCCAGATAAGATATTATGGGACGCCGGGTCAGATACTATAGGTAAGTACACGCTGAACTGTACCAAATAGTGAGATAGTAGGGAACACAGGGTACCCAGTTTTGGATACCCAGACAGGTAAATACTGGAACAGAGGGCCTGACTACCAGAGATCACCACCTTGGATGTTGTTCCCTTCCCAGCACCGCAGATTAGCACTGGCCATCTGTGTCTACCATATTGTGGACATGGGCGTGGGCAGGGGAAGGGAGCGAGGAGCAGCTGGGAGGCATGGTGGGGAAAGTGGGTAGAGGAAAAGTGGGAAAATGGCGGCAGGAAACGAGGAACAGAGAGAGCGCAGTTTGGATGCCAGAAAACAGGACAAACGAAACCTTAGTAGAGGGGCGGTGGCATGAGCGGTGGCATGAGCGGTGGCATGATCGGTGGCATGAGCGGTGGCATGTGCGGTGGCATGAGCGGTGGCATGAGCGGTGGCATGAGTGAGATTGGTTCCCACACCCGCATGCATTTAAAACCTACATAAAACTAGTTCATCCGCAAGCTAAAGGGTGGCTTCCAGGCCTGCTCAAAACTTGTCCAAGGCTACTTCACATGATCCCACAGGCCCTTGTAAGTCAAACCCGAGCCCCCTAAAAGTCTAGTCCCCAGGCCCACTCACGAGCTGTACGACGGCGCGTCCCTGTCCAGGCGGGCGATCGTCCCTGCCAGGATGGACACCTTCTCCCCGCTGTCGTTGCCCACGACGCGCACCTCCAGGCCCACGGCGGCCGACTCGGGGCGCAGCAACACCTCGGAGCAGTCCATGAACTGGAGCGCGTTCGGGTCAAAGCGGAAGAAGCCAAAGTCATGCACCTGGCAGGGGGATGGTATACAGGTACAACGCAAGACACACAAGGGTATTAGGTGCCATGTGAGCAACCTACCACGATGAAGCCAAAGACATGCAACTGACACACACATTTAGGTCCGAACAAGCGCACGCAGATTCCCATGGCGATAAGACAAAAGCAACGGAGTGGAAGAAGCTGACGGCACGCGCATGCAACTGGCACGCGCATGCGCAAACAATGGAGCGCAGACAGCTGTGCCTATAGAAAACTGTGCCTAGATAACTGTATGTGTACTAGGTGGGGTTCGTGCCTGAAACCAACGGCATGCACCGCACATGCACAGCCCCACAATACATGCAAAGTCCCAACAGGCAGAGTCCCAACAGGCACAGGCACGGGCACAGGCACACACAAGCGTATGCAGCGTATACTATACATGCATTTGAGCCCCCTGAACCTGGAGTCATTTGCGTGGCATGCGTAGGCTCCCGAAGGCACAGCGACATTTCATGCGGATTGTGAGCAACGAGCAAAAAATACACATATGCTCCTAGCAATGCGACCTGCAGCGGCAGCCACGGCAGTGGCGGTGGTGGGCGTGGCTGCGGCGGGGGTAATGGTGGCGGCAGTACAACATTATCGCAACGTTATCGCAGGGGCAGCGGCGGTGGTGGGCGTGGCTGGGTGCGGGTAATGGTGGCAGCAGAACAAGATTATCGCAACGATATCGCAGTGGGCAGCGCCGGTGGTGGGCGTGGCTGTGGTGGGGGTAATGGTGGCAGCAGAACAAGATTATCGCAACGACATCGCAGTGGGCAGTGGCGGTGGTGGGCGTGATGGCGGTGGAGGCTGCATGACAGCTGGCACCGTGCGGTGCGAGGAGAAAACAGGCTGCATTGCAGGCGGGGTCGAGGGTACATGGTCTCAAAGGCCCACAACTAGGTTCAGAACCGTCCAACAGTGGTTCGACAATCACAGCTGTATCACGGAGACAACCAGCGCAGGCCAGAAATCCATAGGACTTTGTAAGTTGCGCGTCCCAACCACGCCAGAGCCCCGTCAGCTGCTTTTATCTGCAAGATTTTTATCCACATCATATATATTACTGTGGTAATATAGTAATATATTATAGTAGAATATTGTAGTATACATACATACCACTACTGTATTCTTAACCACACAATGCACCATTTGGCATTTCTAAGAGCTCCACATCATGTGGCACCCACCCAGTGCATGATAATTAGCAGGTAGACTGCTTCACTCAGTCATAGGCACAAACCAATCTGTGGCGTAGCTCCCCGCCTGTATACCCTTAACCTCCGCCTATTGGCCACCTGGCGATGCTATGCGGAACTGCATGACCGTGCTACGATGCGACACGACCGTTTGATGCAACCAAACAAAAGAAATGAGACCAAACCATGCAAACATGATGGTTGGCGCAGGCGTCTCCGGCATGCGATTGATGACGCGGTGCGTTGCAGACTTGTTGTGGACACAGAACGCTTGTCACGATGGTTGCGGAGGGTCATGGACTAGTACGCGTCACCATGGTTGCGCAGGGCGATGGTTGCGGAGGGTTATGGACTAGTACGCGGGCACGGCAGTGGCGATTCAAGGGGTCATTGTGACGGGGCATGCGAGGGGCAGCTCCTGGGGTAGCGCTAGAGGGGCATGATCTTCGCAGGCTCATTGTAGAGGGGCACGAGACCTACGGGGGCTATGAGTGTGAAGGGGCGTGCCAGGGGCCACGACTTACGGGGTCACGGTAGACGGGCAGCACAGGGATCTCCTCGCGGTTGAGGAACATGGCCTCCGCCACCACCGGACCTGTGGTCGTATCACAGTGGGCATCGTTGTTAATTGGTTGCAGCGGGCATCATGGTCATTATATTGCAGCGGGCACCATTGTTCTTTCATTGAAGTGGGCGTCATGATTACTACATCGTGACGTCACAAGTTGCAACCAGACGATGCTGCCCCACTGAGAAGCAATACCACGAAATAGTGACCAGCGACACAGAACAATACGGTGACCAGCGACAGAGCAGGCCTTGATACGGTCGTGATGTTTTGCACCAAATGTCGTAATGAGGTATGTATGTATGTATGTATGTATGTATGTATGTATGTATGTATGTATGTATGTATGTATGTATGTATGTATGTATGTATGTATGTATGTATGTATGTATGTATGTATGTATGTATGTATGTATGTATGTATGTATGTATGTATGTATGTATGTATGTATGTATGTATGTATGTATGTATGTATAGGTAGGTAGGTGGGTGGGTAGGTAGGTAGGGTAGGTAGGTAGGTAGGTAGGTGGGTGGGTGGGTGGTGGGTGGGTGGGTGGGTGGGTGGGTGGGTGGGTGGGTGGGTGGGTGGGTGGGTGGGTGGGTGGGTGGTGGTGGGTGGGTGGGGGTGGGTGGGTGGGTGGGTGGGTGGGTGGGTGGGTGGGTGGTGGGTGGTGGTGGGTGGGTGGGTGGTGGTGGGTGGGTGGTGGTGGGTGGGTGGTGGGTGGTGTGGGTGGGTGGGTGTGGGTGGGTGGTGGGTGGGTGGGTGGGTGGGTGGTGGGTGGGTGGGTGGGTGGTGGGTGGGTGGGTGGGTGTGGGTGGTGGTGGTGGGTGGTGGGTGGGTGTGGGTGGGTGGTGGTGGGTGGGTGGGTGGGTGGGTGGTGGGTGGGGGTGGGTGGGTGGGGGTGGGTGGGTGGGGGTGGGTGGGTGGGTGGGTGGGGGTGGTGGGTGGGTGGGGTGGGTGGGTGGGTGGGTGGGTGGTGGGTGGGTGGGTGGTGGTGGGTGGGGGGTGGGTGGGTGGGTGGGTGGTGGGTGGGTGGGTGGGTGGTGGCTGTGTGGTGTGGGGGGGGGTAGGTAGGTAGTAGGTAGGTAGTAGGTAGGTAGGTAGGTAGGTAGGTAGGTAGTAGGTGTAGGTAGGTAGGTAGGTAGGTAGGTAGGTAGGTAGGGGTAGGTAGGTAGGTAGGTAGGTAGGTAGGTAGGTAGGTAGGTAGGTAGGTAGTTGGGTGGGTGGGTAGGCCGGCGGGCGGGCAGGCGGGCAGGCGGGCAGGCACGTGTGTGTGTGTTGGTGTGTTGTGTGTGTGTGTGTGTGTGTGTGGTGTGTGTGTGTGTGTGAACATGTAGGTAGGAGGGTAGGAGGGAGGGAGGCACAAGGCAGGGAGGAGTGGAATACACATATACAAAGAGGGAAATGCAACATGACAACGAGCGCATGCCAGAAATCTGCAAAATCCGGACCGTCAGCTCAAGCCTGCCGCTATTCTATCCGCATTTGTCAAATCGTTCAGGATGATGGAGACGAATGGAGGTGGAAATACATGTATAGCCTTGTACGGTAAAATTATGGCTGGCAAACGTTCAAAGCGAGACCTAGACGGTTAAGCTAAAAAACACTGTGGCGTGAACAGGGCGTTTGTTGCTAACGGCAAGGAGGGTCCAGTTGTCAGCAACAACTGCGATCCCTCTCCCGCTACATCGTATGAAGAATCACCCTCAATGGAAGTACCATTACCGCCAGGAATCACCCTCAATAGAGCCACCATCAACAGGGCTTGTCAGTCATCACCCAAGCCATGCCATACTTCTAGGTCCAAATAAGACTCTGAAGAGTGCAAATCTTTTATCACATCTCACCAGGCCGCGTGAGCCAACATCCCGCGGCACAGAAAGTAGTGCCAGAAAAACGCCTTGAGAATAGTAGTAGTCGTATGATAGTCGTATGATAGTCGTGTAATAGTCGTGTGATAGTTGTATGATAGTCGTGTGATAGTCGTGTGATAGTCGTATGAAAGTCGTGTGATAGTCCTATGATAGTCGTGTGATAGTCGTATGATAGTATTATTATAGTCGCATGATAGTCGCATGATAGTCCTATGATAGTCGCATGATAGTCATATGATAGTCGTATGATAGTCGTATGATAGTCGCATGATAGTCCTATGATAGTTGTAGAGTCGTATGATAGTCGTATGATAGTCGCATGATAGTCTATGTCGTATGATAGTCGTATGATAGTCGTAATATGTTAGTCCTATGATAGTTGCATGATAGTCTATGTCGTATGATAGTCCTATTATAGTCGTATTATAGTCGTCTGATAGTCGCATGATAACAAGGAAAGCGAGGAGGACGAATACCCAATGGGAGCTGGCAGATGTATATGGTAGACGGTAGTTGAAGTGCTGACTCTCCTCCTTGGGTTTGAGACAAAGGCCCCATCGTTCTGCACACGATAGTTTGCTGGCAAACAGCACGCTTTCTTTCACTACTTTTGCTCCCGTAGTCAAGCTCTGTTTCGTTACTTTCGCAGCCAGGCTAGTCCTGTAGGTAAGCTCTGTTTCGTTACTTCAGCAGCCAGGCTAGTCCTGTAGGCACGCTCTGTTTCCCCTACATTTTCATGCAGCTAACAGGGATGGGGGGCACCACGCTGTTGCTGTGACAGGTCGACCCACCCTCCATGAACTACGGCTTCCCCAAGCAACCGCCAAAGGTTTGCAGTGACCAGTAGAGTGACCAGACGGTACCATTCATTAGCTTCGCAAGGCAATCCCTCCATGCATGGTAGGGTACCATGCCAACGGTTGTACGACATATATAGCTGCTGGGGTGCCATCAGCAACCAACTGTCACTGTCACAGTCACAGTCACAGTCACAGTCACTGTCACAGTCACAGTCACAGTCACAGTCACTGTCACAGTCACAGTCACTGTCACTGTCACTGTCACTGTCACTGTCACTGTCACTGTCACTGTCACTGTCACTGTCACTGTTACCGTCACCGTCACCGTCACCGTCACCGTCACCGTCACCGTCACCGTCACCGTCACCGTCACCGTCACCGTCACCGTCACCGTCACCGTCACCGTCACCGTCACCGTCACCGTCACCGTCACCGTCACCGTCACCGTCACCGTCACTGTCACTGTCACTGTCACTGTCACTGTCAATAATCACTGTCACTGTCACTGTCACTGTCACTGTCACTGTCAATAATCACTGTCACTGTCACTGCAACTGCGACTGCGACTGCGACTGCGACTGCCACTGCGACTGCGACTGCGACTGCGACTGCGACTGCGACTGCGACTGCGACTGCGACTGCGACTGCGAACTGCGACTTGCGACTTGCGCCTGCGCCTGCGCCTGCGCCTGCGCCTGCGCCTGCGCCTGCGCCTGCGCCTGCGCCTGCGCGTGCGCCTGCGCCTGCGCCTGCGCCTGCGCCTGGGCCTGTGCCTGCGCCTGCGCCTGTGCCTGTGCCTGTGCCTGTGCCTGTGCCTGTGCCTGTGCCTGTGCCTGTGCCTGTCCCTGCTACTGTCACTGCTACTGTTACTGACATTTTGTGTATGCGCCTCCAGTATCAACAAAAACATGCATCGTGCCAACAAAAAAGCTGCTAGTCTTTGGTGTATGCATGGCGATGTCAACGGTAACTTACCACACGCATCTGTCACAAGCAGCTCATATGATAATGAATGCGACCAAAGGAGGAAGGCATGGATAGGGTGCAGAAGGCTGAGCTATCCATTGCTATGCACAAATATATACAAACAGATGTCATGGCAATCATCTGAGGCGTGCAGGCAGCGACGAGACAGGTTGAAACCTGTCTGGAGGATAAGAACAACAATAAGTGCTAATGCAAGCAGTTAATCATTAGCCACAAGTGCTGTCGAGAACGAAAACCGACGCCATCATTACAAGTGAAGACCCCAGTAACTCGAGGATGGAAAACCCTAAACCCTAAATGACTGACCAGGCTTCACAACATGTCGATTGGTGAGGATCAGGCCGCGGGCTCTATCTACCACAAAACCCGTGGCATAGCTGGATCCGGCAGATTCTGTGTCGAATGCCCGAACCGCCGTCACGCGGAGCACGACCACGCACGGTACCACCTGCAAAGCACATTGATCGTTGTGCACAATGAATTTAAATAAACGTAGGGAGCTTGGATGGTTGTAAGGGAATGCGAATGCCTCGTGTTCTGAATAACTAGACATTTGCGGGGCTCGGATCTCTTCTGTGCGGCATGCGCCCCGGCCCCGGCCCGTAAATGATTTCATCTGCAGCTGCCTGCGCAACGACTGAATGAGATATGCTGCACACAACCAGTACGAATGCACACTGCTAGCTTGCCAAATAAAAGCGGCCTTACTTGCGCAAGAGCTTTCCTCCAATCCTCTGAGGTTGCGCCGCTGACGCTGCCGATGTCAACTTCCTGAGGTTCATCAGGGCCGGTGCCCGCAAAGCTGGCGCCGCTACCATCGAGGCTGTTCATCACGGGGGCATTACGCGTATGGATTCCAGACATACGAAGTGCTACGGCAGCATTCCACGGGCACTAAACGCAAGTTTGTCGGCATGTCTTACGCGCCAGCCACACAAGTGAGGTACAACGGGCCTCGGGATATGGCGTGGACCGTGGCAAGAGAAGGGATTGCTGACACGAATGCAGCGTTGCAACCTCGCAGTGAGCAGCATCTGCTGCCTGCGAGAGTCAAGCAAACTTAGTGTCCGGTCATTGCATTTATGATAAAGCGATGGAGATTGGAGTTTGTGCAACCCTCCCCGGTCGTGTGGAGTTACGTATACCTCCAGAAAAGTCGGCAGTGTCGAAATGGTGACGACTGCTATGCATTACTGCATCTCTGTCAGTGTTGTGCCTTTTTCAATACGAACACGCGGGCACGTGGCAACCTCGGTAGCTTCGCCGCTCGCGCGCCCATCCTGTTGGCAGCGTCCAGCCGCTACACGTCGTAAGATACGCGTAGTCGCATGCACAGTCAGTCAGTCAGTCAGTCAGCTTTAGTTACTTGTATCCCACGCAGTCAGTCAGTAGTGTGGGCGGTTCCGCAGTCAGTCAGTAGTCAGTACGCTGCCCTGCGCGGGCTGCGCTGCCTGTACTCACCAGGCATAGTAGATAGTACCACCGATACTATATATATCCGGCCCTCGGCCACTAGAGATTCTCTGCTGCCCATGTGCGGCGTGGGACACAACAACAACAACAACAACTCACCAGGCATGCACCCCATGAGCCGGATATGAAACCTGTAAGCCACCCGCTAACTGGTACCCCTTTTACCTAATGATATCCCCATTCCCGCCCCATTGGTAAATAAAAATACCCAGTTCCGGTTTCCCCCATGATTTCCCCGAAAAAAAAACCTGTAAGCCCAGGGTAAGCCACAAGGTTCTTGTCTGGTTTATTCTCATTGAGTTTTTGTTAACATCACCCTTGGTATTCATGGGCTATGGCTTTACGCTTTCCCCATCATAATTATACATAATATGCTTAGGTTTATATATATTTTCCCCTTCACAATCATATCTTACAATATGCTTAGATAGTTATCACATACCGGCTACCAAGGGCCGGATTTATTATATTTATTACATACATTGGCCAGATCTGTAATAACATTTTTCAGATCTACCACAATCGCAAAAACAGATGTAGCCCAGAAATTCACGGAACGTATCTAGTCTCCGCTTTCCACGTTTCCTTTTGTAGTAGATATGTCGATGGAGTTTCCTGAAATCCGCCAATGTTTTCAAATTACGTGCGATGGGGGCATTGCTACGAATAATATGAACTCCCTAGATAACAAAAATGTCAGTTTGTTGACGTAGCGCGATGAACAGATGGCCCGAGCATGTACGATAGGTGTCCATGCGAGTTTGGACGGCGTCTATTTTTTATAGGTAGGTTGTGATGGAAGTTTCTGGGTATTACTTCCACCATATTACGGCTGCGGTTGCGATAGCCGAACCAGCAAAGGCTTTTTCACCATGTAGGTTGGCAGGGACCCGCCTGGCCGGGAAAATTTCGTCACGTGCAACCGTGAAAGCCGCCCGAAGGCGTGGGCATTGGGAGCATCCTCTGAATTGTACATCGTTCTCGCCCAGTAATGTCGGGCACGCCGAATCCTTAAGCAAGAGTACTGCAGCGGTTCCCACGGTGCCTGCGCGCCAATACCTCGACGCGAAGGAATCGCTGACGGATACAAGGCATTTCATCAATCTTACCAATGGGGTGCAGGCAATACCCATGTTAACAGCGCTCGGGTGAGTTCCCTACCTGCCAAACAAGCCACTGACAAGCATTTAATTTACGGGGTGGTTTACGAGCTGATAGCGCCCTAACATGGCCCCCCACTCCCACCCCCGCCCCTACCCCCGTAATTACCCTTCCGTTCCCCCCTTCTCTTCCCCCCATTTCCCCGTCCGACCTGCGGTAAGTCCACCCTTGCCTAATAAACCATGCCCTCGGTGGGCATGTAGGCAGGCTGCCCTACCAATTCTGCCGTCTGCAGAGCACGCTGTGCGAGGCGGCTGCCCGAGGGGGACTGGAGAAACTGCTGCTCGAGCTGGACCCAAACCTGTTACTCTCGTTGGCACTCGGTCACACGTGAGTATTTGTCACGAAACCGGGTATTCGATGCGACATTGTGACTAGAAATTTCAACGCAGATCGTGCTGGAATCCACCAGTCGGTCGCATCTCCTATTCTACTTGGTACTAAACTGCAGTTGCACACCATGGCAGAAGAGGGAGGGGGCGGCGGGGGGATGGGGGGGGGGGGGGGGGGTTTTAACAGCGTCCCCTTCCCCGGGCCCCCCTTCCTCGATGCAAATATGTTTATTTTGTGCCTTCTTCAGCTCTACAAAATGTTCGTAGTGCATCGCACCTAGTCGTGGATGTTCATTGTGAGGGTTTCTTGGTAGTAGTAATGCTCTCAAGAAAAAGGAGGAAACCTGCTTGCCATCATGCCATGTAAAAAGGTGGCATGTATCAGTTTCACGTAGCTGCCAGAGTTTCGTCAATCATGTACTCCTCTCCTTCTAAGTTGCTACTATAGTTTCTACTCTGCTATAGCTCTTTTGGCTAGCCTGGATAATGTAGCTCTTTAGGCTATGCTGCATCCTTCTATTTGACGTGCCTGGCGCAGTGTTCCTACTTCCTCCCTTCCATGCGACACCTGGACTTTGCACATCTATCCGTTGAATAGAAGATATGCCGTCTGTCCAGTTCTCATCTTGGCACGGGCAACGACAGGGTGGAGTGCCGTCTTTCCGTGCACCAGGGTCCCTGCAATGCAGGACGAGTAGAGGAAATTGAAAAGGTACTTAACAAGCGGCCGTTACTCATTCGTGCGCATGGTGATGTTGGGCGAATTTCACGCCCCGCCCGAGCCTCTCTGAGGGCAAATGATTTGGTGGGGACTTATTTTCTATCTCGTTGAGCGGTCAGTGTACTACTACCGTCACAAGAGTTCCTTAGTTCCATGACAACTCTGTCGCAGTGGGTGATGCCCGCGTGCGATAACTCAGTTTGCGAGGTCATCTCTCGGGTGGAGCGCCTTGTTTATTGATGTCGTGCTCAGTCGGCATCGCCTTGGATGACAACAAATTACCCTATACCCTTTTTACATGCCCGAAGCAGGCCCCAAAGTGATGTTTGCGAGGCAGAATTTGAGGCGCGTGTTTAAGTTTCACGCCCTGCATGACGCTTTTACCATGGTGTGAGAAGGCGAAATACTCAAATAGGGCACTCATCCCTAGATTTCTAACACTTGCTGAACCGTGTCTGTGAGCCCAAAATGAAACCCCGGTTAACTGACGAATCACCCAAAATGAAACCGCGGTTAACTGACGAATCACCCAAAATGAAACCCCGGTTAACTGACGAATCACCCAAATGAAACCGCGGTTAACTGACGAATCACCCAAAATGAAACCGCGGTTAACTGACGAATCACCCAAAATGAAACCGCGGTTAACTGACGAATCACCCAAAATGAAACCCCGGTTAACTGACGAATCACCCAAAATGAAACCGCGGTTGACTGACGAATCACCCAAAATGAAACCGCGGTTAACTGACGAATCACCCAAAATGAAACCCCGGTTAACTGACGAATCACCCAAATGAAACCGCGGTTAACTGACGAATCACCCAAAATGAAACCCCGGTTAACTGACGAATCACCCAAAATGAAACCGCGGTTGACTGACGAATCACCCAAAATGAAACCCCGGTTAACTGACGAATCACCCAAAATGAAACCGCGGTTGACTGACGAATCACCCAAAATGAAACCGCGGTTAACTGACGAATCACCCAAAATGAAACCCCGGTTAACTGACGAATCACCCAAAATGAAACCCCGGTTAACTGACGAATCACCCAAAATGAAACCCCGGTTTACTGACGAATCACCCAAAATGAAACCCCGGTTGACTGACGAATCACCCAAAATGAAACCCCGGTTAACTGACGAATCACCCAAAATGAAACCCCGGTTAACTGACGAATCACGGCGGAGATCCATGATGGATCCCGGTGGCATCCATCCATCGTGTCTTTACCTTGATGTGTCTGCAGCCACTTTGGTATTGGGTTGTTGCAGGGGCTTGGGCGGGGCATATTATCGATTCGGCGCGTATCATGTTGCGCGGCTGATGTGGCCCACCCTGGGTACCCCCCTGTCTTGTGCTCCCACCCTGGATGATGAACCCTGTCCCTATTCCATGCCCCCCACGTCCCCAGCTGCTTCATTTACGACTACGGCTCCCGTAACAAGAAGCGCGGTGTGCCGCGGTCTATTTGGTGAGCCAGTACAAACCATGTTGTGTGTGCCCGGTGGGAGTTTCACAGTGCACGGTCACTATGTTGGCCAGGTGATCGTCTCATTAGTATGCGTTCTTTCTAGGTGCGGCGTCTGAAACACTCTCACTCGTTTTGCAGACATGTTTGCTTCTACCAAGGCGGGTGCTCATCTAGCACGCATGTACTTCGCACATCTGCTAGGAGTTTGCATTTCTTGATGGATGTCTCATACTTTGTCATTAGCGAATCACGTACCCTTACGGCAGGATTTTGTGTTGTCATGGTAGCATTGGGCCTCCCCTTGCCTCCTCGTGCTTCCCCATTCCGCCCTGTAGCTACCCCTTGCTCACCCATGCCTCCCCACGCCTCATCTTGTGTCGACTTCACCGAACACCTCATTCAGCACAAACCATGTACATGGGTGCCATCAGTTTCCCTACCGCACAATCAGAAGGATGCCTCATCCATGCCTTGGTTCTACTCATGGAGCTTTCTTCACCATGATGCAGGTACGGCGTCGAGTTCGTCCGGTTCGCGCTGCACACCCTCTGGTTTGACGCGCCGCCGCCGCACGCGCCCATCCTGCGGGGCCATGACGTGACTGCCCATTTCCAGCGCCAGGTGGCGTCCTTGTCCAAGGTAAACAGGGCCTTGTCACATTTGTCCAAAGTCAACGCATCCTTGTCATGTTTGTCCAAGGTAAACACGGCCTTGTCATATTTGTCCACGGTGAACACGCCGCATCCTGTTTGCTGCACGGTGAGCGCGCCGCCCTTGCCCTGTTTGCTCCACGGTGAACGCGGCCTTGTCATATTTGTCCAAGGTTAAAACATCCTCATCGTCCTCGTCAAAGGTACTTTTGTTTCTCCCCAAGGTTACTACGTTCATGTTTTCCTTGTCCAAAGGTGAATCAATGGCGGCCCGGCAGCCTAGGAACTAGATTTTCAAATGGCTTCGCTCTGCTTAGGGCTAGGCTACAGGTACCTTGACCACCCCCGCATCATTTTTTTTCTTCATCTTGCATATAAACTATTTTCCCCTCCCTGCCCCCTCATTTTCGGGGGCGGGGAAGGGGGGGTGGGGGGGGATCTGCCCGTTCTTTGCTACTCCAAGGTTGCCTGCGCCTTTTCAAAGCTCGTCATTATTCCCCGTCGATGTCCTCACTCTGATTGCCAGACATGACCGTGACCCTTGAGTGTACCCACCAGGCCCCTGCATGAACGGGCGCATGCCTAGCTGCCCTAGCACGTTAGCGGCGCATTCGTGTGTGTCCATGTTGAAAATCAGGGCATGGTATATCCCAGCATCCCCAGCATGTATGACATGGTATATATCGCTATGTATATATCTGAACTGAACTGAAAGCTTCTCTCCCCTTGGCTAGGGGGCCCGGTGTAGGAATAGGAATCAAGTTCAGGTCTAAACACTAGCACGTGGCGGAAGCAAGCACACGGCATACCACTCGTCCCACAAGCGCAAGGTTCCAGCACGAGCACGTGGCGGAAGCAAGCACACGGCATACCACACTTTCCACACGTGTCGAGAGCGTCCAGGGCTTTCCTGCCCCAAGTCTCTATAGCTTGCCAGCATAATCATCCAAAGTGTCAGTCATCCATACAAGGCCATCACCACCTACGCTACAGGGTGAATTCTCATATCACTATGCTTGCTTCTTATACTATATCACTACTATATCACTACTATATCACTTCTTTATCACTTCTATATCACTTCTATATCACTACTATATCACTTCTTTATCACTACTATATCACTACTTGTACATCCAAATACTATGGTCACATGGTATATCACGACTTCAGTGCAAAAGTTACTTAAATACTTAAAATCCGACTACCAGTCTAATTATGGTGTGAGAGACTGTTTTCCAACGCTGCCTGCCATGCAGTCCACCACCAAGCGGCTGCGCTACTACCGCAAGTGGATCCCGGTTTCGCCATCGGGGGTGGAGGGTGATGCTGGCAGCCGCCGTGTCCGTGTGTTTGGCATCTGCAGCACGACGTGGAATGATGGGGAGCATGGGTACTACCGGTGGGTGTCGGCCTGTTGGATTTCTTTTGCGTTTTACCCATATTTTTGCTGCGTTTCTCATACTACGACGGTTTGTTTACTGCCGGTGGGTGTCTGTCCGTTGCATTTTTTTGCTTGTTTCCTTACATTCTTTTGCTGCATTTTTTCATGTATGGTTTGTTTTCGGTTGTCCTTTCTGCCCTTCTGAGTTGTTGTCCTGGTCTCGTGCTTCAGTTTAGCATGCGCTAGAGTTACCGGCACACAGCGGATGCACGTTGCAGTAAGGCAGGGTCGTTGTGCTAAATAATGCGCAAGCGGAGTCCTGGAGCCTGGTAGTGACCGTGGTCTCATCAGACAACCGCATGACCAGATGTGTGTGTTCAAGGCGGCTGTGTCATTCGTACATCTTTTTACTATGCTGGAGTTTTGCGATTGGAATTGTTGTCGTGTGATTGGAATTGTTGTCGTGCGATTGGATTCAATGTTGACGTGGGTGTGTGTCCCCCCCCCCTCTTCATGTAATCTGGATCTGGTATATGCGGGTTGACTAGGATCTGCCAGCAGGCAGCGGGCATTTTGCTTTCAATAAAAGGTAATACCAAAACAAATTTTTGCCAACCTCCGAGGACGAGGTCCTGAGCCTTCACACGTGCTGAAGTTTGGCGTGGGGTGGCGTGCACATGTTGTCTGATCGTGACATGCCCCACACATGCAACCTCTCTGCCTGTGTTGGACGGTTGGGTTATCCATTGCAGGGACATTCTTTACCGTCATGCGGGGATTGCATGCCTGGCCCAGGAGAGCGGGCTTGTCACACCGAGCCATGGAGCAACCAGTCACAGCGCATTGGACCTGTTAGCTCCAGGCAGCCCGAAGCAAGCGGCAATGATGGTTGCCGGCGACAGCACCGCAGGGCCCACGGACCCACCTGTGGATGCTGTGGACATCTCGACAGTGGGCGGATTTTTGAAGGCGTTACAGGAGCAGTATGGCATGGAATGCTTTGTCAGCATGCCTAACGGCCCCACGAAACGGGAGGTATCACCCTCACCGGGGCTGACAGGTGCATGACACGCCGGCCAGTACTGCCCCAACTGTCAACTCCGCAATAAGCATTGGTTAGCGCTGCAATTAGCGGTGGGCTTTGTATTTATCTACACCGCCGCCTTGATCAGCAGACCACAGCCTTTTGGGTGGCTCGTCAGCTTATGCGGTGTTGCGTCTGATTTGTGCATTTGCAAGTGGCTAGGTATCAATAAGCGGCAATCAACACTGGTATATCTATTGCTCCTTATTTAATTGCTTCCATGATGTCAGTTCGCTGGAACTTGCATGGTGGCTGGAGTGAGTCCTGAGTGCTACTGAAGTACTCACATTCAAATGGCAACTTGAGACCTCGCGAGTTGAGCAATATAGTGGTTTAGCTAGGACTTGCGCGCAGAGCTTTATGAGTCAGTTGGCGATGCCTTAGGATCAGGAGACGTCCGTCCTATAGTCAGCAAAAGTTGGTGCGAGAGGTCCCCAGTTCGATTCCGGCCTGGATTCATTTGCAGATCGCGGTTTCCGCGTTTTCCGCGGACCGGCACTGAACGCAAATGGTTTTCACCTTTGCGGCGTGCCCAATCAGAATTAAGGGGATGTGGCACCTCAAAACCCTTAAAATTGACATATGCTAATATCACTTCTATTAACCGTGGAACTCCAGGGCAACCAGACTCTTTATTAAAACAATGAGTGGAGCACATACAAAAGGCAGGCCACATCCCGGCCGCCGATGCTCATGGGAACACTTATTGCTTGGCAAAGGCTAGCCTTACCCCCAAACACGCAGGGAGGGTGGGCGGGAAAAGAAAAGAGGCCGACCTTAGCTAGGTGGGTTTGTTTTTGTCCTTTTTTGCGTGTCATGCGGCCTTGGCCCGGACGGCATTTTTTCGCCACGCAAATGTTGCGTCTGAACAAATGACGCAATGTGGCGTTCTAATTGCCGGCAGCTTACGTAAGGCTGCCGGGGCTATTAGGTCACATATTGCGTGAGAGAAAGAATCTAGATCTAGTTAATCACTACGCCATGAGCCAAGAAACCTAGACAGTGGCAGGTTTATATCTCAACGTAGCTCCTGCCACCTGGCCAAGAAAAACTGGCCAAAGCTTTGGCCACGACTGATCCGGATCAGGCCGCACCGGCCTCAAAAGGTATGTCACGTGAACCCAATAACCTAGCTATAGCGGCTACCCTTCCATCTCACTATAAAGAAACTATGTTCAGAGAACCACGATTCTATTAACCGTGGAACTCCAGGGCAACCAGACTCTTTATTAAAACAATGAGTGGAGCACATACAAAAGGCAGGCCACATCCCGGCCGCCGATGCTCATGGGAACACTTATTGCTTGGCAAAGGCTAGCCTTACCCTTATATCCCTCCCTGGCGATCCATGCCAGGGGCAAAGAACCTAGCATAATGACAGAGAAATGAACAACCAAATTAGGTGGAGGGCAATTTCAAAATAGCCCGCCAGGCCCGAGGGGGGCAGGCGGCCATGGCCCGAAGAATAACCTCAGGCAGCTGCACCTCCAAATTAACTGCGGTGCAAGCCCACATAATGGGCAACCGTGGAGCTGCTAAGCCAGCGCCCCCGGCCCTGGATGTCCCCCATGCTGCGACCCGCGAGGAAATCGTGAGTGGCACCTCCATGCCGCAGCCCGTGAATGGTGAAAATCTGGGCGACCCCCAAGGCCTGACTCGCAGCCTGCGCCGGAATTGCGGGTAGGTGAAAGGGAACACGGCTCCCAAGCGTGCTTACCCGCGATGCAGTGACGGAGGATGGTTTCAGACATCACATCTTCTACCACCACTGACTGAGTCTTGCCCTTAGAGGTCTTGGTAGACCTCAGCAGTAGGGCGCCCCGTTGAGCCGGCCCAAGCCGAACGTCAGGCTGGAGGCGCACATGGCCAACACGGAGGTTCAGCGCCTCCGAGATTCGCAGGTAATGGCGGAACACGATGACAACCAGCAGGCCCGCAAGGCGCTGACCTTGCATGACCATCGTGCTGGCAAGTGCAAACGCCGCCTCCCATGGAATGGGAGGAGGGGCACGGGGGGGCACAAGTGTTTTCCACCCAGCGAGGACGCCACGGGCCAAGTCCCACCGCTTCACCATACCGGGATAATAAAGTTGCAACCCCATCAAGGCATTGACACACACTTGGCGGCTGTACCCCCGAAAATGAGCCCAGGCGACATACGCACAAAATGTCTCCTCAAGGGTGTCAGCTCGTGACGATGACCCGTCCGCCCGCCCACCAGCCTCCCACCAAGTCAAGAGGGAATCAAGACCACGACGGTAGGCCAGCAAAGTAGCCGGCTTTACTTTCCCCTCTAGCAATGGAAGGTAGCTAACAGGTGCAGGGGGCCCCGGGTTAGGATGGATGCCTTCCGCGGTCAGTCGCGCACCCAGCCTGCCAAGAAAGTCGCCATGGATTGGCCGCGAGAAACGCCATCGGCTGGTTGAAGTGCACTCGGCGTCCACACCCACTGGGAACGACTCCCCGTGGCGAGGGTCAGCGCGCACAAGCGGCGGCACTGCTTGTTGAGCTTGTGGGATGAGGACCGCCCCTTAGCCAAGCAGCCCAACGTACGCCGCGGTGGAGTCCACCAACCTCACCACCCGCTTGCCTCGGTTTGCCAAGCTGCGCGCACTCCTCTCCACGCCCTTCACTGCAGCCCGCACCTCCTTCTCGTTGATGTGCATCCCCGGATCCCGCCAACGACTCCGGACCCCAACCCGCCATTGCTGGCTAGTGATTGCTTGTTGCGCCCGCGCGCTCAGTGGCCTAGGGCCAGCGTAGGCCACCTCACTTGGTATGAGCAAAGTCGGGTACCCCCGCACCTCTCGTGCCCTCGCCAGCTCCGTCAC
The DNA here is from genome assembly GCA_009746045.1 of Mesostigma viride. Classification (NCBI taxonomy): domain Eukaryota; kingdom Viridiplantae; phylum Streptophyta; class Mesostigmatophyceae; order Mesostigmatales; family Mesostigmataceae; genus Mesostigma; species Mesostigma viride. The sequence continues at coordinate 1,595 of RPFO01000677.1, read as the reverse complement.
ATCGCCCGGCTCCATGGTTGCGTACACGACACCTTGCCCGTAGGTGGACGCGTCAGATGCAACCACCTCACGGGCCAAAGGTGCGCTTCGATCGGTCAACCCTTAGCATGGGAGCCAAGGCCAGGGCACACTCTAACTCCTCCCGCACCCCGGCCCACAGCACCCAGGATCGCTGCCCCCACCCTTGCAGGCTGATGAATTTGAAACATTGCTGCCAAATGGACAAGCAGCTGCGGCTTAAGGGGACTCGGCGCGGCGAATATTTTCCGCGCCAAAAAAATTCCGCGGTACCCTCCGTACCGTGAAAAGTGGGTGCACCCGTGGTGCGCGCACCCCTTGCGGAAGTGGCCATGGCGACTGAGCACTTTTAGATGAAACGTGACAAATCTGGCTCGCGGAAAGCAGAAAAAATGCTCGATTGTTGGAGAAAATCAGCTACTGATTCTAATTTATGGTGGGATGGTTGCGATCTATAATGTCGCGGGCTTTTTTTCTTTGCCATCGGCAGGGGGGGTCCGGCCTGAATTTCTGTCGGGATGAATAAAGTATAATGGATGCCTGCCGGTGTGATTGTCGATTGTTGCCAGTTTTGATGGTCGTAAGGAAAGCTAGTTTAATGATGTTTCTAAGGCCGTAAAAATTCCCGCTGCTTTCTTTACCTTTCCCGTCATTTTGCGGTAAGATAACATTAGGCCTGCGCGATGTGTGCCCAACCTCTCCATGAAAGGGTGGCCTTTCTTGCGCGCCTGGGCACGAATAAATGCCCGTTATGGTACGTTCTTGTATTAAACGTCTTAATCTAGCGTTTTCCTGCTTTCTTAGCTCGTTGAGCGTAAGCTTTTTGCCTTCTTTCCGGCCAGATGCTGCCAGTAAGTTGCGGGTCCTGGCGCTGCATCGCTGGATTCCTGGATGTCTTTTAGCAAGTTCGTCTGTGACATGGCTGGCTTTCTGCAGCGCGTGCATGGCACACAACCTGTCGGGAAGGTGTAATGCTTTTATTTCCATGCTTCTCTGAAATTTTTTTGCTTTATAGACAGTTGTGTTCGAGGAAATTCACGCGGTCTTCCTAAGCAGCGGCATCATTTTCCCCAGATACTGACGAGCTGGCACCTGTCTCCTACTAAAGAAAGTGGCTCGTGCTTGTTAGAAAGGAGGCAGTGTGCATTTTGTGGGACACAATGCTTTGGTGGCACATGCGTCAGGTAGGTTGTTCCAATGGTCTCTTCACCTTTCCCACTGAGTAAATGATAGCCTTTGTCATGCTAACCAGAGCAGCTAGCCACAGGTTGGCTGGATAAAAGGCAGCTTATTTTCTCTTTATATACTGCGTGTGTGGTCCTCCACGTGTCCGGCTTGTTGGGCATTTTGGAAGAGGGTTTTTAATGTGTTGTTGGGTGAAACAACTTGGTTGTTGGCACAAAATCACACATTATTAGCCTGAGATAGGCATTACATATGCTGCTCAGGCGTGTCGTCCTACCAGCCTTGTTGTTAAGGGTAGACTCACAAGGCTCCGGCTGTGCCGATGGAGGGGTGGGCGTATGAGGCTCCGGACATCCTGGGGGGTGGGGCGTATGAGGCTCCGGACATCCTCC